>CM047870.1:10259336-10810526 GCA_026212405.1 Petrea volubilis
TCTCTCTCTTCATTTTTTACTCGCTGTTTTCCCCACATTGCACGTTAACCACATGTATCATCTATTTCTCTCTCACCCCTCACTCTTTGTTTGAATTATTTTCTGCATATAATATACAGATAAATTCCGCTCCCCTCTCTCTCTATCTCTCTCTTTCTCCCTCTATCTCTACCTCCCCCTTCAGTCAGTGCCAGAAGACACCGGCGGTTCTGTGCTTGCTTTGTTGTTTCTCATCTGCCGCACTTTTGACCGGAGATTACGTCACTTTCCGGCCCGCCACGGTGGAGATCCTGATCTCCACCTCCCGCAGAACCAAAAAAAAAAAAACAACAAATAAAAATATGAAAAAAAAAATTGTTGTTAGAGAAAGCGAGATGGAGATCGGCTTTTATGGAGGATTTTAGAGAGAGAAGAAACCAGAATTAGACATGAGACCGAGAATTTAGAATGGCAAAGAACAATGAGCCCCTAAAATTTACTCTCTCTCTCTTGCTTTCTCTCTCTAACCATGAAAAAATAAAGTAATTTGGAAAAAAGAAAAAAACAGAGGACTGTTTCTCCGGTCAGTTAGGCTGCTAGTTTTGTACTAAATGCGGGGCGAAAATGTAAATATTTTATTTTTTGCGGGGTTTCATTCTCCACCGTGAACTTACCTATGCCAACCAAAATTTTCATTTTTCACCCCATAATTTTTGCACAAAACTTGTGGAAGTTCACATTTTTTATTGTGGGTTTTTTCTTTTTTCTTTTTTTTTTTTCCTTTGAAGTGTCATTTGATTGATTGTTGATAATTGATGAGATAAGTATTTTTTAACAGAAAATAAAAAAGGAAAAAAAGAAAGAAAAAAGAGGGAGTTACAGTTGGATATTTCAGATTGTTCGTAATATTTGAAATCATATTTGTTTTATACTATTAAGTACATATAATAACCGATTTTGTCATGTTATGTGAATAAGATCTATTTTTTTTCAGTTTAATTATATGTGATCTCTGTACGTTATTGTTGCGTTTAAGAAACACGTATCGATCAGGTCATTAAATCTATAAACAAATCTATGAATGTAATTATTTATATACTCATAATGCTCTTACATTTAAATAGAGAGGCTTCTTGCTGTATAGATCGTATCATTGTTGATCTGAATTCGTGGACTTTCGAATATTAAATGCCAAGTATACATGAGTGATTAATTAATTATGAACCGATTGAATTTAACAAGCACAAAAAATTAAATACAAACACTTACTTATGCACTTTATCATTGTAAAAACCAAGATTACCTTGAAATAGGCTTTTGTAAAATGCCGTATTTGAAAATTAATATACCCAATTATACAGATTAAAAATTTATAGAATCTTTTAATTAGTTATTCATTATAATATCTTAGATAAAAACAACAAAAATAAATAAAATCAATGCAGTCTTACAATAAAGCAATTTCACACGAGTCAAATTAATTTCGGGAAATCTCAACCCCTACTTCTCATAATTGTTTAACAAGAAATCATCTTGTATCAAATTATCATAATATAATACTGAATTGCATGCAAAAACTATCACTAATACTGCTCAGATCCACTAAATTGCTATTTAATGTAAAATATTGGGCAGAAAAGGATAATTCATATGCAATCCATGCAAATCTTAGAAATATATAATATTGAGCAAAATAATCTTTCACAAATTACATTTTAAGGTAAAAAAAATTACAAAATCAAAGAAAGTGTAGATTTGCCCTACATAGACTAGATGTAGAGAATAATTTCCTCAACCGGCCGGTCGCCGTTAAGAATCTAACGGCGTTAAAAGCAAAGACCCGTTGTAATCGGGTAAGAAACACGCTGGGGGCTGTTTGTTAGTTGGGATTGTTTTATCTGGTTTTGGTTTATCTAATCCTGTTGCTGTGAAATGACCAAAAAGGGTCTGATTTAATCATTAATCACTTTTTAGGTAACTCAAAGATGGTTTTGGTGTGAGAAGGGGCAAGTGCTTAAAAAAAACAGGTCACGTTTGGGTAAGGTTTGGCTTTAATTTTCGGGAGGTGGGGCCTTGGAGTATGTGCTGTTTGTGAGATAAGGATTTGTTGGCATTGTTGTATATTTGTATTATTATTTAATTCAATTAGTGTGTGTGCCTTGGTGGTAAAAATAACGAGTAATAGCACATATTCGACGCGTATGCGAAATAATTATTTATTAATTTTTTTATGTAAATATAATTTTGATATTTATTAAATTTATGATAAGTAAAAAATAAAATAATTTAAAATAAAATAAAATTATATAACTTAAAAAATAGTTAATAAGAATATATTAAGTAGTATAACACGAAAAAAGAGAAGACAAGAGGGGGGAGAGAGAGAGAGAGAGATCTGAAAAGCAAAAAGTATAACAACAAAAAAACGAACATTGAGTAGTGAGGAGATGAGAGAAAAATATAGGAGAGAATGTAGAAAAAAATGTCAGAAAAAAAAAATGAGAGACTAAAGATTGTAACTTTAGGGGCCTTTTGTTTAATATAACAGTATAAATAATATAAATAATTGTATAAATCTTGTAGGTGGTTTAATTCATGTCATTTGAGTGGATATATATTTAACTATCTTATGAATTATTAAATGAAAATAAGCGAAGATAGAGCCAAAAGAAGGGGCTTGAAGGTGCAGCTCTTAAATATATAATATATCAAATTTTATGTATTTTTATTAAAATTTAAAATTTTCACCCCTTCCAAATAATAAAAGTATCTTTCATATTTCGTAAAAGTTTAAATTCACTTCCCAAAATAAATTGTCTCGAGTAATAAAATAAAATAATAGAATGAAATGGTGATATGATTTCATATAATTGAATGGTTCCTAATATGTTGGAAAAAAAAAACACAATAGAGTAGAATGTTATGAACCTTATATATTGCATTATGCCGTTGGTATTGTTTGTTATGGTAAATTGATAAAATTTGTTTATACAAAATTACGAGAAAAAAAGTATCCAATAGTTATTATCTAGACTATTATATAAAGGGGGTGCACCCTTTAATCAATACTTTCGATATAAGAGATAATTACTCGAAATCCCCAGAGGTATGCTCTAAATACTCAAAACCCCTTATGTTTTCAGAAATTACAAATAACATCTCGTTGATTGACGGTCAACATTAAGTCAAACGGATTGAGTTAAATTACTACTTTGCCCCTGATAAAAAATAGTTAAAAAAACTCAGAAAATGATCAAAGTGAAAACCTAACTTTACCCTTGTGCTTGTGGCGGGCTTAATGCCATCTTTTTGGCCTCCACATCATTTCAATCTATCATCGTTGCCCAAAGCTTCCTTGTTGGAGAAAAAACTTCCTTCAATTGAAAATCAACACTTGGGCCCATCATTTTTCCTATTTTTTGTTGGAGTTTCTTCACAAAAAGACAGTTGGAAGGCGATTTTCACTCCCAGCGCGAATAATCTGTGGTTTTGGGGTTCAAATCCATGGCAGGTATGTTCGAACGTTCTACACCATCTTTTTTCTTTAATTTTGGACACGATAACAAGCATTGTGATGGATTTATTTGATTTTCTGAACAAATTTTTGATTATTTTTTATGTTTAAGTTTAGTGGGTCTTTATTTTCGAATTTTTGTGTGGGCTTTCTTCAAAATGCAATTTTTTGGTGATTTTTAGTGTATTTTGTTGCAATGACAGGTTATTTTGACGTTTGCAAGTATATTTTTACTATGGGCATATTTAGTTCGTTAGGTTTTTCGTTAGACTATGTTAAAAGAGAGGAGTTTCATGGTTGAATCTGTGAAATCTATTATTATGGGTTTATTTGTTATTTTTGAAATAGCAGAATGGTTCTATGTAATACTATGGAAACTACAAGGGTGTATCTGTAATATATGGTTTCAAAATATTTGGGTGTTGTGTGTTTGTTTTGGAAATTTTGAAAGGTTCTATTGTATTTTTTTCTTATTTCAGGGATTGATACTTCTCATGCACTAATTGTGCATTACAACGAAAGAACAATCAAGATTTCAAATGTCAATCCAAGAAGATACTTGTTTGAGGATTTGCTAAGAGACACTTCTGAGGAGTTAAAGGATGAACTCAAAGAGAGCGCAGTTGCTCTTTTATTTACTTGGGAGATGGAGTATTTGGGTAGAAAGGTTAGGGTGAGTTCGGATGATAATAGGGGCATGAAAGACATGTTTAGGTTCTATATGGGTGAGAACACTATAAAAATATTTGTGCAAACTATAGAAACTATACCATTGGGAATTGATACATCTTTTCAGGTGTTGGTGGATGTGGCAGGCCAAGAAGCAAAAAATAATAAGGGTCTAGGGCAAAACGATGTTGAGCAGAAAGGTGTTAGCCAAGAGGGTGTTTAGCAGGAGGGTATTGGCCCAAAGAGTGTTGCGCAGGATAATAAAGATGATTTGGGGCAGGGTAATTAGGAAGACATTATTTGGGATGATGTATACAATGATGGGGTTGAGGGAGTGACACAAGTGGACAATAAGAGAGGTATTGGTAAGAATAGAGGAAAACCAGGAGGGTGCAGGTATAACAACAAAAAGGGATACTAGTAATGTAAAAGGTAAGGAGATGGGGGTAGGTGAAAAATAAATAGAGATTAATGGGGTTGAGGGAATTACACAAGTGGAAACTGGGGGGGTCATAGTAATATGAAAACTGAGGCAGAGGAGGTGTTTATTAACTTTGATAACGCTACACCTAGCAGGGGTTATGCTGGGGGTGATCCCGATGGTTCTGATCCTAGGGGCAATGATGTGGTGATAATAGTGGAGATCTCAGCGCTAGTGAGAGCACAGAGGAGGATGAAATTGATGTTGATAATAGTAAGCCTATTGCAGACAACGAGCCTGATGTAGAGGTTGATGTTGATATTGAAAAACGTGACGAAGAGGATGATGACAATGCTGATGAGGACTTTGAGGCTGAAAAAGAAAAAAATGAAAGAGAAGAATTAAATGATTATCAGAGTGATGACTATTGTGAAGATAAGAATAGTTCTGATGAGGATTTTGATGATGATTCTCTTCGTACTACAGTTCATGAGGTGGAAGATTTTGAGTTGCCTCATGATCCGGATGTGAAGATTGAACTGCACGCAGGCCAGACGTTTGATGATGTTTATGATTTCAGAAAGAGATTGAAGGAGTACACTATTAGGATGGGAATCGAGTTGGAGAAGATCAAGAATGAGAAAACTAGAGTTGCAGTTCGTTGTGCAGCAGATGGGTGTCCTTGAAGGGTTCATGCGTCCAAATTTACTTACAAATTAACTAAGGTGTTTTTTATAATATTGTTTGATGTTTAAGGTGTTTTTTGCAATCTACAGAAGAGGACCTAGGTGGATGAAGTAGATCCAACTACGACCCTTGCTGACATTCTAAAGAAATTAAAAAGAGCCAAGAAGAACCAAGCATCCACTAATGGTGGTGGTGGTGGTAGATCCGGCAACCAACATTAATGGTGTTTATAGATATGGTATGTTTTGTTGTAATCTTTTGGCAAGTATTATATATGTAATAGATAATTATGAACTTGTTGCCATGTGTGTAGTTGGTGCTAAAACTATGGGCTAATAGGCATATGTAATTAGGCATTTAGGCTTCACAATTTAGCATGGCAGTGGTGCCCTAGTACGTGTTTTGTTTTTTGGGAATAATAATTTCGTATGAATGTTTTATTGTCAAACTTTGTTAATTTGTATGTTAAATTGACAATCTAGCATTCTAATGGATACATTCTTAGTAGCATTCTCTATTAAATGATTGCAATTGTTAGGAAATATAAGAATTTACTATCACAAATTTAATCGGTAACCCTAGCTCAACATATATCAAACTGCACCCTAACAAATTAGGATTGTTACAAGTACCCACCCCCCTACCATATTAAGAATTTTACAGATAATACCTTATTACTTATTATGATTAAAATATATTACAGGAATAAAAAATACTATTTTAATCAAAATTGTACTTGTATATTACATAAAATAATATTTAGTCACAACCTTACATTGACGTTCCTTCATTCGCATAACCTTACGCATAACCCCAAATGGTAATTTAGTCAATTTGTAAGCATTGAAAAATAATCAAAGGGAAAATTTGGATTTTCATTATATATTTTTGCTGATATCATCATTTTTACTAGTTTGACTAACGGTAAGTGAAGACTGTAAAACAGAGACAAACTTCAGGATGTTTCGGGTAATTTCTGAAAATATAGAGGGTTTTGAATATTTAGAGCATACCTCAGAGGGTTTTGAGTAACTATCCCTTGATATAACAATATTTTTGATCTGTCATTTTTTGCTTTTTCTTTTTCTTTTTGTACTTTTTATTTCCTCTCTCTCTTTTTTCCACGTTCTTTTTACTTTTCCTTCCTCTTTTCTCTCTCTCACTTCCCTATCCCTTTTCATCTTCTACTATTTTTCAATATTATTGTTTCTTTTACTTTCTTTATAATTGTTGTCCAATCTTTAATTTTAAAATATTTTATTTTTATTTTTCACTAATTTGATAAATCTATTTAAAATAGTAAAAATATTTTGATAGTATAGATACTATCAAATTTTCAATTTAATAATGTTATTTTATCATTAAATTATATTATTTTTTGTTACACATACTTCTTGAATGTGCCAATATTACCAATTTTATATTAAAAAGCACTATTTGTTGCACAAGATCGTATATATCAAATGCAGTAATCATGGAGTTGGATGGAATTTTGAAAATACTTTATTATAATAGACCAAAATTATGATTTGGAACTTATGACTTCAAGAGTATTCAGGCCCGAGTTTTTATTACGTCCTTTTGTGCTATTATTATATAAACATTATTCTTTAATATTTTAAATTCAAATAAAATGTATTTTATTAATTAATGTGTAAATATTATTTAAACAATAAAAAGTTTTAATTTTTGATTTATAAATTTTATAAGTAACAATATTAATGCGATGCCTTTTTGGTTGGTAATGTGGTGGAACTGTTTGCTCCGCGATGTGTGTTGGTGGTTCATCTGTTAGAAGGGAGATAAAAACATGTGAGACTAGCCGATTTTGTTTCAACATAAGTTCTCCGACGCTCAAGTCAATGAAAAGCTATTTTTGTGATAAGTAATGAAAAGATGAATAGTATAATTTGTATAAAGAATGCGAGATAGGTGAGATACCTTTTATTTGTCAGGGGATAGCCTATTTATGTAATATAGTCATGATTTGACATGTTTGATGGGCGTTAGTCATTTGATTGACGGATAAAGGACTCAATAACATGTTTGGACATGCTCCTTGTCTTTCATGCCCTCCATCAAGACGGCTTAGCATGCTTTTCATTTAATGGTGATTGACTTTATCTTTAATACATAACTCATGCTCTTAATGTCAAATATATTCCTAAAAAATGAGCATTAATAACTCCTAGGATTGACTTAATAGTCAGGCCTTGGTTGGTGGTTGCAGTTTTATACTTGCCAAAGGTCAGTAATGGTCCTCTAAGGGGTTGGTAACCGTATATTTGGTTTGGTACCTAAGGACCTCATATTTCATGCCCTTGAACTAAGCTTTGTCCCTCGGAGGCACTCTATCTCCTAGTGTCTTTCATGGGAAACTAATGCTTTCAGACCGGCGTCTAGTTCGAATCTTCCCGAGGGATATTGCAGGCCCTCCTTCAAGGCTATTATTCCTTGGACTTAACCCAAGTGGGCACAACGCACGTCATTCCTTGTTGGTCTTTCGTTCCTTTGAGGGCTTCCAAGAGGGTAAACCTTTCTTTCAGGGACTTTCATCTAATCGATGGTTTTTATCTTCCTTGTTATACCTTAGCTATAGGAATGTTTTTAGTGACCCTTGGGGATGTTGTCTCCAACAAAGTGAAGGTTACCCATATCAAATATGATTGCATTTTAACTTTTCAAATTTCTAGAACAAAATAATTAAAAAACCCATATTAAGAGCCCGTTAGGATGATTCTTTTTTTTTTCGTATAAGAGAAGCTTTTTTTTCTTAAAAAAAATATTTTATTGAAAAAAGTTTGTGTTTGACATGACATTTTCAAAAAAAAAAAATTAGAAAAAGAACCTCAAATGTTTTTTTTTAAGATTTCTAAAGTAGTTTCAATAAAAACACATCTTAAAATGATTTTGATGCGAGTCTTTTTTGGTGAGACTAGGTAGCAGAACTTCATTGCTCTGGTGATGTGTGATGGCAGCCCACCTATAAAAAAGGGAGGAGTAGACATGAGACTAACCGATTTTGCCCCGGCGTAGGCTCTTCAATGCTCAAGGCAGCGAATAGAACTATATCAAAGTGTGGAATAAGAAGAAGATAAACAATGCTCTCTATTTTTGTTGAGTGTGTGTTTTGGTTACAGAAGCATTACCCTTTTTGGAGCTTTGGAGGTCGTTTTTATATGAGTATGGCATTGATGTGACATAGTTAATGGGGGTTGGTCACTTTGACTGACACAAATAGTACACACGAACATGCTTTTTGTCCTACTTGATAACCCCCATGATGGTAGGGCCACTATTTCATTAATAGGGCTTGACCTTTGCATTAAATGCAAATTTTGGGCATTTAATGCTATGGATTACACTAATGAGGAGCATAAATGGCACCTGGGACTGAGGGAGATATGGAGTCTTGTCAAAGCGTGTTTGGTAACTGCTGTCGTCCAGGCCTGACAGAGTGGTAACTCCCTCGTACTTCCCAAGGATAGCACAATCAATGTCCTCGAAACAGATATTTTCCATTGGTGCAACTCTGCCATATAGACTTTTTCGAGGAAACCCGCCACGTTGGGATTGGACTCAGTAAGTGGGGGTGTCCCGAGGATCACATCCGACCCCTCTTCGAGGACACTTTCCTAAGATAGTAGAATAGGCTTGGGGAATAGTTTCCCTCTCATGGATTAGGTCCTCCTCTGAAGCCTTCCTACACAAGCTTCAACATCATTTCTAGAACAACCCAAGGCATCGAGGGTATTGATCCTCATACTCGTCTTTTGTGATATAGATATGTGATGTCCCGACTTAGACCTCTTTTCGAGGGTAGCCAATGCCATCGAGGGCATTAAACCTCATACTTGGCGTTATCCCTCTTCTGGGAAGATAACGTGGCTAGTAAGAGAAACTAGGCCATGTCAAATTTTAATTATTATGTTCAAATACACAATCGATTAACTAAAAATATATATTATAAAAGTACAATTCCATAAGTATTTTTCATTAAATTTATCCAAATGAGCCTTCAAAATGAAAGGTTAGACAAGGTAGGGACGGAACCAGGAATTTGATTGAGAGGGGCGAATTTTTTTCGAGATCATTAATTATTAAAATATATAAATACAAGGATTGTATAATATTAATATATAAAATAACAAAAGTCGTCATATTTATACGTATACAACCAACCAGAAATGCTATAATAAAAAAAAAATGTTACAATCAAAAACAATATATAAAAAAATGATATTGAGAAAAAACAAGCTATTCTCTGTTTCAAATGAAGCAATATAGTGGATAATGAATTATTTTTAAAAAATACTTAATAAAGAATTTTTTAACAATACTCAATAAAATTGATATAAACCCACATAATGATATATAATCAAAACTCAAAAGGTATTAAAATAGACATAAACTCATGTAATGATATATAATTAAAACTCAAAAGTATTAAAATATACATAAACTCAGATAATGATATACAATCAACACTCAAATTAAAAAGTATTGAAATAATTTTTTTTTCTCTTTGTCCTCACAATCAAAAATATATTCAAAGCTTAAAAAAATATCTTTTCTTTTTTTCTTAGCTATCACATTCCCCAAACCACTCTCAATTAAATATGAGGTATCAAAGTAGTAAGATTCATTCAAGTTCGATAGCCCAGTAAATAAACATAAAGATTCATTAAGTTTAATATTGAACAACTATTAAGATTTATATTGACAATCCTAGAATTCAAATCTCTACGACTCTAAACAAAAATCAATTACAAAAAAATAAATAAATGTATAAATTCCAAAATTAATACACAATACCTTCTTGTACGTTGCTTTCGGAGAAAAAATTGAATATTGTAGAGTTTGTGAGAGAAGAAAATTTCTAATAGGATTTTTGGTGTTTTAATTGAGATAGAAGAAATAAGTAAAATCTAATAGAATTTTTAATATTTTAATTCAAATAAAGTAGAGAAAAAAAGAGGAAAGAGAAATGGAGAGAATTCAATTAATATAGTAAATGAGATTAGGTGAAAATAAAATAGAGTAGAGAAAATTAAAATTTTTATTATATAACTTATATAAAAATTAAAATTTTATTTTGGGGGGTGAAATTTTAAAATTGTAATAAATATATGTTACTGAAAAATGAATTTCCAAAACATTGAGGGGGGAATGCAAATATTTGAAAGGTGATGGACCAGGTTTTGCATTTGGAATTTGTGGCTTGGGGTAGAGTGCGGGTTGCCACGTGTCGAGATACTAGTGGGACTCGCAAATTATCTTCTTGACACTTTTGGCAGCGGAGCGGATGGCAGAATATTACACGAAGATTCTTACCTAATAATTACCCGGCAAAACAATCATTAATCTTTTGTTACTTTCCTAATTATGAATTACGGATCAATTAATTATTATATTTTATTATTATCAATAATATTTTTCATTTTCAATTGTAGTGATGTTGAAGATGTGGAGTCGGATTTGGCCTCACTGTGCACTTCGCTGAATTAATACAGTGATATGAATAGCCTGTTGGCAAGTAAAGGCTCGTGACGGAGCACTCAAAAGCTAAACTAGTTAGATGCATTTATTTTGAAGTGCTCCGCTGACTTTCTTACTATAAGCTATTGTATCGAGTATATTCAATGCGTGTATAAATATATTAAAAATATATATATAATTTAATAAAATAATTGAATTTTGATAGCATACAATTATTTTTTATTATTTGTAATATCTTTTTAATAAATTGTGATATATATATATATATTAAATTTATAATAAGCCAAAAATAAATTTAAAATAAAAAATTGTTTTGATTAAAAAAATAAACAATGGAGTAGAAATAATTTGAGAGGATGAAAATGAGAGACTATAGAAGAGAGGAAGAACGGAGAAAAAAGAAGATTCAAAAATCCAATGTTGGTGGGAGAGAGAGGGGTAGTTAAAGATTAATAAAAGTATTTATGGGAGATCACAATTAAATACACACAAAAAAAAAAGCACTCTCTCTTAATATAATTACGTATATAAGACATAACATTTATAAATTCAGTAAAGAAATAGAGAAGTAAAATTATATTTTATGGTGCAACTATGGACTTAGGCATTTCTGTGAAACTATGTAAATCTTGTATTATGTGGTTATAATTTTTCTTCCTTGCTCGATTCGTTCCAAACAAATGTAACAAGAAAAATAAGACCTAAATTAGAAATTAAGTGAAAAGAGAATGCGGGAAATATCATTTCCTTACATTGATTCTTTTTTTTTTTTTTTCATGTTTGTATAGGTATTTATTATTTTACGTTGGCTAGATTGTTGATCCATATAGCATGTTATTCAAAAAATTAGATTATAAATCTCATTTTTTCAACAGGAAAAACAAATAAGAATACCTAGTTACGGAAATATCATGGCTATCCTTAATTATTATTCCTCGCCAGCTATTTAGGCAAGTCCAATATTGCTATTTACATGCAAAATATTAGTACTCACACATGCTGAGAATTTAACAAAAACTTTGGTTTTAAAATTCAAATATTTCTACTTGTACAAAGGCTAATTATCGAAATATTTAATTTAATGAGTATTGTCCAATCATCATTCAACACATGTAAATTAAAATGCTGCTGGAAATTAAAGGACACTTGAAAAAATATGAATGTTCAATATGATGTATAGAGTCCATTTGGATTGGCTTCTTTAAAAAGAGAAAAAAAGCACTTCAGTAATAATGTGTTTGGCAGAGGAAATAAAATAGAGAGGAAAGAAAATGAGTGGATTTTAATTTTGCATATATATGTTTTGTTGAAAGAAAAATAGATGGAAAGAAAATGAAAATCTACTTATTTTCTCTTGTTTGTTTGGATAGAAATGTGGAAGAAAATAAAATAATTTTTGTACTAAACGACAATTATACTCTTATATCATTATAAAATATAATTATGTTATGAATTCATATATTAAAATAAATTAATACAATGAAAATATATAAATATAATGTAAATAAATATATATAAATTAATATAATGAAATATTTGTTTAAATTGTGTCAAATGACAACTACAATTTTATATAATTATAAATAAAATTATGTCGTAGATAATTTAATAAAAAAAATTAATAAATATGTGAAATATATTTTTAACGTATTATACAAATGAACACGTCATATTTGATATTTTTTTTTTAAAAGGTAAAGATCCATTTTAGTAGAAGATATAATATTATTTAAACACTTAGTTATATATATGAGTAATTTTGAAAATCTTACTTTACTGATATACTTACGTTATTTTTCTCTCCTTTTTCGTTATATTTTGGGTGGACAAAAATCAATGGGCTCCATGTTAATTTTATCATCCTCAATTTCTGTCCTTTCTTTTTCCCTCCACAACCAAACAAGGGGAAATATACTTTTTTCTTCCAATTTTCTTCACTCCCCTCCCATTCCTCCCATTTTCTACCCACCAAACGAAGCCTAATGCTATGTTTGGAACAAGAATTTTGGTGAGGAAAAGTGAGAAGAAAATAAAAATGATAAAAAAATGAAAGTATAGAATACTATTATTTGAAGCAAAAAAAAAAAAATCATCTTATTTTTCTTACAAAAATCCAAGAACCAAACAGATGGTAAAAGAAATTTGTAGTTAGAAAGCAGAAATCAGAAAAATCCAAAACTTGATTATTTTAGAAGCTATTTAGAGTAGTTTTAAATAACAATACTTTTTAAAACACTTTTAATTACTACATCTAAATGCAAAACTACTTAACTTCAAAAAATGTATTATAAGTAACACAATTCGATCAATCTTTTTTTAAACCTATACAAACGGATCATGATGTTTTCAACTGGGAGATAATAATAATAATAATAACGATGATGATGGTGGTGGTGGTGGTGGTGATGACATGACAAAGGGTTCATTTGGATGTATTTTAAAAAAATACTTATCAAATTGTGCTTTTTATAGTGGAATATTTTTTAAATGAAGTAGTTTTGTATTTGGATACAGTAATTAAAAGTGTTTTAAAATATATTTTTATTTGAAACTAATTCAAAAACACTTTTTTGATTTTTTTTGTGACTTCTATTTTTTTTTAAATCCCATTCAAACATTTTTTTTATTGTGAACTATTTTCATTTTATTTTATTTTATTTTTTAAATCAGTACTTGTTCTCTAACTCATCCAAGCGGCTCAAAGTGATTGGAGACACGATTAATATAGTGTGTTAGACATGCTTTTCGATAAAAATACGATCGTTTTTAGAGTTACCATGGTGTCTAATCCGTACATTGTAATTCGACGTATCTCCTAGACATTTTGTTGTCAGTGACTTTATCACCTTTAATTATTAAAAAAAAGACTTTATTACCTATGTACTTTAAATGAATTTTTTTAAAATGTTCCATGACAGGGACATTAATTAGTCAGATAATCCAGCTAATTGCCTAGACATCCATATACATTAAATAGACGTTGGCATGTCAATGTATCAAAAATTCAAGGCTTTGGATAATATAATAATTTATACTCTTATAATAATTATCGCCATTATTCAACATTTTCTTAGTTGTCCTTGTATTTAATTTCTTAATTCTATTTAATTTTAATTTATTCTACTTTTCACTTATTATTAATTTAGTGAATTTATTAGAAATGATTAAAAAAACATAAACAAAGAATAGTAAATGTTTATAATTTAGAATATCTGAATTTAAGAATATAATTATATTTTATTATTCTTTTTTTTTACATACACATTGAGTATACCAAGATGGTTGGTAATATATAACATGATAGCACTCTTTAATAGTTATATTTGGTCTGTCAAATTTGTTTTTGTATGTCATTTATTGACTTTCTCTCTCCGTACTCATCTTCAACGCTCTTTTTACTTTTACTTTCGCTTTCTTCTTTTTCTCTTTTGATCCCCATTTACAGTGCATTTGGCGAAGGAAATAAAATAGAGAGGAAAGAAAATGAGAGGAAAAAAAAAAAAGGAAGAAAAAAAAAAGATGAATTTTAATTTTTTATATTGTTGTTTAGGTGAGAAGAAAATGAATGAAAAAAACAACTAGTAAACCCCACATAATTTTTTTCCTTTTTTCAATTTTTCCACCCTCAACCAAAAAGAAAAAAAAAATTCCTCTCATTTTTTCTTCCTTCCCCTCCCCTTTCTCCCAGTTGCTTTCATACCAAACAAACCCTTAGTCTTTCTTAATAATTATAATGCCAACGACTACACATTATTTCTCTATTAGTTATTATTTTTAAATATTGTAAAGCATGCCACAAACTAATTAAACTATACAATTATTATCACTTTTATATCATCGCAACACTGACTTAACTCCATCTAAAGTGACGCATAAATTAAACACAATGCTATTTAAAATGAGATTTTTATTTTTTAATTTTTTTCTTAAAGCAACTCTACCAGTCAGTTTATCAATTATGGGAAAGCTTGACAGTATTTTTCGTAGTGTATTAAGATTGATTTTTTGTTTTGTTTTGCTTTGGGCTTAACCATCGGCCTTCAATTCATTGATTGATTAATGTAAATTGGGTATTGCATAGGTCCATTTAAGGGGGATGTCCATTACAATCTGATTAGTTCATTCACAACTTCAAGATTCGAACATCTGATGTTGTTTAAGGAATTTAACGTCTCATCCCACTAGACCAATTGATAGTTGGTATTTTGAAGCACTTTACTATAACAAATCAATCCTTAATATCAATCCTTAATATCAATACTTAAGAGATTAATTTATTATATTTTATAATTCAAGATAATAAATATGAGATAAGGTATATTTGAAGGTTTGAAAGTATAATTAACCCTATATATCAGCATATGTGTATCTAAAATAATAATTCCAATAATTTAATTTATTATATATAGCCAAACTCGTGTGTGTGTGTGTGTGTGTATATATATATTATACCACTTTGTACTATCATTTAAAAGGGAAAAAAAAATCAAAAAGAGGGCAGAGCCAATTTACGAGTATGTGTAGGGATGGCAATGGGTCCGGGTTTGGCCCGAACCCGACCCGCTAGGACGGGTTTAGACCCGTTTAAAACGGGTCTTGGGACGGGTCGCGGGTCCAAAATTTTGGACCTGCCCGGGTTCGAGTCGGGTCTCAGGTCCACTGAGACCCGGCTCGAACCCGACCCGTATATATATGTATTATATATTATATATATTTATAATATATAAATAAATAAAATTAAAGAAATTAATTTATATATAATATATATTATATATATTTATAATATATAAATGTTTCACTTGAACATATTTTATTAGGCTTTATAGTTATGATTATGGTAATTTTTCCTTATGGTTGGACATTTAAAGTTGATTATTATTATTTCACTTGAATATGTTTTATTAGGTTTTATGTACAATTTGAATATTTTCAATTATTAAGTTTTTTGTACAATTAAAAATTATTGTTTTAAAAAAAAGTAAAAATAAAAATTTCAATTATTGAAGCGGGTTTGCGGGTAGGGTTTGGCGGGTACATGGGGCAGGTTGGGAGGGGTTTCGGAACCCGGCGGGTTCAACGGGTCCAACCCGCCGGGTTCGGGTCCAAGCCGGGTTCGGGTCGGGTCCGGGACGGGTCCTGGGTCCAGAAAAATCTCGCGGATCGGGTCCCGGGTCCAGAAAAATCCCTAAGCATGTGGCTCTTTAACCTGATTGACGCGTAACTTGCCTTCAAAGATGTGGGTAACTTATCGTCAAGTAGTGGTGTAAGTGGATGTTAAACGGATCGGATATGTTGTTTTCATACCCGTATCCATTTAATTTTATCGGATATCGGTACAGATACGGATATTGACAGATATCTAAAATCGATATCCGTATCCGTTGGATATACGACAGATATCGGATATATCCATATCCGATAGTAATTTTTAAAATTTAAATTCAATTATAAATATTTGAATATTTGAATCCGATTATGAATATTCAAGAATATTATTAAATTGTAAATAATTGGTATTCGATTGTGATTAATTGAATATTGGGATTTGTGTAAACAATTTAGTCATATTTTTTTTCTACATAATCTACTTATTTACAAAAGATATATATATATATACATATATATATATATATATAGAGAGAGAGAGAGAGACAGAGAGGTATCATTTTTATTAATAACACCTAAAGTTCACATAAATTTATATATTTATTATTTGTATATCTTTTTAAATTATAAAGATAGGATATTCATTAAAAAAAATTCATGTGTTTTATTTGAATAAACAATTTACTATTTATTATTCACATAATATGAACTATTTATTTTTATTTCTATATATCTTATAATATATGAAATATAATGCATGGGATTATTAAAAATATAATATTTTAAAACTATTAGCAACAACTGAATTTTACAAAATTAAATAAAAAAATCAATTAATTTAAAAATGACATTATTAAAAGCAAATAAGAATTTTATTATACATATAAGTTATTTTTTCCAAACATAATTTATTGGATATAATTCATGGATACAACTAAATTATAAATAATTGGATATATAAACAGATATGCATTCGGAACAAATATTAAACGGATTAGATATCTAATTACCATATCCGTACCCATGCATAATTGGATATCTATAATCGAATGCGGATAATGTCCTCTTTAAACGGATACTGATATTTTGCCTTATAAACAAATACGAATGCGAACGGTAATCGAATTTTCGATTATCCATTTACAGCCCTATCGCCAATATTCAAATTTTGACTGTGTGCGTGTGTTTGATAATGTGTGTATGCATATTGTAAAAACTAGT
Source organism: Petrea volubilis (assembly GCA_026212405.1). Classification (NCBI taxonomy): domain Eukaryota; kingdom Viridiplantae; phylum Streptophyta; class Magnoliopsida; order Lamiales; family Verbenaceae; genus Petrea; species Petrea volubilis. The sequence continues at coordinate 10,276,433 of CM047870.1, forward strand.
CAGTGTGGCACATTCAATGCGTGTAAAATAAAAAAAACATAATATGATTTAATTACACATTTAAATTATGAATATAAAATTAAAATATTTAGATTCCATACATTATTGTATATTTTTAATTATTTGTAATGTATGTAATTTTTAATTTTGTTATAAAAATAGCTTAAAATATAATAAAAATTTAAAAAAGATAAAAACGATATGAATATACATATATATATATATATTGATAGAGGCTAGAGAATGAATAAAAAGAAATAAACTAAAAATATGTTAAGAACAGGAGAAGATAGAGGAGATAGAATATAAATGAGAATGGAGACATCAAAAGAGATCCAAACAGACTAAGAGAGTGTTTGGCTAAACTTATTTTAAAGTGCTTATAAGTTTGTAGAGCTTATACAATATTTTTGGAGCTGATAAGCTCCTACATCTTTATTTAAAAAAAAATTCCTAAAATGTTTGGATAAAATAAGATAATGTAGCTTATAAGATATTTTTGGAGCTTATAGGTTGTAATTTTGTTTGGTAAAAATTAGAGCTTATATGTTTTTTAAGTGTAATGATGGTCAAAAAAATAAAGTAAAATTAATTTCACGTAAATAAATATTTTTTTTGAAATAGTAAAAATGTAATATTTTAAAAAAATAAATATATTTATATAATTTTATCTTTTAGGATTAGACAGCTTATAAGTTGTTTGGAAAAAATGTTGGGGGAACTTTTTTTTTTTTGGGAAATTTTTTTTTTTTTTGGAGCTTACAAGCTTCTTTATTAAAAAAATTACCAAACATTTTTAATGAGCTTATAAGCTCCCATACAGTTTATAAAATATTTTTAGAAATTTATAAACTCAGCCAAATGTTCTATAAAAAGATCAAAATAGTTATTAGATCCCTAAATATTTTATTAATAATATAAATAAGAAAACAAAAATTTACGGGTCCAGCTCGCATTAAGACGTATGAAAGCTATTTAAACAAAATTAGCAAAATTATAAAAGCAACAGCCCATTGTCGTTGAATTGATGTACTTATAAAGTATACCATCATAAATATATTGGCCCCATTTCCATTATTTTAGACCCTGTGGGGCTTAGTTTCTTAGTACGAAATTGAAAAAGGCATTTCTACTAAATGCCCACATATTTCTGGTAATGGCAAAATAAATAATTGATTTTAAACTCCTCATTTATGTTGAAATTATTTCATAAAATAATAAATGAAGGAAGTGTTTATAATACAGTGAACGATTTTTTTATTTTTATTGTCTCACACATGCATTGTTTCCTTTCGATTATTCTTCAAAATGGTTGAAAAAAAACCTTTCCCCTCAATTATTTATTTTTCTCTACAAATTATCCCTCCAGGGAGGATATACGATGAGCGATTCCTATCGCATGTTGTTTGATTCTCCGTCAAGAATTTATTTTTAATTATTTGGTAATTTAGTGGGTATTTATGATTGTAGTTTTTGTCTTGTTAATTGACAAGTTGGGTTCCGTCTTATTTTACTAACAAGTTTTAATTTTAGTTTTTAGATTTGTTTCACTTGTTTTATGATGAATAAAGGTACATCTTCTGGATAAGTCGAAAGAGATGTGCATTCATATATTTTTAGATGCTGATATCGAAGACGATTTTATTTTGGAGGATGTTTGGAGAGCCTACATATGGTTTCATATTTCCTTGGTTGTTCAAAGCGACTCAAGTATCATTTGGGCCCTTGATTCATCAAAATATCTCTACATGAATTATGAATTGGTTATTGAAGATTATCGTTTAATTAGCAAAGATTTGGACGACTTGCCTCTGTATTTTGTAAAATGGTCTGTAAATTACCCCGCTTATGTAATTATAGACAGGCTGGTTCTATGTCAGATCTCATGTATTGGAATTATTGTCCTACTTTTACATACTAAATTACATTGATTGACACTTCTAATAATTAAAAATAGTACTAGTTTTTATTTAAAAAAAGAACAAAATCAGAAGAAGTTATTTTATTGAAAGTTTTTGTTCTGTATATTACAACTAATTGAAAAATCTGAACTAAATTCATTTTTATCAAAAAACGAAATATCAGAGTACATGGAGTGTTTTTATATACACACTTGTAGAGCTGAGTTAGTTACATCTGGCAAAAGAAAAAAAATGATGTGTAACAAAAATATCTATCTAATAATAGTAACTAACGGCTAACTAATGAAGAAGAAAAAAATAATAATTAATTAGTCTGTAAAACTGTATTTTACTTAATATGTCATAATATTTTTTTCTCAGTTGATCTTGCCCTAAAAGAAAATAAGCATTATATATATGTGTGTGTATTTATCAGTATTATTTTTTCAGTAAAATTGTATAAATTCCTCTTGTGTTATGTTTTAATCTCTAAAAATCCCTTATATTTCAAATATAGGCATATCAACCCTTGTATTTTATTTTCGCTTGCATACTTGCCCAATTTGAGGTAAAATTTAACGACGTTAATTTTTTTTTATTTTAACCGTTTGCTCCTTTAACTTTTAGTGTATGTTATGATGACACTTACTCTTATTTTTTAGGGAGAGAAAAGAGACCAAAGAGAAAAAAAACTTGAATTAGAATTTTTGAAATTCAAAATCCTCATTTGTTCTTAAAAAGGAATGATTCAAATTGACTTTTTCATATATTCTTATACATATATGGTATATACATAACATACATGCACATATGTATGTGTGTAAATACTGCAAACATATGAGGTTGGGGCGGGGGGGGGGGGGGGTGTTGGGGGGAGTTATCAGATCTAGTGGCTCTGGCGGTGTGAGGCGGCAGTGTTGGCTGGAAGAGGACGGCATTTGTGTGGCGATGGTGCTAGGCTGCACTTTGGTGAAGGAGAAAAGGTCGGGGGTTGGGGGATTCAAATCCCGAGGCTATGGTGGTGCGGGGTGGCGGCCGACTGGTATGGTGCCGGTGGCGGCTGGAGAAGGGCGGCACTTGTGCTGGACAAATGATGAAGGAGCAGAAACAACGCTAAAAAAAAAAAGAGAAAAAAGAAGAAGAAGAGGGGAGAAGAAGGAGAAAGAAGAAAAGAAACAAATAAAATTAGAGGGAAATATTTTTAAGAGAAGGAAGTAGAAAGGAGAAGAATCATGAAAAAAGAAAAGAAAAAAAAAATAAAGAAGAAGACAGAGGATAGAAGAAAGAGAAGGAAAGGAGAACCAAAATAATAAAAAAATTGAAGAAAAAACATTTTGAATTCTTCTTCTAAAAAGAGTAAAGAATTTTTTTATTATTAAAAATTTATTTGTCAAAAATATAAAAATTAATAATATCATGATTATGTAATTTTTTTATATAAGAAACAAAATTTAAAATAAAAATTAATATGAGTATCTTTTAATATGTTAAAAAGCGTAAATAATTAAATTAGAAAAGTTAGTAATTTTATTTTTTAATGTTTTCATATTACAATAAATGTATATTTAAAAAAAAAACTATAATTTGGGCTATTTAATAATTTTAACAATTTAAAGGGATCTATTTGTAATTTTAGATAGAAAATATAATAGTTTAAAATTCAATAGTGAAAGGGCGAAATGGTCAAATTACTTGCATTTTTAACCAAAAAATCATTTATTTTCGCGCATTAAGGCGCATGCACTTCAACCTCCGTTAGTTTTGACGGAATGGGGGGTTTTGTGCTATATTTAGTAAATTAATAGTAGTTATTATTTCTATCAGTGGTGAAATTACATATAACTCAAGATGTGCATATGCAACCTCTGAATTTGAGATTTTCCCTGTATAGATGCAATTAAATTTGAGTAAACATTTTAATTGTCCTTTAAAACACTTCATTTTGTACTTCATGGTCTTTTTTAGTTTAATTATTTGTATTATTTATAACTCATAACTGATAGATGCACCTGCCAACCCTAGGATGTTGGCTCCACCAATGATTTCTACATCAAAAAAAAATTAAGTTGGTAGTCCAATTAGTCCAACCCATTATTTTCAATGAAGATATCATAGTTTCGAATTTTTTTTTTTTTTTGATATAATCATCTCGGGACACCCTAATTTCGAATATATTTGTTAATGTAATGCAATAAAACAATTATCTCTATGCATGTTTGTGGGTTCAATTTGATCCATATCTGTGTTATTGTGTTAAATATATATATATATATATATATATTTATATTTATATGCATATTTCCACACAACAATAACATAATGATCATAAATTTCATGGTAATACGAAATTCAAGGAATGAATATCCACAAACTTCTAATAAAAGATCAGCAAATACGTTTAACAAAGTTTGCAACTACTAATTCCATGCAGATTTTTCAAACTTCATTAAGTTTAATTATTTCATCAATGAGATCTTAACCAATGGTAAAATATAGACCTCGTGACAGAAGAAATTATTATTGGTGATTTTGGTTCTAGTTTTAGGAATGTGGATGTTAATTTATTGCATAATAGTTTGTGTTAAATAGTTAACATCAAATATAAAGATCTAACATTCATAATCCAAGAATATGATGAATTGTTAATATAGTGAAATGTAATCGATTATTTTATGTTAAACTAATTTAGTTTTGTTTCTTTATTGACTCCATATATAATAAAGTTGAAAATCAAATAAAATATCAATGCTTCAGCACTAGGAAATTAAAAGGTTTTAAACTCAAATACTATTAAAATAAGCGTGGATTAGATTAATAATACTTTATCCATGTTAAATATTTCAGCAAATGTCTTAAATGGTCCCTTTGTTATCTAAAATCACTTGAATCCCTCATATTGTAATTATATCTTTATGGTCCTTCAAATTAAGATTACATTTCATATTACTCCAATTGAATTTTTAGTAGAATTTAAGGGTAAAAATGAGTACATGTAAAGCATACGTGCAATATTTAATGATAAAATGAATATATATTGACTGTTTTACAGTTTTACTTTTAAATATTGCATATGCCCTTCAGGCACATATTGGCGCTTTTCGATTGAATTTCTTTCAAAAATTGAGTTGAATAATCTACATAAAAATTAAATACAATTTTAAGTTGGTGGACTGTAGCATCACAAGAAAGTGACTTTTTTTTCCCAGAAAATGAAGGATTATTTGTCACATTTTCCATAAATAGTTCTACGTATGTGTTAGGCTGTTAGCCTAGAATCATTCGTTGGGCCTAATTTTTTTACTAAATACATTAATTTTGTGGCATGAAAGTACATCAATTATGCACATTTTAAACGAGTTTTGTTCTGTATTGCGACAAAAGTCTGGTGACATTAAAATGTATTATGATTAGATCCAAGCCCATAGTTTAACTTAATGATTATCTAGCTGCATATGTGTAGAATATTTATTCGGACGAATTACATCTAACTCCCTTAAGATCTGATAAAACTATAATTTAATTTATATTTTTGTGTATATTACAATAAACCCCTGTGGTATGTACCAATTACAACTGATGGACCAAAAATATATAAAATCCGTTTTGCCCTTTATTTTTTTGCTGATATTAAATAGAGAGAATTACATCTACCTCCCTTGAGGTTTGGCGAAATTACAATTTAACCCATATTTTTGTGTATATTATAATAAACCCCCTGTGGTATGTAATAATTACAAGTAATGGACAAAAAATATATAAAACCCTCTCTTCACCTTAATTCCGCCACCTCCGTCGACTCTAGCCCAAAATTGACCTCACCAATATGTTTCTCATGTCAAAAAGTTTAAGACCCGTCTAAAGTTCATCGGAAAACATGTTGAAAAATGGAAACCCTCTACCACCTCGTCACCGCCGCCGCTGCTATCCCTCCTCCACCATCTAGCGAAACCCAAAACTACCACCACCAATGTGTTCCTCTCGTCTCGGTGAACAATTTTGACATACAACTTAGCGATTTGGAGAAAAAATTAAGCGAGTTATGATGGATTGAAAGTGTAAGATTTCTTAATTTGTATGTATATGTACATTAGATACGTATGTATTTAGATTTCTCTCTTCTCCCATCTACCCGTCATTTTCAACTCTTGAAAAGGGAGCAATTTTTTCAATATTATTACTTTTAACACCATAAAGATGTAATACATAACATACAACCCCAAATATTTTATATGTATTACAAAAAAAATCCTAAAGGGTGTTATTGAAACTTTACAGACAAAAATTAACGGAACCCTAATGGTCCTAAACGGTTAGGGTAAATTGTCAGATGGAATATTTCACGAGGGTTTATTGTAACATACACAAAAATGAGGTTAAATTGTAATTTCATCAAATTTTAGGGGAGGTAGATATAATTTGTCCTATTTATTATTATCCATTCGTAAGTTTGCAATAAGTGTTTCAGAATAAAAAGATTTCAAATTGATTTGTTTAATATATCAAAATTTGTTTTAATTATTTCAAAAGTCTTATTTTGCCTTATTAATTTATATAGAGTTTGTGGTGAATTTTAAACGTGCTAACATTAAACCTCCATCATTCCACAAGAAATATCACAATCAATAACTGATTGAAAATACATAACCATCCAAACAACATTTAACAAATTCTCTCTCTCTCTCTCTCTCTCTCTCTCTCTCTCTCTCTCTCTCTCTCTCTCTCTCTCTCTCTACTCTTTATCAGCTTTTATCCATTCACTCTTCAGTCTCTTTTCTTACTTTTTTATATTTTTTTTCTTAATTTCATCTCATTTTAAATTATTATATTTTTCTGTCATAATTAATTTAATTAATAAATATAATACAAATAGTAATTTAAAATGATATTTATATAAAAACAATAATAAATATCTATATTTTTATACTAATTAAACTTAAAAATATAATTAAATTATATATTCTTTTATTTTACACACATATCAGGCGTGTCGAAATTTCTCGTTTTAATTATATGTTTATACATAAATGAAAAACCAAAACCTTAATGTCGCATTGAGGTCTCAGTCTTACCACCTTGACAATAATGTTGTTTATATTAATACTAGCATTGCTACTAATATTTGTTTAATTAATTGTCTGTTTTAAATTGTATACAGTCGTTGATATATTGATATAATTATTTACTTATTAATTCGCTTTCAAATACATTAACTTATACATTAATTATAAATTAACGTAATATTATTATATAGATCTTATGATACAAAAAAATCATATATATATATATATATATATATTATTAATGCGTAATCTCACAAGTGATGAAGAAAAGAAATTAGGTTTCTCATATAAATTTCAAATACCGCAAAAAAAATACTTTGTAATGTACCTACTTCTCTGTAAAATAACACACGCACATTACACACACATACATACACATATATGTGTGAAAATTGAACTATTATATTTGTATTTAGGTTGTGTTTGGTAATCATACAAATTTAAGGGTGATATGAAAAATCATACGATATAATGGTCAAAAATATGGTATTAATCATTTGCATATAAATATTTGGTAGTGAGTTTTATTTTAATGGATATCTCAAAAAGGATGTTCGGTTGCACTATATTTTTTGGATGGATTAGATGTAAATTACATATATATTTTTTTTAATAAACACCAAAATGCCCTCTATAAGTTTTTAATTTATTTAATCATTCTTTTAATATGTTTCTAGGACACCAATGTTAAACACTTACAATTATTCTTCCTAATTTTTGGAAAATTGAGATGCATTCTCTTTATTTATATATTTTTTCGTTTATACCTCACGTAATATATTGATGCTATAATCCACCAGCAATGAGTGAGATTTGATTGAACACGACCTTGAAAATAAAGTATGCACATGATATAAAAAAAATATATACATAATCAATAAATATATTGCAATATATTTTCTTAATAAACCATTATTCTCGCTTATAAAAGTGTGCCTCAATTTAATCTTGAATAATTGCATAATTTTGACGATTGATTTCTTTTTGCCCATCAACATCAAAGGAATTTATGGTTAATTGGGTAATTTGAAAGTTATATCAGTCAAACCCAAAATCAACGAATTGCATATCCCATCCCATTGTGGAATTGGCTATTCCAATAATGGTATGATAAGAGATTGGACCTAGACTATATCAATGACTAAAAAAATTGCCACAAAACATAATTATGGATGGAATACCAATATAATCCCACCCACAATTCTATACCAAACGTAATCTTAGGTTGCGTTTGGTAGTAATATATGATTATGTGTAATAGTGAAACCATTTGACAGATATACTATAAATTTGTTGTCAATAAATTGCATTAATATATTTGGTAGCAAGTATTATTTCCTGAAATATCCTTCAAACTATATTTAGTAGTATTTTTTTTTTCATATAGATTTGAAGTAAATTATGAAAAATCCTTTAATGTAAGCCACATTACATATATTTAAGGGCAATACAGTAAATTACAATTCTTTTCAACTTAATCCAAATCAAGTGAATTATAGATCCCACCATAGGGGTTGTTGAGCTATCTAGTAATTGATGGATAAAAAATCGGGCCTATGATTTATAAAGGGTAAAAAAAAATCTATTAAAATATAATTATAGGTGGAATACACGTATAATCCCACTTATAAACCCCTACCAAATATAACCTTAGGGTATGCGAAGTCATTCTTGATATTAAATTTGTTCGATTCATGGGCTCACCTCATGGGAAAAAATAAAATAAAATAAGTGCTTAGATCATGAATATGTTCCTTTTTTATTTCTTTATATGGTTTAAAGAATGTAAAATTCTTTGTGCTAAAAGATAGAAATGACGATGAGGCTTAATTCAATTGACAAATTTGATGTCTCAAAACTTTAAGGTATTGAGTTTGATTCCCCATCAATATGTTGTTGTCTTTATTCCTATATTAATGATAGTTTGTTATTCTATTTTAACAATAATTTATTCGTTTATCTATAATATAACTATTTGATTTATAAATAATATAGTTTAAAATATAATATAATAGTTTCATTTGTATAACATGATTTTTTAATATAATTAAGTTATATGTAATCTAAAAAAAATATAAATAATATCCAATTGAGGCAAAATTCATAGACAAATCAAGAAAAGCTAGTGTTTCTTGATTGGAAAAAAAGGGTCATTTGGAGATCCACTCTGGATTTTATTCTCAGTACGCCAAACAAGATAAGGCTAATTTATTCATACACCACTCCCACGCTACGCCACCTAATTTGGCTCTTACATTTTTTATTTTGACAAATCACATCTAGAATTTTTGAAATATAATATAATAACAAAATAGTTAGTATTATTTTAAAAATTATAAATCCTCTAATAAAGGTTTGGACCTTTTTATAAGTATTAATAAAGATAATTGAATTATAATTTTCCCACAATCAGAGTTGTTATCCTAACCACAAAGTAATACGTCTCATCAAATTTAACAAAATTTCTAAATCAATTTTGTTGGTCCAACAACTTGTATGAAATAATTTTAGTTTATACCATCACAATTACTGTTGGATATTACCATTTATAACCTGAACCATCATTAGTTTTTTTTTATTAAATTGACTTCATATATAGTTTTCATATTTTGACTTTATCAAAATTATGTGAATCACATCTCAAAATTCTACTAAAAATACCATAAATATAATTTATAATTACGTCCTACTTTAATAAAGAATAAATTTTATTAAACTGTAACATATTTTAAGAGATATTTATAATTTTCAAATTTTTAATAATTAATTTATAATTATATTATATTTTAAGAAGAATAGACGTAATTTTTCATTTTTACTTTCTTTTTGTCGGCCTACCGTGCCAGCACATAAAAGAAAACCTACCACATGCACGACATAATAGGTGACAATGCGAAAATCATCACTAATAATATAAATTAATCAGTGTTAATAGTAATACCAATTAGTGTTTTACTTATCATCATCGGTCGGTAAATATTACACGCACAAAGCGGTAATTTAGTAATAAAAATATTGTTACCATCATTTTGTAATAAAAACTTTTGTCATCGTTAAATTGTCACTATGATAATTATCAATTACTCGACATCAAAAAAGAAATAATAATAATTATTAATTGAAATAAATTAAATACAATTTCTTGTCACTATTGACCTTTGAGAAATATTCTTGTGAATTTAACTTTTTTTTACTAAATGGGTATAATATTGGTGGAGATTTTTACAATGCTACATGATATATTTTCTATAATTTCCTTGTTTGTGTCACCACAATATCGTTGAAAAAAATCTTAAAAGGGAGAAAAAGAAAATACAAAAAAAAAAAAAATATAATATATATATATATATATATATAGTTAGATGATTCATGATTGTTACAGAATTATATATTAAAGAAAAATTTCACAAAAATATATATAATTAGAAAAAAGTCTTTTTTTTTCTTTCAGAAATGTGAGAAAATTCTCCATCAATAAGTGCACGACCTTCCGTCTATATTTCTAAATGTGATTTCTTAGGCAATAAGTTTCATATATTATATTTTGTGATTTTTTTTCCATAAATATTTATTTTTTGCTTTGAAAATAGTACGAGAAAGTAAGTTCATTGGGGTAGCTAGACCAACCAATTACATAAGACAAATTGAAACGGGTGCGGTCCATTAATAAAATCAATAAATTCAGAACTATAAATTAAAACTTTTAGTTCGTGTTTGAACGTATGAGTTTTGATGACGACGACGACAACAACTACAATAATAATTTATTATTATTATTATTATTATTATTATTATTATTGAGGTTGCATAATTTTGAGGTGCTTATATGTTTTTTTTTTTTAACATTTTTCATTCTAAAAGATTGTTTGAAATATCTCAGTACAGCGTTAAGTAATTTCCCAAAGTGCGAATCAGCGTTAATTGTTCATAATTTTATATGACTTTAATTTATATATTTTTATAGAAATATGGGTATTTTAAATTAAATTTAGGACAAATTATGTTTACACTATTTGAGATATAACATAATTACAAATTAATTTATTTTGTTTTAAAAGTTACAAATACTCCATGATGTATGTAACAATTTAACAGAAATTCATATTTTATCAAAGTAGAATGTGATTGTAATTTGTAACTTTGTTGTTTTTGGTGTTGTTTTGAAATGAATTTTGCACGGATTTGACAAGTTTAAGACTTAAAAACTATATATGAAGTCACTATCTTTAAAAAAAAATAATGGTAATATCGAATTATAAATTATGATGCCTATCGGTGGTTGTGGTGGACTGATGGTATAAAGTAAAATTACTTCACAAAAGTTGGTGGAATAATAAAATTGATTGAGTGATTTTGTGAGGCTCGACAAAGAAGTGGATCTCTTGGGGACCAAGTTTGATTTTAGATATCTCTATTAATATTTAAAAGGATATCTCAAAACTCTAAAAATTATTTATAATTTTTCAAATAAAAAAGAATTTATAATTATAATATATTTTAAAGAATGTAGAGGTAATTTACCCTCAAATTTAACCAAACAAAAAACACCCTTTGAATCCCCAGTCCGAGATAGATTAATTCTTTGTCAAAGAAGAAATTAATTTTGCCTGAAGCACAAGTAACATTACTGTCAACGACCGACACTCGACATTAATTATTAGTTAGAGCATTATTAAATAATGTAGTTAACAAAAAGGATAGATTATCAATCGTAGTATGAAATTACAACAACAAAAATTTATATATTTGTATATATAGACACGCTATACATATAAAGATGAACAAGATGAAGAATGATTGGAGAGAAGCATGTGGGCGTAATCATAGGATGTGTTTTCATAACTGATCTTGTTTCTATTTGCTACACACACACACACACACACACACACATACATACACGTATGTGTATACAGTCTCTGTCTCTCTCTCTTCTCTCTCTCTCTCGCTCTCATGATGGGGTTGGGAGATTCTATCCAAAAACTACTACTGTACATTATACTCTATAGATGTATAATGCTAATAGTACTGTACTCCATGCTTTCTTACTTTCACGTGTCTACTTTTAATCAATTTCTTGCTCATAATTTCCTTATATTCCGGACCACGGAGATCCCTCTCTACTTTTGTTTATATACTTTTCTTGGTTTATTTTTTTATTTTTCAAAAAAGGAGGTTGGATCCAAGTATATATCTAATATATATGGCTTTAGGAGATAGTGGTGGAGCAAGGGCGGCCTACATATTTGAAAATTTTAGGTGTAAGTGTATTTAAAATTTGGGTATCAAAAAAATTAAAGTTATTGCTTTCTATGGATAAAGTGATTCATGAAAACAACCATGATTGCATATTTTCAAAAGATAATATTTATTTAGAATTACCCACACTAATAAGTTTATTGCATTCGTAATGTAAGTAGGGCAATTCTACCATCAGTCGGCTTCGTAGGTGACTAAGGCTAGTCCTGCCTTCAAATAATGCCACGTGTACTAATTTTAATTTTTTAAATAAGTTATTAATTAATTAAATCTCACACTTACCAGCTTCTGTAGGTAAACAAACTATTTTTCTCTCTCTACAAAATCAATTCTAATCAGATTTCCATCTCTAATTCTCATTTAATCTTGAAAAGAATGGTTATTGTTGGATTCTAAAGAGATTGGAGGATCCTTTAATTATTAACCTTACCAAATATAAAAAATCTCCCTTAATTATTAAGAGTTCTTAAGGTAAAAATAGTTTCTATTGCTATTTAAATGTTATACTTTAATTAAAAGAAATCACATGATATTTTATTTTAGTAACAACAAATATTATTATTATTATTTCTTTTAATTATTCTCGTGAATTAATTTAGCTAATCATTCTATTATTATTATTATTATTATTATTATTATTATTATTATTATTATTATTATTATTTCGATTAGAGTATATATATCTTCTCCAAGATATGATCACAAACATCGACACACTAGTATAAAAAAAATTTTTATTTGAATTCACAGATGTACGAACAAAATAGAAATTTTAGGACAAAAATTAAAAGCAAACAAACTAGTAACATTGACCTATTTTTACATTTATTTTGTTTATTTTCAAATAAGTCAATATAATTATTTTGTTAAAATATTGTATATTTCATCGTCAATTATTATACGAAGAACGTATAATACAATTACTAAATATTTTATATCAAGAATGTGAGTATTGTTCATCAAATTAAGAATGTGTGACATCTAATCGTTAATATTATTATCACCATATTATTTATTAGAATTCACTTTACATTTGATCACACACATAGTTATAGTCATAATTATTCAAATGAATAAATGGGTGTTATAATTGTTTACCTTCTCTAAGGAGTACATACTTTTCAATATATAATTGTTGTGTTACGTCATTTAGATCTATATTAATTAGACCCATACATAAATACTTGTAAATTATAATTATTTATTCACATATGATTATTAATATTATAATTGTGATTATTTTTACAGTTATCTCACATTAAACTATATATTGCTAATATATAGTTATTATCACTACTATTATTATTCATTATATATTATTATAATCATAATTAGTAAGACCAATAATTGAATTATATATTTGGTTACACTTGCTATGCATAATATATATTTGAATATATCACACCACATTGACATATATTTGGTTAAACAATATTATTATTATTATTATTATTATTATTATTATTATTATTATTGGTGTTTGATATTTGTATACCCTCCACTAATAATCAAAACATATTTTTTTAACAACTACTACTTATTGCGCTCTTCTGGATATATTTTATAGATTTGCAGCACTTTATAATCAGTTAATTTTTTATGTTTTAATACCACGGTACCATTATTTTTATTTTTAAATTATAACTACCATGGTACTTTTTATAACTTTTTAAAAATGTGTATTAACAAGGATAATTAATTGAAAATTGTGATAAAAAAAATTAAAATACTAAATTGATACCAAAATAAATATTATTTATAACTCAAAAATTCGAATATACGTTAATAGTTGATAAAAATTTATATTTAATTTAATTTTTTAACATATTTAAAAAATGTATCACATTCATTATAAATTATTTTAAGAATATACATAGAATATGAATATCTATTTTTTAAAAAAGAAAAAAATTATAAAATATGGATATTATTATTAAGTAAACTGTTTATATTATCCATGGATTTATTTCAAAACAATTGATCCGTAGTAATATTGAATAATGTAATTTTAAAATCAATTTGTATGTATAAAATACAAAGAGAGGAACACAACAAGTATTAGTTGGTAAAACAAATTGTGCTTTGATTATTAATGGAGATATGCTATGAAATACAATAATAATAATAATAATAATAATAAGAAGAAGAAGAAGAAGAAGAAGAATATAAAAATCGTTTATTGATTTGAATAGTTATGGTTAATATGTATAATGAAATATTATTTGCACATAGTTTGTTTGATTTATTTAAAATAAACAAGATAAATGTAAATAGTTTATTTGAATTTATTTTTTTTCCTAGAATTTTTATTTTATTTGTACGTCTATGAATTCATATAATATTTTTTATACTAGCGAGTCAATATTTTAATGATAACTTGGAGAAAATATATGTACTTATATGATTGAATGCCGAATATTATTTCCCCTTTATAATAACAACAACAACAATAATAATAATAATAATAATAATAATAATAATAATTTTAGTTAAATTCATCCATGAGAACACTTAAAAGAGAATAATAATATTATTATCTATAAGTAATGAAATAAAATATGATGCAATTTTTATTTAATTGAAACTAAATATTTAAATTGTAGTAGAAATAATTTATACTACGAAGTCTTAATAATTAAGGAATTTTTTTGTTTAAGGTTAATAATTAAATGAATGATTTGAGAGAGAGATAGATCGAATATGGAACGTTATATATATATATATATAGAGAGAGAGAGAGAGAGATTAGGAAATATGAAGAGAGAGAGGGGGAGGAGAGAGAAATTTTGACACATGATAGCGGGTTGCTCAAAAATTAAAAAAATCTACAACCTATTAAAATATTTAAAAATGATACACGTGGCAATTTTTTAGAGGGTGACTAAGATTAGTCACCTACGATTGTGACTAATCATAGAACTCCCCATGTAAGTAAATATGACTTGTTCAAATTCAATTGTAATATACGAATATTTGGACTAAAAATTGAAAAGGATAAGCTTGTGAAGAAGCGGAGCTAGCTTGGTAGCCCCGCTCCGACGTTAGCTGTTGGCTTTCCCATTTCTCTTAAACTTCTCCATGTCACCATGTTGAAGAAGTTAAATGCTTTAATTGAGTTTTGAACAAATGATATCAGTGCAGCTTTATTTTGTACTTGATAAATTTAAAGATAATTCTCATGTCCAACGAGTTCGAGGATGTGAAAAATGACAAGATAAGAAAGAATTGTTGTCTTTCACAAATACATCATTTTTCCATTTATCAAAAGACCAAAATCACAAAATTACTATTTAAAAAAATCAAGAATTTACATGCTAAGGAGGTTGATTGGATTATTTCATTTCAACTACAAATTAAATCAAAGCACTATGTAATTGTATCTTAGATCTCTATATTTTGGGCCATAATAGTAGGCCGAACATATTCGACTGCAATCCACAAATGGTTTGGTTGGTCACTAATCCAGGCCTGGGCCCAAAATGATTGGACTTCGGCTGGGATCCAAAATTTTAGCTAATCTTGAATTAATTGTGTGCTTATTCTACATGTGTGTGTGTGTGTGTGTATGTATTCTTTTGATGAGAGCCTATTCTACATAATTAATTATATTTGAGAGTGCTATTTACTTAATTGGAAACATTTTTCATTTTTAATATTATAGATCTTAGGTAATAAGTAATTCTAATTAATCTTGAAATTTTATGTACTTAAATGTTTGTCTTTTCTTTTGTCTTTTAATTTTTGAAGGAATATTTAATTAAACCAACTGATAAATCAAGATGTTGAATACTAATTAATCATAATTAATAACTATAATCCTCTAAGTACACATTTTAAGAGAAAAACGAAGTATAAATATATCCTAAGTACACATTTTAAGAGCTCAATGGTTGATGAAATGGCATTTAAGTCCATGTACTTTTTGAAAATAGACATATTAATTAAAATAGTACTTTAAATTTTAATTATTATGTTTATTCCTCGCATAAAATGTGTTTATCTATAAAATTCATCATTCTTTTTCATGAGTACTTATTTTCATTAAAAAATTGTCATTGCAGCTAACATTAGAAAAAATATTCATGATTATATGTTCGTTGCATGTGTTACTAATTACAGGGATGAACTCAGTAATTTAATTACAAAAAAAAAAAAATCTCTTTACCATATTATTGATGATTAAATTTTATCAAATTAAAAATTTATAAGTGTAAATTAAAATATTAAATATTGTTTAATTTTTCTATTTATATTTTGAATTTTTTAAAGTTTAATTCCAATAGTAAATAGTCAATTTTAATTAATATTTTAATATTTATTTTATTAGCGAATGAGAAACCATCAAGTGTTAAATGTGAAGTATCCCGACCAATTAAATCAAATTGTACAACCTGAAAGTCTAAAACTAACAAAATGATGACAACTGATGCATCTGAATTTGTGGATCAATCAAATAATATTCACGAATGATATTTTCTCTTCAAAATAAATTTATATTAAAGAAATAAATAAAGATGGAACCACACCGACTTTGGTTTACTGGTATATTTTTCAACTCCAAATACTTTATTGAAAGAAATCCTTATTAATTTAAACATTATTATTATTATTGTCACACATAATTAGTTGCTCCTTCAAGTGTTGCCACTAGTTAGTTTTCAATTCTTATCAAACCAAATAATAATCTCAATTCTCATTCACACGGCCTGTCTCTTGAAACGGCGGATTGTGATCAGAGGCGCTGATCTCCGGTGATGCCGCCGCCGCCTGCCACGACGTGCCCTGCACGCTTCTCTTCAGCCCCGCCATCTCCGCCGGATGGGGTCGTCGCTGACGTAGCCATTGAACATTGTCACGGCGGCGAACTTTCATCGGGGCAGCTTTACCGACGTGATTTGCTGAGTGGCGTACGGCGGCGGAGGGCTGTTTTGGTATTTTTGAGGGATGTAAAAGTAAAGTTTAAAAGAAAATTTGAGACCAATGTCGATTAGAACCGGCGCCGTGAAGCTCAATGTTACATTGTCACGGTTGTTGCCTCTAATGTAGTCAAATATGCTGCCAAGAAAGGGGAAGATTAGTTATTTTAAATTTATGACAAAGTTTCTCTGCCCCGAAAGGTGTTTTCTTATAGTGATATATATATATATATATATATATATATATATATATTTATATATATAAAGACCACAACTTGTGGTGCGGGATCTTTTTAGTCGACCACGTGGCGGAGTTTGATACGCTCTGATTAATATGCTGGCGGCCCACCTGTTAAAGAGGGAGGAATGCATGTGAGACTAGCCAATTTTGTCCCGGCATAGTCTCCCCGATACTCAAGTTAACTTTAGGGTATTTTTTGAGAAGAAGATGAATAGTAGAGTTGCTATTCTTGCATGTATTGTGTAAAGAATGTTTGATACCTTATGGGGGAGAACCTTTTTGTTATTTATATGAGAGAGGACCCTTGACATGACGTGGTTGATGGAGGTTGGTCAACAGATCGAGTACAAGTGGACATGTTTTTTTATCATTTTTTGGATTCCAAAAAGGCGGCTAACCTTACCTCTCATTAATGTGGCCTTAAAGTGTTGCATTTAATGCATATCTTGAACATTTAAGGCAAGGATTATATTTATGAGAGAGTATTAAATGTGCTTGGGACTAATGAGATGGACCCATGTGCTGCAGGCGCGAGTTTGGTGATTGTAGGTACAGGACCTGTCAATTTTGCCAGCTAATATCTTCTCGTTGGCAATCACATGTGGCAAAGGCCGTCTTGAGGGCTCGTGCCCTCAATACAATAGCATTCGAGGACACTTTGCGTCTTAAAACCACTTGTTCTCCTGCTTTATTTGCTCTGCATAAGAGGTTTCGAGGGTTCAAAAAGGCCCCTCTCATGGCTTTTGAGTCGCGGACTTAATTGAGGGGTAAGCTTGGGGGTATTCCCCCTTTCGTAACTTGCACTCTGAGGCTCTCCCTCTTTCACGTGGACCCACTCTCGAGGACAGCAAATCTCTTCGAGGGTATCGGGTCTCACATTTGTGAGTTCTTAACTGTCTGGCAAATATTGTCGTGTCTAGCTAACGTGGTGCATGGCACATTACCTAATCATTGAAATTTGATCAAAATGTATAAAGTTCATGAAGATATTTGAAATATATATATATATATATATAATTAAGATGTATAACTGTAAGATATCGCACTATACTTCTTTATGCATTTGTAATCTATTTTCCATTTTCTTTTCTTTTCTTTTTTCCTTTTTGACCTTTTCATTTGCTACAATGTGAATCTATTTTTCCTTTTAAACTCTCACTTGCGAAGAACCAAGCAAATACACACACACACTCACTCTATTGCCGTTTGACAATTGATCATCTTTATGTTTGAGTTAATGAATAATTAGTAGTAAGTACCAAAAAAGATAAAAAAAAAATCAATAATAGATAATTCATTACAGTGCTGATCCCAAAATTGTGCATCCATACATTTGTGTTTGTTGACCATTGATCAAGTGCAATGATGGACGATAGAGTCATAGAACACAATATTTCCTCAATAACTAAAAAAAAAGAAAGAAAAAGAAAGTTACATAATTTAATATGAATGTTTTGATAAAGCATACAATTGTAAAAAGAAAAAAGAAAAAAAATGAGAGCTGTAATTTTGCAGGAAAGAGTATGAAAAAGAGGCCAATAAGGCGTAATTCAACTGGCAAAATTGAGATTGCAAAACTTTAAGGTTTTGGGTTTGATTTTTCATCGATACACATGTGATATTTATTTATACATTAATGGTAATTTATTGGTCTCCTTTAATAGTATTTTGTTTATTTATTCATGATAGAATTGCTTCATTTGTAAATAGTATAAGTTTGAAATATGACATAATAGTTTGAATTGTATAAAATTTATTGATATAATCGAATGATATGTCTTCTCTAAAAAAAAATAGAATATGAAAGAAGGGGAAATCTACAACATATTTACCGGAATTCAAAATTAAATCAAATTTGACCCAAGTCCAATCAAATGACATTCTTTTTATTTATAGTAGGCATCGGGCACATGATTAATCGATCGAGAGGTAAATCAGGGGGAATGATAATCAAATTGGATCTTGAGAAGGCGTGCAACAAGATTCAGAGGATTTTCTTAAGCAAACGTTGACATTCTTCAATTTGGGTCCATCAATTGTGAAGGTGTTCATGAGTTGCGTTTCTTGTGTAACACCTCAGGTTCTTTGAAACGGGGAACCACTAGACTCGTTTCAAATGAACTATGGGCTTAGACAGGGGGATCCTATTTCTCCCTAATTGTTCATTGTGTGCATGGAAAGATAGACGTATTTGATTGAGGAAGCTCTACACTTGAGGCAATGGAAATCGGTTCCTTTGTGTCAGGGCGGTCTTCCTATATCACATATGCTTTTTGCGGACGATATTATTTTGGCTTGAAAATTGATAGCTAGGAATGCAAAGTGATCAAGACAATCATTGACAAGTTTTGTGTCGCTTCGGGCCTCAAAGTGAATTTAAATAAGTTTAATGAATACGTGGCACCTAGAACGGAGCCAAACACCAAAAGACTTATTTGTGAAATCTTGGGGGTCAAGTACAATAGTGGTCTTGGTAAATAGTTAGGTGTTAAGATGGTGAAGGGCAGATGCACTAATGGGCACCTTTCGAAACTGATGGACAAGGTTCAAAGTAAGCTCTCAACTTGGAAGGCGGTGACACTTAACCTCGGGCCGAATTACACTCATTAAATCTGTAACTTTAGCCATACCAGTATACACAATGCACACAAGTTGGCTCATTTCTAAGGTGTGGACACAACTAGACAAAATCAATCGTGGTTTCATGTGTGTGTGGGGGGGGATAGAGAGAATGAGGAAAATCCACTTTGTGGGTTAGGAGAAAGTCATTCGAGCTAAGATAAACGGAGGTTTGAGTATTAAGGAGGTCAGGAAGATGAACATGGAATTATTGGAAAAGGTGGGATGAAAGGTTACCAAGGACGATAATTGTCTTTGGGCAAAGATGTTGAGGGAAAAAATACCTTAGGAATGAAGACATTATGCTGCATAACCCAAAATCGAACTCCTCTAGAGCTTGGAAGGGTATTATGCGAAGCATTAAAGCAGTGGAATCAAAGATTGCTTGGAGGATCAGCAATGGGGATAATATTTCTCTATGTTATGATAGGTGGCTGGGGTGTGACAAGTTAGTGGACAATATAGAAGGGCATGTGGGACAAGAGGAGGCGCTGTGCATGGTCTATAATATTATCTTGCCAACCAATCATTGTTGGGACCTATCAAGGATTTGGATGAAGTTACCAAATGAGCTAGAGAACCGAATTCGTAGCATGGCTATCCCGATGGAAAGTTAGGAAGAGGATAAGAGAATCTGGAAAGAATCAGTAGAAGGCTGGTTTACATGCAAATTAGCCTATGCTCATTTACAATCAATTGATTTGTGTTAGAAATAGGCTTGTTAAGATGACATTTACAAGGGGTTAATCTAGGATTAAACCATTTCTAATGGAAATCCATAGATAAAAACCTAAGGTAATGTTGTCTAACGTGTTAAAAGTTAAGAGTAAGATATCCCACATTGGATATTTGGTCTTGACAGTGCTAGTATTCATGTGGTTAAGTGTTATTATAGCGTAAACTAAATAACTAAATACCGCATATGGGTAGCCCCATACACGCGCGCCGCGCGGTTGCCTGACTGGACCCGACTTTGGCCACGGCCACGAGCCACGGACCATGGTCCACGGTCGCAGGTGCAGGCTCGGGCATTTGGGCAAATTATCTCAGTCTCGGGCTTACTTTTTACTAAATTGTACTTAATGTAAGGGTTCAATTTAAAATCTGAATTTTAAATTAATCGTTATTGAATTAATTTAACGCGGTTTGATAACGGTTGGGTTGACTTCATACATGTTACCTGGTTGCCAACACGTTTTCAGGTGTTGTCCACTTTTGCGTCCAGGTACGTAGTGTGTCCGTTGGCAATGAGGGCGGTTTCGACCAGGTGTTAATGTGCTAGCGTTAATACTGGTTGTCTCCCATCCCTATAAATAGATGTCCCCTGTTCCCTGCAAAACACACAACGAAAACCAAAATACAGAATTAGCGAGTGTATTGTTCTTTGTAACATTAAAAAGTTGATCAATGTGGGAAATATTAGATTTATTTGAGCGCTCCTCTGATCAAAGTGAGACTGCATATACATTTTGTTTGTTCGACGTAGTGTGTGTTTTGTGTGCATACAAAACACTTGAGTTGATTAACTTTTGAAATGAGGTTCAAAGTAGCAGTGCGGCTTAGAACGGACCATTGGACTGTCTTATCCTGAAAAGAGTATTGCAGGTCCATCGTACCGGTTAGTGGGTTGAATATTTTTTTAAGGCTAACTGGCTCAATCCAATGATTCAGTCGTTGCATTACAAATAAATATTGATAAGTCTACTGAACTTTCCTGTTTATTTATTTGTTTACGACATTGTTTAATTTGCTTTTGGATATAGTGTTTTATGTGAAACTGTTATTGCATTGTACTTATATTATTTAATAAATCCACCTACTTGAATATCGTGTTTTTGATATTTTGGTACAATTGTTTTTCCAACAATCTTACATGTTGAAACCTCTACGGACTGCAAAATCGTAGAACCCTGATCTAATCGCAGGAGATGAAACCCATATAGATTTCTTATATATTCTGATTTCAAAATCTTTGTGGCTCTCAATCACTTGATATGGCGCACATTTTGTGGCATCACAATTCATTGGCGCTGGATATCCCTTAATACCTTCTAATCCCGCCATTAATCCCAAGTGAAAAAAGGTTATAAAACTACAACTACTAAATTATTTAATCCTGCCTCAAGTGAACCCATTTTTGAGATATCTATGATTATGTTTCTGAATTTCTTCAGCACAGTCACAAAAAAATACACTTATATATATACATGCACGCGCACAAAAGGATAATTCTGTAATTTACAATGTATTGCTTTATAATCGAATTAAATTAATAAACGAGGATTGTGATTTGTGACCATCAAATTATGGGGTTGTATTGTGATATTAACGGTGATAAACTTGTATTTATAATAGAGTGAGAAATATAACCGCAATTTAAAGGAATTATATATATGATAGTGA
Source organism: Petrea volubilis (assembly GCA_026212405.1). Taxonomy (NCBI): domain Eukaryota; kingdom Viridiplantae; phylum Streptophyta; class Magnoliopsida; order Lamiales; family Verbenaceae; genus Petrea; species Petrea volubilis. The sequence continues at coordinate 10,298,829 of CM047870.1, forward strand.
GGAGGAAAAGAAAATAAGAGTGCCCTAATGTTGAATGAATATGCATAATCAAATTAATGAATTTTAGTTCTTCAAATAGAGTGTGAAATGGGGAATGGTTATGCGCATTCCCTGGATTATTAATTAAAGGCACTCCACTTTAACCTTTCTTGTTAAAGTATTGACAATTTTTTTCATTAATTAATCAAATATTATAGCTTTATCGTGCAATGACTAAGATACCCTCCTTTTAGTTTATCCGTGGATTATCCTAAAAATATGAGACGATTATAGCTTTACTGTATTTACTTGTAAATTAGCAGCAGCACTTAATTAATGTAATGTCAAAACAAAAACATGTTTTTTGTGAAAAATAATATATTGATCTTTCAAAGTTACAAGACAATTTTTTTTTTCAAAATTAATTTAATGTCAAATTAAAAGACTTTTTTTTTTTTAGAACTTTTCACATCATTGAATTATATGTAATAAGCCAAAAAGGTGGTGATTATAAAGAGAAAATAGGTTATGACAAGCATTTGAATAATTTAAAATCTAGAAGAAAGATTTATATAGTTATATATAATTATAATTAGAAATGGCACTGTAATTGGGAGATTTGATATCAATATTTTGACACTTTATAACATAAACTTGCCAAATAAATAAATAAATAAAATGACAGTTATAATTTTGCAGAAAAAGAAAATGAAAGTAGGACTAATATACAACATAATTATGAAAATTCAGCATTAAATTAAAATTGACTCAATTTTAGTCAATGCCATGCTTTCTACATGTGCGAATAGTAAGGAACTCTTGATATGTGTGTGTGCGTGTGTGATTTCAAACTCTTCGTTGTTCTCAATCTCTTATATGGAATACATTCTTGACTAGCACAATTACCCTTCTAATCCCCTCATATGTGTGCATGTTTAGTAGTTTAATGTGTATTGCATTAATCTTGACACCTCCAGTTCAAACCCTCTTATACTCTCCCATTCTTTCCCTTGGGTGTGTGTGTATGTAACGTTTCGGTTAAAATTTATAGAATGTCCTGAGTTAATTGTATCAAATATATATATACACACACCCCCAAAAGGAATTGTTGTATAATCTACAATATATTGCTCTATATTTGAATAAAATTAATTGGGGTTTATTGGGGTTATAACGGTAAAAGAATTATGTCCGTAATAGAGTGCGAAATATTGCATCAATTTAAAGGATTTTATATATGATGGTAAGGAGTGAATGATAATATGATTGTCCTAATGTTGAATGAAAATGCAATCACATTAGTGAATTTTAGTTCTTCAAATATAGTGTAAATATTAATGATGGTACTAATAATTTTGACCATATTCACAGGGTTGTAACTTGATGCGGTCGAGCCAAACAAGATGTTGATGACTTTGATTTTTTCTTTTAATTTTTTTTTCAACTAGTTTTGGATAATTTTTAAAGTTTAAGCCTATATATCTTGGACTCGGGTGGCTTGATATTTTTAATATATAAGATTGTACATTTTTACAATTTGAGGGAGCAAAACGACAACATATATTGAGTTGAAAGTGAGTAAAATCCTGTCAGAATAGTATAATTTATGATTTACCTCTTCGATTAATAAAAAAAAAAGATCTCTTACATAAAAAAAAAATTATAGTTATGAGTTGCAAAGGCATCTGAAAAGACAAGTATTTGAGCGACCAAAGTAGCTATAACCCTAACAATAATCCCTAATAAGATGGTATTAAAAAAGTTGGCAATCCATTTGGTAGGTTGGTCCCCACACTTATCACAAGTAGAATATGACATTGTACTAACCCTCACCCTTAATGACAAAAACTTGTGATATAAGTCCTTCAAAAAGACCCATTCCTTTGAAAGCTCCCCCATTGGTGATATATTATACTAAATGGTAATATCAACTATATCCTTTGGGCCAAGGGCATATTAGTCTCATTAAAGAAAAAAAAAATAAAAATTGCACCGACCTCTCCTGAATTACGAATAATTCGCACCCACCCTCAAATTTGTTTTTGTCTCTTTGGCACAAACGTTCATTTTATAATTTGAATTTCTTTTGCTCGCCTTTTTATTTAAAGACTAAAATAACATTTGCTTATGATTCCAAAGATTGATTTGCTCTAAACTAATGCAGTGCTAAGTGAAAAGTAACAAAAGGAATAAAATGAAGGTTTATATTAGAGGTGGCAATTAGGCAAGTTGTGTTGTGTTGGGTTGGATTTCGATTGGGTTAAAAATTGGTTGGGTTGAAGATATGTTTCAAAAAGTGGGTTGAGTTGTACATTGGTTGGAAATGGGTTAGAGGTGGGTTGTAAATGAGTTTGATATGGTTCTTAAGCAGTTCAATATATGATTATTGTATGTTTAATTAAGATAAAAAAAATAAAAATAAAAATCTATATTATTAGTTCTTATACTCTTTAAATGGTTTATGGGATAACACATTTACAATTCGTGATCAACACGTAATCAGCCCATCATCAATCCATCTAACACCCATTATCAACATCAACGAAATGAGACTCAATCCAACCCAACCCACTTTAGAATATGTTAGACTCAATCTAACCCAACCTAAAATCATGTGGGTTGGGTTGGACCCGTTGTTTCCTAATCCATTTTGCCACCACTAATTTATATCAAAAAGTTTAAACTCGAGGGAATGTTAATTATCAATAATTCAGAGGAGAGAGGTGCAATTTTCACCAAAAAAGAAAAGAAATTTGGATTTTGAGAAATAATAATGAAATTTCTATTTGTTAATTGAGGCGATTTTGTGGCCTTGTCAATCCAATGTCCTTTGTCCAAAGACTCCAAACAACCAAAAGTGGCCCTTCTTTTCTTGAGGGACCATTTATTGGCATTAAGCAAAAAAGATTATATGGCTAATGATTCTGTAAGATTTTAAAGGTGGAAAACAAGGAAAAAAGTGGTGAAAAATTAATCTAGTGAAGATAGGATAAGGTCCCATCCATAACCTCTAATTTCTATGACATCTATGGTTGCCCATAGTGCCCCCCTTAACCCTCAATTACCAAGCATCCATAATTTTTTTTTATTTGTAACAATCCCAAATAGCACAAAAAATATTATATGTATGAAAAAGTGATTCAAAGGTATATTTTGACTCAAAGATTAGGTAGTGTATAAATAAAATGATAACTTGTAATTTTTAACTTAGTAAAATTTTATTATTTAAAAAAGATATAAATAAAACACGATAAAGAAAAATCTGTCTAACTAAAACACGTAGGCTCACAAAATTTCCTAGCTAACGGGAAAGTGACTTTCAAATAGTATGACAACAATAATGATTTTTTGTCAATTACTTAGAGAGTGCCCTTAATATATTTCATATCTCCATTCAAACCTCAAGTTGAGAAAGTAACCCTCATTATGAGAATAATTATTGTATGCCATAATACCGTATACCACTTCATTAGCCCAAAGATTAAAGTAAAAGATAAGCCTAATCCTTAATCATCACCACTAATACAAAAATTAAAAGCCCCATTTTAGTACCGTCATCATCATCTTGTTTAAGGGCTCTCTCTCTCTCTCTCTCCTCTCTTCTTTTGCCCCCATTGATTAAAGTCCACACAAACAAAATAATAAAGAAAAATAAAAAGAAAAACTAAAAAACCCTCTCCCCCTCTCTCTCTCTCTCTCTCTCTCTCTCCCTCTCGAAGGGGTAACCCCGTTAAAAGAAAACGCCGTTTCTAGCCCCGTTACTCACGTGACCTTTGAAAACTAGGTAAGTTTATAAAGTTTAAGGTCACGTGATTCTACAAATGCCGCTAGAGCAGCTGAGTTTACGGCCGGGAACCGTTGACGGCGGAGGAGACGGCCGTCAACCCTCCGGGGACGGCGGCGGCGGCGGCGATGAAGGCGCCAAGGCAGCGCGGCTGCCGCGCTGGACCAGACAAGAAATCCTGGTGCTCATCCAGGGCAAAAGGGTCGCGGAGAATCGGGTCAGGAGGGGGCGGGCATCCGGCTCCGCCTTCGGGTCGGGCCAAATCGAGCCGAAGTGGGCCTCGATTTCGTCGTACTGCAAGAGGCACGGCGTGAACCGGGGCCCGGTCCAGTGCCGGAAGAGGTGGAGCAATTTGGCCGGTGATTTCAAAAAGATTAAGGAGTGGGAGTCGAAGATTAGGGAGGAAACGGAGTCGTTTTGGGTGATGAGGAACGATTTGAGGAGAGAAAGGAAGTTGCCTGGGTTTTTCGATCGGGAGGTTTATGATATTCTCGACGGCGGCGGAGGTGGTGGTGGTGGTGGGGAAGAGGAGAGGGAGGCGGTTGGTGGGTTGGCTTTGGCTTTGGTGCCTACGTCTGCGACGGCGGCGGAAGGTGGTGGTGAAGAAGGGGAGGCGGAGGCGTTGTTTGATAGTGGGCGGAGCGCGGCGGTGGATGATGGGCTGTTCTCGGATTTCGAGCAGTCGGGTCAGGAGGTACCGGGTCGGAGCAAGGATACCCCGGTTAAAGATATACCCGCTCCGACTCCAATTTCAGGTAATTTTTTCATGGCAAGATTTTGTATGAATGCTCTGTTTGGTTTTGTGCATGTTTGCATGCATATTCGAAATTAAAATTATTACGAAATATATAAAAGGTACTTGTATTATTTTTAATTTAAATAAAAATTTGCTTTAGATAGATTTAATCAGAAGCGAGGGTTCCTAATAGCCTATTTCGCCCGAATCGTAAACAAGGTGAAGTATTTGAATACATAGTTACAGACGAGATCAATTTTTTATAAAACATAAAATACTTATATATATTTTGCGCATAAAATATCACTTCAGTTGAAACGTGATTTGCGACATACATTAATTCTTTCACGTTGTTCTTCTCAATAACGTATCGATTCGTGCACGAAAATGTATTGTAACGAACTAAGATTTTTACTTGATCGTGAAGAAATATTTGAAATTGTTGGAAAAATAAGAGGTTTAATTTCTGTGGTTAATTAAACATGTTCGTGTATGACAAAGTGATGTTTTGTGTAATGCCTCTTGAATTGCTTAGATGTGTAAAGTGATGATCAAAGTATTGAATACTCTTATCTCTGCTCAGCAATTTTGACTCCAGCTAAAAAAAAATTTCAAAACTCGACTCGTTTACACCACAGCTTTGGATGGAAAATATACTTTATTTATGTTTACGTTTACTTTCTGTTGTTTGTCAGTAAAAACGAAGGACTATTATGGATGGAAAGTATTTATTCACATCCTGTACTTCTATTTTTGGTTGTTTGTGACGATTTACGATTCGCTTGTTATATAATTTTAAATGCTTATTATAGTAGTGCTCTCACTTAAATTCGAGATGTTTTTCTATTTGTATTTTTTCTTATCATTGATTTTAGTCTTGATCAGCAGTTGCAGAAAAGCAGTATGAATCATTTGCCCAAGAATCTCCTGCCCAAGGTAATTCAACTACTGTCGTATGTGTAATTCAATTTCTGTTTAACTTAACCAAAAGTTACGTTTTTATATAATTTGGCTCTAAAATTATGCGACATTTACAACTCTCAACTTATCAGCTAAGATTGAAAAAACGCTAAGATATGGTGCAATGTATATATAGTGTATACAAGTCAAACTTTATCTACTAGTCTGAATATTCCAAGTTTTAGATAAATATTTTCTGTTGTATTGAGCTCAACTGAGTTGCAAAGTAAGAAAATTTAAATGGGATACTTGTTGTTTCTGGTCGCATGATTAGTTTTTCGGTTTCAAATCAGTCGAACAGTGTTGGGCTGAATGTTATTGTGTACAAAGTTTAGTGACAACTATAATGTCTTCCCCAATAGCTAGAAACAAAACAAGTATCCCCTATTGATTTCGCTAGTTGCTTATTATGATGTTATAATTCAGATATCACTGGCATTTGAGGATGATGTTATCCAAATTTATTAATAAGTTTTTAGAATTTTGGTTACGTTTCGATTATCAAGAGGAGGTACTTGTAATTTTTGAAATCAAGTTGGGGAGATTTGTGTAATTATATATATATAATCACAAAGAAGGTCAGTGTACATTAACCCTTGTTACAAGAATGAAAACACAGACAATGAAGGTCTAAAACAAGACTGTATTTGCAGGTCCAAATATCGAGAAACAGCCCGGCTCAGAAGCTGATACCGAAAACACACAACAACAACAACAAGGGAGAAAACGAAAGCGACAAACAGCCACTGATGGAGAAGGCGAAACAACGAACCTCCAGCACCAATTGATTGACGCTTTGGAGAAAACCGGTAAGTTGTTGAGCTCACAACTCGAAGCTCAAAACGAACATCTCCGGTTGGATAGAGAGCAACGCAACGATCATGTGAATAGCTTGATAACAGTCCTCAATAAGTTTGCTGATGCATTGGGAAGAATTGCTGATAAATTGTAGCCAAAAAAAGCGTACAGAAAATACAATTGGTTTCATTTTTTTTGGTGCAGTATACAATTTGAAGGATTTGATAGTTATTGTTCATCAAAGACAAGATTCAAGAATGGCTTCAAAAGCCTTTTTTTTAGGTTTCCAGGTGATTTTTAGGTGTATACATACAGTTTTTTACAGCATTTATGTAATGAAAGTGAGAAGCTAGGAATTGTGTTTCTTTTTTGAATTGTATTATACGATACATATGTGTGTATATATACTGTGATTATTTGGTTTCCAGTTTTGCCTGTAGAAATTACAGTTAGTATGTCATTGCTAATGAAATTATGAGTGTACAGGAAAATTCTTGCATAGGCTCGATTTTAGGCCCCACTCAAACATCTCTAGATTAGTATTGTGTCACGTTTTTAATTTATTTGAAAAAAGTATATTTATATGCGAGATCTTTCAAGTCTATATGTGTGATTCAATTCGATGTGCTTGAGGTATTCATTTTTCATTTCTTTTTCGGATAAAGTGAAATGACCAAATTGCCCCTTGCTTTTGAAATAATGACCATATTGTCCCTTGCTTTTGATAGGTCATTTTAGTGTTTTGGACCTTTTGGTATCCTACCCATGTATTGATTGCCATTGATTTATACTATAATTACAAATTAATCCTTATTATTTTAAAAATTACAAATACTCATACAAGTCTTAAACTTTCTTATAAATTTTAATAGAATTCTGATAAAAGTCTAACTTTCCATCAACTTTAATAGTCACCCTAGTGATCAATAGATAAATCTTATCAAGTCTGAACTTGTCAATACCAACGAATCTCATCTCAAAAATTCACATAAAACACTCAAAATATAATTCGCCATCTTGCTTTGATGAAATATGAATTTTGTAAAATTAATGCATACCTCGAAGGTATTTGTATTTTGTAAAACCAAAGGGATTAATTTTAAATTATATTATACTTCAATGGGTGTAGGCGTAATTCGTGCAAGATAAAAATGGAACATTTATATGCCAAAATTAATGGAAATAAATAATTTATTAAACAGAAATAATTAAAAAATGAAAAAATCCCAAAAGGCCCAAGTACTTTTGACGTCAGATAGATTCGGAGTTAATATAAACGCGACTTATTGAAAGCGCTATATAATTTAAAATCAAATTCCCCTGTTTTCTGGTTTTCACCCTGTTCCATTCTCTCGTCTTCCGTCACCTACCGGTGCGCAGACACCTCTGAAAAATCAGTAATCAACTTCAGATTTCTCTATTCCCAGGCAAGAATATAATTTTTTTTTCACTTCTATTACAATCTTTGATTATATTTTCATGTTATAGTTAAAATCTCTTAAAGGGGTTTTACATTTAGCTTGATTGTTGAATTTTCGGCGAGCCCTTGTAAAGATTTTGGTTTTCAGTATGTTTGGTATGATAGCACAAGCAACTCTGCATTTTTTTTTTTTTTGCTTTTCATTTGATTACCCTTTTTTATTTGTTTATTTTTTAAGAAAAAATTTCTACTAGTTTAGTTTTATCTTGGCTTGCCTCAGTTTTTGAGCTAATTATCTTGCAAGATGATAATTTTCATCTTCTTTGAATGGAATACATTACTTAGATTTTACTTTTACTATGTTTTACAGAAAATATATATTTTGAATGGAATATATTTTGCTTATGAATTACAAGTCTATGGATGCATACATATTATCAACAAAAGGTCGATAGCTTGATTGATTAACAATTCAATTGATTTTCTGATTTCCCAGGGATTAATATCTAACCAAGATTTAAAAGGTAAGAAGGAAAAGAGGGGAAAAAAGAAAAGAAAAAAAAGCACCACAATGGAAGTTGCGGGTAATCAAGTTATGAGGGTACAATGCTTAGTGCAAGAAGGTAAAACAGTAGTCCCAACTATATATGTGCAGCCACCTGAGACGAGGCCGCAGCGTGATGTTAAAAAGAGAAATGATAATGGCGTACTTGCTCCACCTCTCATTGACCTCAGCGAGGGCAATTCCGTCCTTTCACGATTGGAACGAGCCTGCAGTGAATGGGGAGCGTTTCATGTGATCAACCATGGTGTTCCAGTTGAATTGTTGAATGGAATGAGGAGAGTGGGGCGCTCGTTTTTTGAGGACTGCACTATGGACGAAAAGCTTACTTATGCCTGTGAACCCAATTCGCCTTCTTCTGAAGGATATGGGAGCCGTATGCTGGTTGCATCTAATGACACGGTTTTGGATTGGAGAGATTATTATGATCACCACACTTTACCGCTTTCGCGTCGAAATCCATCCAGGTGGCCCCACTTTTTGTCCGATTACAGGTGAATCTTGTAACATATTATGAGCAAGTAGTGTCTTTCTTGAGCATTATTGGCTTCAAAGTTTGCATGCTTTAAGGTTTCTTGCTTTCATTAAGCTGATGGCTTCGTTCCATTTTGTGATGACTAAGTGGGAGAGCTCATTAACAGAAAAGTTGTGGCAGAAGGAGAGATTGGACTTTTGCAAAATATAGAAGGCATTTTTGCCATTATGGAGGGGCAGTATTTTGGATTTTAATAAAAATACATATATAATATAGCTTGATATAGACTTAGAGGGGAGGAGGCGAGATTGAACTTTTACAAAATAGAAAAGATATTTTTGTCATGGAGTGCGGAATTTTGAATTTTAATAAAAAACAAATATAAGATATAGCTCTATGCAGACTTGAGGGGGAAGGGAACTCCCCTTGGCTCTCTCCTTCTCTGAGTAGGAGTATCTTTTCTTGATTATTATCGGCTTCAAATTTGCATTCTTTAAGGTTGCTTGCATTCATTGTCCTAATGGCTTCATTCCACTTCTGAAATGACAAATTTAAAGAACTTGTTAAACAGAAAAGTCGTGGCGGAGTATAGCAATCAAATGAATGCCCTTGCCCAAAACTTACTCGGTTTGATATCCGAAAGCTTAGGGCTGCCGTCTTCATGCTTCAAAGATGCTATCGGCGAAATCTACCAAAACATCACCGTGAGCTATTACCCTCCTTGCCCTCAACCCGAGCTCACTCTTGGCTTGCAATCACACTCTGACTTCGGTGCTGTCACGCTTCTCATCCAAGATGACGTGGGGGGCCTTGAGGTGTGGAAGGATGGAGAATGGGTCCGTGTAAATCCGTTAGATGATGCTATTTTTGTGATTTTGGCCGACCAAACCGAGGTATTGATTTATTGGTTGCCCTTTAGCTTTTCTTGTGCTTTGTGAAGTTCTTTGGTGAATGTTTTGTGGTTTTCATGCAAGATATTCTTGTGACATGTTGATAAGTAGATTATAAGGGGGAGGTGAACTGGTTATAAAAAAACGGTAATTTTTGGTTAAGCGGGTGTTGGCTAAGTATATTCTTAGAAATGAGATGTCAAAGCGTACGATAAAATAAGATTCAACAATTTATAACATACCTTGTGAACTTCGAAGTTGTATTTGACGAAAATGAGAGCTTATTAGTTCTTTTTCAGTACAATAATGACGAAAAACTATATTTTAAAATTTAACATCACGTATCATATTCTGCATTTTCACCATGCTGGGAAATGTGGAAACCTCCTTCTAAGTGCATATTATGTGTTCTTGAGAACATACGGTTCAACCCGTTTTAACTACAAGAGTATTGTCTACTCTTACAGATCATGTCAAATGGACAATACAAGAGTGCTCAACATAGGGCTGTAACGAACGCCAAGAACGCCCGTCTCTCTGTAGCCACATTTCACGACCCTGCGAAAACAAAGATAATCCGGCCGGTGTTTGGGCCGCCTAAGTACCGCCATGTGATGTATGGAGACCATGTTTCGTCTTGGTACACAAAAGGGCCTGAAGGAAAACGGAACCTTGATGCCCTTCTCATTTAATGAATTGGTTGCTTTAATTTTTTATTTTTTTTTCTGGAGGAATAATGTTGTACATGAATTCTCATTATGTATTTGATTGTCCTTTTTCTCCATTATGGTAATATTGAACCATGTGTATCTGCGACAAATATATTAAATATTCAATTTTATCATTTGTGTCGATTTAAACTTTATATCGGGTGATCGTTCAATATGCTTATGGTATTAGAAGCAAACCAGATAAAAGGTCTTAAGTTTAAATCTAGTCAACAGTTTTACGTGATAGGCTTCATGGAAGGAGCACCATCTGCACGTGAGGAGGCGTCTTGGAGATATTAAATAGAAATCAAATAATATATTTGTGACCGTATTTAGGCCCAAGGCAAGGGCACCTATGAATTGTAATGCTCTATGTGCTTTGGTCCTAAATTGGCAATTTGGTGCAAAATTTATTAAGCAACAACGGGTAGGAAAAAAGCATGGCATTGTCTGAGCTTTGGTGTATCCTTGTTGTGAAGTGTCCCCATCTGTCTGCCCTTTTGCTTTATCTTTTTCCCCTTTTAGTACAAATTTCTGTCTATTTTATTATTTTCTTTTTCAGAATTCATCTTCTTCTTCTTTTTTAATAAATAAATAAATCTTTATCTTTTTTTTCCTGGCCTTTTTCCTTTTGGTTGGATTCTTGGTTGGCAGTTGATGCATTTCACGTGACTGTAGCTCCTTGGGTTGCAATCTCCTTGATCATCATAATTTTTTGCCAAATTCAACGAAACTATATTTGGTTGAATTTTACTATTTTTTTTATTATTTTCCTAATATATTGAACTTTTTTTTTTATGTGTGCTATATAAGTTCTTTTTCTTTTTCTTTTTCTTTTTCGTTCTGAATTTATCAACTCTAAAAAATAAATATTTACTTCAAAATATAATTATTAAGCAAGGTGCTATTAAAATTTTGAACATTGTAAACCAATACATCAATAACATATTGATAAATTATATATCATTTTATATAAAGAGATGCTTATAATTATTATACCATTATATTAGTAACACATATAATAAAATAAAATTTTGCAGCAACATTATTATTATTTAGAAGATAATCTGCATGAAAAATATATCAATAATAAAGTTTTATTTTTTGAAAAAATAACACCTTTTTTTATTCACTATATGTTTTCAAACTCATTATTAAAGTACATTTTTTTTTTTTTGAGATATTTCTTTGGAATATTCAAATAGTTGTGGAACATGGCATGTACATAGATTAAATTCTTGAAAATGATGGTACTTGCTTGTTAAGCTCACTCTCCATCATTTTTATCAGGTTTTGTTTATTTCTTTTGCCTGTCAAGCACAATGAATGACAAACCATACTTGACCCACATCCACTTCATCCAAAATTCAAAAATAATCTCCATCGGTCAATAAACTATCAACACACACACACACACACACACACACACATTAACATTAATTCATTAAAACACTACAGAGAGTTACTACAAACAGTCAAATAGATATTATAACATTTTAATTTTAAAATATTAATCAAGACTACCACATAATTGAACGTATTAATAGTCTATTTTGACCTTTCACAATGTCATAAGAATACATTTCAATCAAAAGATAAATACAGTTTCTTCTAATACTTTATATAGAGTGTTATGCCGAGTCTATAATTGAATTGCTTTTCAAAATTATCAATATGTGTATTAAAATAATCTTTTAGTAGTGTGTATAGATATTATGATATTACGTTTTAATCTATGTGTTTTGATTCTAGTAGAAAAATATTAGAGTTCATTATAATTTGCATCCTTAAATTACAAAGTATATTGTGTTTATTCTAGTAAATTATAAGATATAATAAATCAGTCCCTTGTAATGGTAATAAAGTTAGAAATCAACTCTTGATATCTATAATTTAGGGCCGATCTCTTATATTTTATAATTAAGTGGAGCAAATGCTACAGTAATATAATTTAGGGTGCAAATGTAATTCAACCAAAATACTATAAACTTGAAAAGAATAATATATTATGCAACTTTGGGTGCATGTGGACATGGCTCGTGAGATGCTACACAGACACTTAAATAATATCTAAATGGTATTTTCATTCATTTGATTGAATATAATTATGTGATTTTTTTATATTTTTTTTACATTATTGTATTCAAATCCAGCAGTTAAGAATATCAGTTGGGTAATACCCTACTGAGTAGCATGAAATTTTTCCGAACATGCACCGAAATACAAACAGCACACACATGTATGTTAATTTAAAGAACCATGTCCTGACCATTTTAAAAATTTTAATGTCGCTTAGGACATATTCCCTTATACAGATCACGTAATTAAGTTGATTTTTGGATACGCATGCCATGTTGTTTTGTTAATTAAATTTTGATTAATGAGTTATACACATTAGAGTCGAATATATTCTCTAAACTACCTTGATTTGATTGATACCCAAGTTTTTATGTCTTGCGATTCGATAAAGTTTGTGTGAACAAGGAAAAGAAAATTACTGTAGTTTGACACGTGTGGCAATTTACTGTATTTGAAAAAATAAAGTGTAAAGTGTCACTAAGGTTTTAGGTCTAATTTTTACACTCGGACTGTGTTATTATGTGTGTACAAACGTTTGGACTTAAAAATTCAATTACATATATGGACATTTGTGTTATTTATCTGAATTTACTATCTCATATATTAGTCATTATATTAATATCATGATGTAACTATAATTAGATTTCAAGAAAATTATTCTATTAAAAAAAATATAAAGAAAAGGGCAATGTTTTTATAAGTATGAGGTTTTGATTTTATGTTGGATCAGATATATGGATATTTGTGTTAGTTGTGTAAGTTTGTTATCTCATTGCTCATTACAATTGTGCAATTACTGATGATTGTATTTAAATGATGACTAAATTATTTATTAATGTAAGAGGATACTATGTTTCTTAAGATATAAAAATAAGATCTAACTAAACCGACGAGGCGTAATTCAAGAAGAAAGACAACTACAATTTCAAAACGATAAAAATTTGAATCTAATCCTCGATAAAGTGACGGTATTTATCCCATTCCATAATAGTAACATTAGATTTTATTTTATGGAATAGCTATGTTAGACCCTTACCTAACTTTTACCATGTGGTATTATTATACTGAGTTAATAATTAAGTTTATAAAGTAATAATATATTTAACCGTTTCATTGAACTTGAAAAAGCAAAATAAAAAAAAAATAAAGAAAAAAAAAAGCCCTCTACCTCTAGAAAGATAATTTAGAAAGAGCTAAAAGAAATTGCAAGTAGTCAAAAAAGTAAAGAAGCCTAGGCCATAGTTGCTGTATTAAAGTTCCCATCTTCACCACCGTTCTTTTCACTTTTTTTTTTTTTTTGTCATTTGATCTGCAAACCCTTGATTGATCTATTATATTTTATAATACTATATAGTATAATTGATATGATAAATATTATGAAATTAAATTAATATTCCCACTTCCCAATCTTTCCCTTTATTATTATTATTATTATTTATTTTTTTTTCTGACAAAAACTGCAGAAATATTTTAAAAGCTAGGTATGCTTCCTTGGTCCAGTGTTTGCCCGCTTATGTAAAATAATTATAAATTAATTTGGTCCTTATTCTACTAATTAAATATTTTTGCCTCTAATAAACAAAGTCACCACTTTCGAGAATCTATCTTTTTTTTCTATACATAGGCATGCCCCATATATGATGCAATCTCAACAACCCATTTATGAGATATATCTCAATTTTTTTTTTATATAATTAATTTTTATCAACTCACCCCAACTAACACAAAATTTGGTGTGTTTTATAAGGGAATTTTAAGTTTAAACTTGACTTGGTCGAATTAATATTAATCACGTGGTATGTATTTTATATTTATAGTATAATTAATATATAATTTAAAAAGAGTGATAATAATTTGAATTTAGCCGAACAATATCGGAGTAAAGTTTTTTCATGTTCCATAGTTGATTTACACCTTGTACTATTATTAATTTCTCTTAAAGCAAATTGGTGATGGCGAGTGCATTTATTAAGCTAAAATAGACCATGTAATTGGAACAAAATCTATTCCCGATCATATTAGCAAAATCCATAGTAACCAATTTATTTCCGTCGAGAATATGTTGTCGTTAATTCATAACACGAATTCATAACAAAATGTCACTCATATGTGTCCACAAGACTTTTATTAGTGAAATGATGTTTTTCTTCTTATTTTTTTTTTTGTTTTCCTTGCCGTTCCCTTTACATTAATCTGTGTAGACCTATATCTTATCAAAGTTTAAAATTCTGTTCTTTTGATAAAAGTGTATTTTTATATCTTACAAAATAAATATCTGTTTCACCTCAAAATGAACATTTTGTCTTCATTTCTATTTTGTCAGAGGCTCCTAATATATCCTCGTCCGAATATTCTTGTTGAAGTGTGTTTGGAGATTAAATGCAGAACAATTTATATTCATAGTTATGATTTGTTTCCCCTAACTATTTAGGCTTCGTGTGGTATTGAATTGATATTTATGCCTGGGTGGGGCTGTAAATAACAATATCAACAACAACAACAACAACAACAACAATAATAATAATAATAATGAATAATTTGATTGGTGAAATTGAAGCTAAAAAATTACAAGATATTTGTGGGTCTTTATTTCACTTTAATTGTAGTTCATATATTATATTTTAATAATAGTTTATTTGTATCGTTATGATATAATAGTTTGATATATACTTTCAATTATGATGATGTAATAGTTCGATTTATACATTGTATTATGATGATATAATAATTTAATTTGCTATACATGAGTTTTTGGTCAAACACATGTGCGCCCCTCCTACGGTCATATATGTATAGGAAATTCTGCTTTCTTGCGGCTCGATGGTCTCCACGAGTAGGAGCCTCTCATCGATATTTCTTCTCGATGGTCTATTGGCGACCTCCGAATGGATACTTTGATCGCCACTATTTGGATATCTATGCACCGTACGGTGGGACCATTGTACTTGTACACAATTCCTTACCATCCATTTTGACGTCCAATGACACAATTTAGCCCCAACAGAACCTCCATGTCATTTTTAGTTTTCAAATGCTCACATCGAACCCCAACTATAAATATATATTGGAGATCGCACTAGTTACATACTATTCACCAAACTTACAGTTACTCAACTCAAATATCTTTTCTATTTCAATTGTACATTGACTTTAGCATGAAAGAGTTTTCGTCGGAAAAATTTATGATTAAACTTACGCATGCTCATCTATTGACAAGTTGAGGACCTACTAATAATATATTTGGTCCAGCTCACTCAAAACCCGAGGAGGTGGACATGAACAAGGATATGACATCATTTGAGTTATTAATGTAATTGAATTAGATGCATTGTTAAAAAAAAAAAACAAAACAAAACATAAAAATGGTTATACCATAAAAATACATCACATTATGCAGAAAAAAATGTTGCCTTTTTTCCTATTGGATTAAGCTTAATTTGAAGACGGAGGAAAAAAAATAAAATAAAAGAAAGAGTCAAAGCACATTCCAACTTAATTGAAGACAATGACTTGATGTCTAAAGACAATGAGAATGTGAGTGTTGTTGCACTATGGAACTATTCAAATTTAATGTCTCATCCAACATAGCAAGTGAAAGAACAACAACCAAACAATTCCAAAAGGACCAACAAGAAATTAAATAATTAAAAAAAATGAACCTTTCACTTTTCAAGCTACATGATTTTTTGTTTATTTTTTCCCCCCATTTGATAAATCTCTTAAACTAAATAAAGACACATAAATATTCCTCGGATTAATTTCATTGTAATTTCTGTAAAATACATAGAAAGAAAAAAAATCCCTCAAAAAATTACAGAAAAGCGTAACTTAAAGTTTAAGTAGCGGGGCACAAAGTAATTTATAATATTCTCTTTTTTTAATTATCATGTAAAAGTAATGTAATTAAGAATATAAATGTATGTATATTAGGATTAAATATTAAATGTTCCATATATATCCATTGTAGATTCATATACTTCTTAATTTTTAATTTTAAACTTTATAAAAGAGTATGTTTTCTTGAAATTAATTGATATCTAAATCAAGAAAAAATTTGGATGTGTTTGAGAATACATGACATTGTAATTGGAAATGAGAGTATTGTTTGGTATTCGAATCCGGACAATGTGCATGTGTAGATAATGTGGCTGCTTTTTATAAAGAAAAATAAAAGCAAAATGGAAAATTTCTGAAATTTGTGAGTGTCCCTTGTGTTAAAAGTATGTGCCCATTGTCCTGTGTCTTTCTTTGTTAACACACAACTCTGAAAAACAACAAATATTCAGGTTCCCACTCACTAAAGTTTTCTGCTAAAGAAATATAAAAATAAATGGTACTAACTAAAAAACCCCTCTGAAATTACTGAAATTAAAATAATAAATCAAACTTATTATTATTATTATTATGAAATTAAAATAATAAATCAAACTTATTATTATTATTATGCAAAAGGGCCTCTAAAATTGGCAACTTTTTCTTGATTCTTCAACGAAACATTCATCAATTCCCAAGACTTCTCCATTAACAGACACAAGCAAGCATTCCCTCTCTCTCTCCCTCCCTCTCTCTCACTTGGGTTCTCCACTCTCACTCTCTTCTTCACTTTTCCTAGGGTTTGGGTTCCGCAACGCTCCTCTTCTTCTAGGGTTTTGTACCAACCGAAATTTTTTCATTTTTATACCTCATTTTAGTTTCCAATGAAAAAGTATTGAACAGAAAAGAAAAAAAGCCCACATTTTTTTTTCTCTAAAAGAAGTAAAATAAAAGAAAACCCATTTGGAGAATTTTATTTCTCTGTGTTCTTTTTTGCTTTTTTGGAGGTGGGATTTGAAGGTAGAGTTGGATCAGTGAAATTCAGAGATCGGAGCAAAGAATGCAAGTGTTTTCGAAGATGGGTTTAAGCTTAAAAGGGCAGAGATCGGGTTTTAATCAGTCAATGGAAGTGTGATGTTAATGAAGAGTTGTGAAAAGGAAAAACAAGCAAAACAATTGAGTTTGCAAACATGCATTTTGCTAAGCTTGACGACTCTCCTATGTTCCGTAAACAGGTTATTATGTGTTCTCTAATTTTTTTTTTCAATTTTATTTTATTTTTATTTATTTATTTTTGCTCTCTCTGTTTACTGTAAATGAGTTCATTTGAGTTGGTGTTAAGTACTGTAACTTATCTTTTCTGTCTGATTGCTGATTTGATCAATTGTTCTTCTGTCTAGCCACTCAAAAACAGAGTTGAGGATTATATATATGCTCTTGTCTTGCTGCTTTTCTGATGAAATAGACTAACTCCCCAATGAATTATTGAGTTGTATGATTTTGATTGTTTGGAATTGTTTCTATAATTTTGATTGTACAAAACCAAGGTTTGAAATCATTGACCCTCACAAGATTCAACAGAATTGTCTATAAAAGTTTGTGAGTTATGCTCATGTCTTGGACAGTATTTTTCAGAAATGTTCCACTCTCTAATCATGGTACAGTAGACAACGAAGAAACATGAGAGTAATATAAGTTCAATCCTCTCAAAGTAAAGTAAAATGTGTCCAATCGCTCAATTATGTACTTATTTCGTCCAATTTCTCTTGATCATTTCCAATTCAAGAAAAAATAAGAAAAATTCGTACGCAATGTTTGGTCCTAGGAATTTGATCAGGAAATGAAAATGTTAAAAGGAAAAATCAAAGATATTCAAAATCCTAAAGTTGTTTGGCTGTTAAGGAAATTGATGAAGAAGTTACATATGTTCGGGGAAATTGTCCATTAGTTATTGTTATAAAAATGTGATTTTCGTGAAATGAGGGTATTGAGATAGAAACATGAGGATAAGTAATGAGGGAGTGACTAAAGTATGTCTTTTCTCGATTGTCTCACATTTCCCTCAGTAGATTGTGTCTAAATGAATTTCCTTCTCTACATTGCATTTTCTCTCAACTTTTTTTTTCTCTACAATTTTTCTTAATTACCGAACACAAAAAAGAATAGTTTTCTTTATCATTTTTTCCCATTTCCTTCCTAATATCCTTGTTCCACACATAGCGTAAGATGATTCCAGCCTTGATCCTTAGACATGTGATTTGCAAAGTGCTGTATGATTTCATGTCATGTTTTGATGCATTAGCTTATTAGTACCTGGTAAATCATTGATTTTGTCATTGATAAGCTTATTCTGCTATCTGTGTGTACAGATTCAGACCTTGGAGGAAAGTTCTGAATCTTTGGGTGAAAGATGTCTGAAGTTTTACAAAGGATGTCGGAAATACACGTGAGGACATTGTTCATATGTTTCAGCTTTTATGTTTTTGGTTTTTCATGTCTTTTCTTTGTTATGGGTTCATATTTTCAAGGGTATTACACATAGGTAAAACTTGGTTTTTACTTGAGAAGTTGGATTGGTATATATTTTATACACGCTTTTTTGTTCTCAAAAACAAAATAACTAGGAGTCTTTATCGTATTTAGTCATAGTCCAGTCCTATCAATTTTAAGTGGTAGCTTGAGCTCAAATCAATCTTGTGTAATTCTTTGTCTGGCTTCTGCTAATACTAAATTAGTTGACTGAAGTGGTTGTAATTCACACCATTGATTTTGGTCTCACTTATAGCAACAAAACATAGAAAATATACAGTTAGTGCAGAAAGTTTACCTTCAATATAAAATCCAAAAAGATTTTTGATTGTTGGTAACCTTTTCCTCTTGCAGTGAAGGACTTGGTGAGGGATATGATGGGGACATAGCTTTTGCTAGTGCGTTGGAAACTTTTGGTGGAGGACATAATGACCCTATTAGTGTTGCCTTTGGAGGTATACATATATCTTCTAAGTTTCCTCTAATTTCATCTCTATTTTTATGTCATCACAATAAATTCTCTAACTTCTTTTATAATAATTGATGATGTTAACTTAACATCTCTTACTTGTAGGTCCTGTTATGACAAAATTCACTATTGCATTGAGGGAAATTGGGACATATAAAGAAGTTCTTCGATCTCAGGTAAGTTCATCAATTTGGTTTTTGTTTTTGAGATTGATTTTCTTTCTTTCTTTCTTTCTTTTTTTTTCAATTCAAATTTTATTTATTTATTTGTTTCATTTGTTATGCATCCATGCATCTATTTGACTGTGGTTTTTTGGTCTATACAGGTTGAGCACCTGCTAAATGATCGATTACTGCAGTTTGCGAATTTAGATTTGCATGATGTCAAGGTACCATATATTTTAACTCTTTTACATTTGAAATTGTAATATCATGCAAATTGATAGACTGCGTGATGAAAAGAACTACATTAGTTGCTTCTAGAGGCATGTGGGTTATCATTATTGGTAAAAAGTGCCTCAAAATTAGCTGGCATGTTATTATTTTTATCCATTTATTTTCCTGTTAATTAAGTTATTTTTATCTTGTTTGTTTTACTAATGGACATTAGTATGCAGGAGGCACGGAAACGTTTTGACAAGGCTAGTCTTCTTTATGACCAGGTAATATAGCGTCGCTGCAGTCACTTGACTCAGCAAGCTTCAAAACACAGTTTATTTGCATTACTTGTAAACTTATCCATACCATTCCATACCACTTCAAATCTTCTTTCTTGATTTCAACTCTGTAGATCTTTTATATATATATATATATTATAGTTCTAATTTGTAGAATGTTACTACAGGCTCGTGAGAAGTTTTTGTCATTGAGGAAAGGCACAAGAAGTGATGTAGCAACTTTACTGGAGGAGGTAAATTAGTTATAATCATGAAATAAATATTAATTCCCTATGCTACATTATTCTAATGTTGTATTTGATGAATCCAGGAGCTTCATCATGCTCGGTCAACTTTTGAGCAGGCACGGTTTAATCTGGTGACTGCTCTTTCCAATGTTGAAGCAAAGAAACGGTTTGAGTTCTTGGAAGCGGTTAGTGAGACAATGGCTGCTCACCTGCGCTATTTCAAACAGGTAAAACTAAATTTGCTCAGACTTCTTACCTCAGTTTTCCTTTCTTTTTTCATCTTCTTAATTTTATATTTTCTTTGTTTTCAATGCAGGGTTATGAGCTGTTGCATCAGATGGAACCGTATATTAACCAGGTTTGCTTTGACTTTTGCTCTCTCTTGGTTGTAGAAGTGTTTGGCTGAAACTTATGAGCTCTGTAAACTAGCTTATAAAATGTTTATGTGCTTATAAGCTCTTCCTAAGTGTTTGGTATTTTTTTTTTTGGACAAAAGAGCTTATAAGCTCCAAAAATAAGAGGTTTGGGGCTTATACACTCCTGAAGTGGGGGGGTGGGGGGGTGGGGTGGAATTAGCTCGACAAATTTGTTTCCAAAACATCTTATAAGCTCTCTAATTATTGGCATTGAAAGGATCTAAAATATCCTTAATTTATTGATATAACATTTCTACAATCTCAAATAACATTTATCTTCATGATGATAGGTTTGCCATATTCTTTTTGTGACTATTATGTTAGAAAGAGCTTATAAACTGTGATTTTTACCAAACACAACTACGAAATTCCCAAAACATTTTATAAGTTGTTGGATCTTATGTTATCCAAACACTTCAACTTCTTACTTTAGAAAAGATTTTGGAGCTTATAAACTCCAAAAATATCTTATAATCTCTAAGAACTTATAATTGCCTAAAAATAAGCTTATCCAAACACCATCTTAATTCATAAAACTTTGAGAATAATATACAGTTGGGTCATTTTTTGCTTGCTATTTTAGTCCATCTACTGATTTTTGAGCAAGAAATGTTTGCCAGCAGAAGTGAGAGTGATACCATTTCCTGATCATTAATATTTTGAGCACACCATATAAGTTCCATAATGAGATGAGAATTACTAATTGATGCTGCATTATACATTGTTTCAGGTGTCAACTTACGCAAAGCAATCAAAAGAGAGATCCAACTATGAGCAGGCTGCTCTTAATGAGAGGATGCAAGAATATAAGAGACAGATTGATAGAGAGAGCAGGTGGTCTTCAAATGGTTCCAATGGATCTCCGAATGGAGATGGAATACAGGCCATTGGGAGGAGTTCACATAAGATGATAGAGGCTGTTATGCAATCGGCTGCAAAAGGAAAGGTTGAAGATTAATAGTTAAAGGGCAACAATTACAGCTTCCTCCCCTCCAACCACATACAATTGCACAAACATCCCCTCTTGGTTTCAGAGCTAGACATACTGTCTTTTTTAACTTAATGCCACATTATAGTTATTACCTCATTTTGTTGCTTAATACACATGGCTAAAAGGTGCTATATTTCAAATTTTAGTAAATTTTTCAAATTATTTTTGCATATTTTAGTAAATCTCGACCAAAAGAGGTTACTTGTAATTTTAAGACTAAGAGGGGAAGTTTGTATGATTACATAAAGCTATTGGGGAGGTCAGCCAAGTCCCGATACTCCTTTCCTTTTAAGTTTTTATTTATTTGCGTATCTAGCTGAAGCATGGAACATCTTTCAGGTTCAAACAATTAGACAAGGTTATCTTTCAAAACGCTCCTCCAACCTGAGAGGTGACTGGAAAAGAAGGTTCTTTGTTCTCGATAGCAGAGGAATGCTGTACTATTATCGCAAACGAAGCAGCAAACCTTCTGTGAGTGAATATTTAAATTATACTCAGTAACAAGGATGTGTCCAGTTTTTTCTTCCCCTCCCCCCCCCCCCCCCCCCCCCCCTCTCTGTTTTTTAAGAATATGTGTGTGTGTGTGTCTTCCAGGAATTGTTATCTGTCTAATCTCATGAATTATGGTTGACTGCAGGGCTCCAGCACTCAACTTACTAGTCAAAGGAACAGTTCTGAATTGGGTTCTGGATTGCTAAGTCGTTGGTTGTCTTCTCATTATCATGGTGGTGGGGTGCACGATGAAAAGTCTGTGGCTCACCACACTGTGAACCTGTTAACTTCAACAATAAAAGTCGATGCTGACCAATCAGATTTAAGATTCTGCTTCCGTATCATATCCCCAACAAAGAACTACACACTGCAGGTCTTCTTTTGGACCGATTAGCTCTAGATTTAGGGTTAAGTACATTACCTTACCTTGTAACTACTGTAACTACACGAGCAGCCCCCTTGGTTTTAAAATTACAAATACCTCAATTTGACCAGCAAAACTTGACTGTATCTGACAAAATTGATCAAGAAACTTGAATAACATCATCTGTACATGCGAGAGCGAGTAGGGAAGTATGTTAAAATTTTGAGCAATGAGATCATTCAACCGTGTAATTACTGACAATAGGAGGCATATGGTGTAGATAAGTAACAAGGGAAGAATGTGTAATTTCGGAATCAAGAGGGGGGATTTGCATGTCTGCACATATTTGGGAGAATGTGTAGATAAGTAACACGGGAAGAATGTGTAATTTTGGAATCAATAGGAGGCATATGGTGTAGATAAGTAACAAGGGAAGAAAGTGTAATTTCGGAATCAAGAGAGGGGATTTGCATATCTGCACATAATTATTTGGGAGAATGTGTAATTGTTGCTTTTGCTCACATCCTTGTCCACTTCTCAATGGTGCTATTTTTCTATTGATATTTGGTAGCTTCCTTGTGATGGTGGTTTTTCTGGGTAAAAAATCGTCCCTTTTGCTTGTCAGTGCAGGCAGAGAGCGCCCTGGATCAAATGGATTGGATTGAGAAAATTACAGGGGTGATTGCGTCATTATTGAGCTCTCAAGCCCCTGAAAGGGTAATTCTTCTTTGAGGATCTAATCTATACTTTTGTAATCTTTCATTTTCTGATATTCCAGTGATTGAAGATATTGTTGTTATTGATTTCAGTGTTTGCCCACTAGTCCAATGGGCAGTGGTCATCATCGATCCACCAGTGAGAGTAGTTCATTTGAAAGTGCTGACTTTGATCATGGAGCAGTTGAGGAATACACATCTGAAAGATTTGCCTCTTTGCACATAGACCGTCCTTTGAGAAGCTCACAACAACAAAGAATGGGTCTAAAAACTGAGAAGCCGATTGATGTATTGAGGAAAGTTTGTGGTAATGATAAATGTGCTGATTGTGGTGCGTCTGAACCGGATTGGGCATCCTTGAATCTTGGTGTTCTTGTCTGCATTGAGTGCTCTGGGGTCCACCGTAATCTTGGTGTGCACATATCTAAGGTATAAGCAGTAGACGTGTTACCATTGACCTATATCTAGTTTTATAAGTATCATAGACTATTATATCTAGATTAATCAAGTATTCTTTTACAATGAGGAAGGCTCACGATCTGAAGTTAGCCTGATATGAAATTGCAAAAATGTCTGATAAATAATCCTAAACAAGAGGTGGGGTTGGATAATTGGGGTTCTTGGATCTTTCTATAAAGGTTTTCTTTGGAAATATATATAACCATATTAGATGGTTAATTTCAC
Organism: Petrea volubilis; assembly: GCA_026212405.1. Classification (NCBI taxonomy): domain Eukaryota; kingdom Viridiplantae; phylum Streptophyta; class Magnoliopsida; order Lamiales; family Verbenaceae; genus Petrea; species Petrea volubilis. The sequence goes on from CM047870.1 coordinate 10,322,599, forward strand.
TAGACCTAACATTAATGCATTTGAAGATTTTTATATTTTAAATCATCGAACATGATTGGCTAGTGACTAATTAATCAACACATTTTCCCTCATTATCATGACATATCTCAATGAATTTTTATCTTTTACTTAGATGGGTTCGTATATAGGAACCAAGATGTGTATAATCCCTTTCAATCATTGGAATTTTATCAAAATTGAAATATTTATTTAGAAACTGACATCATCCATTCATACAAGAATTGTTTAAAAAGTTAATTAAAATTCGAATTATAACATCATTTAACTTTGTGTAACAATCAACAGAAAGGGGTAACTGTAAAGTGGAAATAAATTATGAATGAGGTATGCATAATTTTAGAACCAAGAGGGGATATTTGTCTAATTGTTTATAGATGCAGCTGTAATTGTTGCTGCATTAAAGATTTTTGTAATCAGTTTATTTCTCCTGTGTGTAGGTAAGATCATTGACCCTTGATGTCAAAGTTTGGGAGCCATCGGTTATAAATCTATTTCAGTCTCTGGGCAATGCATTTGCAAACTCTGTATGGGAGGAACTGCTGCAGTCAAAAGGTGTCTTGCAAATTGATCTTGGCCCCTCAAGGTAAGCTTCTTTATTATTTGATGTAATTTTTATGATATTCACTGAAGTTAGTTTTGATTTAAATTTCTGTATGTCATTTGTCTTTTCCTTTCATGTGAAGCTTGTACCGGGCTAACAAGCAACAAATGCTTTACTTCAGCAAGCCCAGCCCTGCAGATTCAATTTCTACGAAGGAGAAGTTTATTCATGCCAAGGTAACTTTGTTATGTCGTTTCTTTTTTGTCCATTATTATTATTATTGTTATTAACCGTCAGTAAATTTTATACATTCTGCAAATTTTGGCAAAATTATTTGATGTTGAGATCATGAGATGTTTACAAGCAGTCACAAATTTTTTTGATGTTACCTTCTTCTTGAAAACAATATCTATAATGCTCCAACTTTTTGGTGTACCTATGAGATGCTAGAACATATTTAGATGGTTGAATCACTTCACCACTTTCATTGTCTTCATTATGAAAATGGGTTTGGAGCACGCTTTGTTTGGTTGTGTTTTGGCAGAACATTTTTGAACTCCCAAAATAAAACCTAACATTTCCTTCAAAATTATATCATTTCCCCCCAAAATATTATTAAAAGATTCTCATCATTTCAAATCATTGTATATCAAATACATATATATTTATTTTTCAATTAATATTTTAGTATAAATATACATATCTTTTCAATTATCGATACCACTAACCATACAAAAATTTATATGAAAAGACATCTCTATTAAAATATCTCACCCCTAATAAAACTGAATATGGTTTTATTCTCCACGCATTCCTCCAAGCCACTGCCAAGATTTTTTTTTTCCAAAGTACTAATCCCAAATACAAATGTTTCCTAGGTTTACAATGTATCTCCTAAATTGAATAAGATTAATAGCTAAGAACCAACTTTGCTAAAAATTTCGATCTGGTTTTGATGCCTTCTGTTGTGTAACTCCCCACAATGCATATATGTTCTTTTTCTGACAGTATGCAGAGAAACTTTTCGTTCGAAAGCCCAAGGAAAGTTACTCGGTGGCACAACAAATGTGGGATGCTGTTCGGGCCAATGACAAGAAGGCCTTATACGGGCTAATTGTAAACTCAGATACGGATATAAATGCTATTTATGAACCAGGAACTAGTAACCTTTCTCTCACCCTTGCCAAAGTAATGCTGTTACAAGAGCAAACTACCCTTGATCATTCCTACTCGGGTTGCTCGGAAGCAGACAAGACATTTTCAGGCCCAGAGAGTACAAGTCAAGGCAATAACAATAATAGTATTGAGGATCTTGAGGGGTGCTCTTTGCTTCACCTTGCTTGTGAAACTGCAGATATTGGAATGATTGAGCTTCTTTTGCAGTATGGTGCAAATATAAATGCTAGTGATTCAAGGGCTCGGACGCCTCTTCATCGCTGTATCATTAAAGGCAAAGCTGCATTTGCAAAGCTTCTCTTGACAAGGTAAATATCTGGTGAACCATTTCATGCCAATTATATGCAAAAAGATTGTTTTGGTATGTACCATTTTGTGTGATATGCTTGGATAGACCATTGCATTTAGGCTGATCAAATGTCTTTTATAATGATGATGGCCCGTGATCTGGACATAGCCCTGTATTGCAAAAATGTTGGATGAATGATCGAGCCTATCAGGTGGATATAATAATCAGAAATTGTTGAATCTTTTCGAAGTAAAGTTATTTCAGAAAAAATATAGGGTTAATTGCGGAAAACCCCGAGCATAGCTCGTTTTCACAAAAAACTCCTTATGGTATAAAAAATTACATGTAACCCCAAATGTTTGGTTCCATGTTAAAAATAGCCCCTAACTACATGTGCGATTTGTAATACAACACCAAGCATTAGAAGAGTATTTGTAACATTTCATACTACGTGAGTTTAGGTCACCGATTTGGATCACTTTGATAGCATATTTACTTCTCTTTCTATTCATGCCATTCTAAGTTTTTCTTCTATTCACTTCAGGGGAGCTGATCCGCGGGCCGTGGATGATCAAGGCAAAACCCCCTTTCAGCTTGCCATGGAATCAAACTTTGACGACAACGAGGTCCTTGCATTACTATCAGAATCACATGGATAACAAATTTAAATAGAGATAATAAGCATGATTATCTCCAAGGATTGAAGCAGGATAAAGGCCCGTGATTGGGACCTATAGTGAGTAAGTCTACTGTAAGTATTATGTACCATAGCTTGCTCTTCGACAACGAACGCCCAGTCACATATTTGGTAGTCCGGAAACGCATGTTGGCCTGGCCCGGCTTATGGATTCGTCTAGAAGTTGGTTCAAGTCGGGGCGTTTTGTTTGATGTTATCGTTTAGGTCTAATGAGAGACTTGTGTAATATAATGGTTGATGATTTTAAGTTATTATTATTATTTGTCACCCCCCTGATGATGGTGGGTGGGCCGTTGGGGGTTCTTTTTTGCGTGGTGGTGTTGTAAATGGTGTTTAGTTTTCCTAGTTTAGGATGGATGTGAGGCTTTGTTGAGGCATAACTTTTGTGTATACTTTTTTAGTTTGGTATTTTACACAAGAAATGAGTTTTGTATTTTTTTTGTTTATGTGTTGTTTTGCTTATTATTGCTAAGGTATTAGGTATTGCATAGAATTTTGATGACCTAACCACAAAAAGAATGCAATTTTAGATGCTCTTTTTGTGCAAATATTATGGTTAAATTAGAGAGGGTGATAGGTGCATTGTGTGTGTGTGTTTCCCTCATTTGCTTAGGATGAAGTTATAATGTTATGTAATATGTTTCTTTTTACTAATACTAGCAATAAATGTACATTCGATGCGTGTGTAAAATAAATTTAAAAGATAAAAAGAGATTAAAAATTAGATCAAGGACACTAACAGTTATTAAGGGTGTTGACGTTTTATAAAAGAGTATAGATTTATAATAAAATATCTTCTTAAATTAGAACTTCCAATGCATGATTGATTGATAATATAATCGTGATAATTTTGAATCTCATCACGTAATATAGTTTTTGATAAGTTCATGTTATTCAAAAATTTAATCTTTATTATTATTATTATTATGAAATTCCACTATATGATTTGTGCAGCACTTCGGCCAAGTTTATTTGCGTTTTTAAATCTCTTTTCTCATTTTCAACTTTTTGACTTCACAAATTATTTGTTTTAACCATTTTTTTCACATGACAAATTATTTATTTTTATTCACAACCAATAAATGCCTTACTATTCTATAGTCGCGTACATCAAATCAACCTTATTGACAATAAATTTCCCTAAAATTGATAAAACAAACCACACATCTTTAAAATTATATATATTGGTGCAAAACGTACCATAAATCAAACATATTTCTACTTTACATCCCCGAACAAATTTTTTTACCAAAATAATTCATGCATGTTTTCTTCCTCATACAAATAACAACACAATAAATTTAAATTTTAAAGAAAAATTCTTTATAAATTTGGTTTGAGTCTGTCTTATTATATACCAATGGCTCAAATTTTGTCACACTATTAATTTGTTTAAGAAAAAATTAACATACAAAAATATAATATACTTTGAACTCTTTGGTGGAGTTGGAACACCGAATTTATATTAAGAATTTTCAATTTTAAAGTATTAATATTAAAATAAAATATCTCAAAAGACAAACAAAAAAGTAGAGACATTATGATTACTATAGTACGATCTCTTCAAAAATTGATGCATATGGTGAAAAAAGAAAAAAGAATGAGGGGTGAAAACATAAATAATAAAATATTGGGGAGAAAAATGCAAAAAAGCAAATATTCCGGGGGAGCTCATAGTGTAAAAAGCTATTTCTACATAAATTCCCGTGCAGCCATATCGACGGTCCAGAATGGCTGTGCAGAAAATAAACGGGCCAGATGGAGTTGTCCTTGCTTATAGCACAAGGTTCGATGTTTTGCTTTCGGCCCTTAGACAGGGACAACCAGCTAAGCTATCTTCGCCTACGTGTTCGTGGGTCCCGCCTAAAACACCTCCAGTCTCTCTCTCTCTCTCTCTCTCTCTCTCCTGTCTTGAACAAATCTCCTTTGTTATCCTCTTTTCTCTTTTTCGTAAGCAATATATATATATATATAATATAACGAGAGAGCACACAGAATCTTTGTTTCTTTCTTTTGGGTGTAATTATTGTTACTATTAGTCTATTACTATTGTAATTGTTATTTTAACTTTTTTTTTATTCTCTACTACTCTACTTTTGATCATATTCAGGACTGGGATTAACAAACAGTACCTTGATGAAGTTTTTTGTATTTTTCTCTACATACATTTCTTAACAGTTCCCACATTTCTCTTATTCTTTTGAAAAAAAGAAGAAAAGAAAAAATGGTGAGCTGAAGTTTGATACTCTTGGTGAGAAAAAGTTGGAATATGTGATGTAATGATTCGTTTTCTCTTCAATGTGAAGATTTCCTTGCAAAATGCTTTGATTTTTATCCGATTCTTGCACTGTTGATACTTTGGTTAAATTTGTCGGATAAAAAAGTGCAGTCGTGGCCGCATTTGGGCTTTCAAGATTCCTCTAGAAAGTGTTGAAAATTGGTGGCTCTCTTCAAGAATGTGGCTTCTTTTACCATTTCTTGGCCTATTGTGGTTGGTTTCCCAGGTTTCTGCTTTATTCCTAGGCTTTAACATTCCCTGTTTCTCTGTTCTTCTTCATATGCTGTAGTTCCTTTTAGTCCTTGTGTGTGTGTGTGTGTTCTGTTCTGCTGTTTTTAGCTCTATTTTTGGTGGGACTATAGGGTTTTAGGCTTTAAGCCATGGTTGAGAGCTTATAGTTATATGGGCTTCTTTGTTTCTCGAGTTTGTTGATTTTTTTTTTAATTATTTTTTAATACTTGAAGGTTTGAGGTTTCTATGGAGAAGAGAGGACCTGTACTTAGTATGCTTATCTTGTTTATTTTCTGTCTGAATATCTTATCAGCTCAATCCTTAGATAGAATGAGCAAAAATATCTCTAGTGACTCCCCATCCCAATTTGAGCCCCCAAATATCAAGAACAAGTTAAGGATGATATTTTTGAGCATATTTTTAGGAATCATAACAGGTTTGATTTTTGCCCTTCTCTTTGCTCTACTAGTTAGACACTTCATTAAATACATCAACAGAACCCCAGCAATCAAAGGCCCTGTTGTGTTCTCTCCTAAGATTTCACCAAAAACCCTCAAATCAGCCCTTTCAAATGAACCTCAATTGCTAGGTTCAAGCTCCAGTGGGAGATACTACAAGGCTGTTCTTGACAATGGCCTTACCGTAGCGGTCAAGAGGCTCGAGCCTGTTTTGGATTGTTATCCAGGGCCTCAGGACAAAACAATCAAGAAGAGAGTACAAAATGAACTTGAGATTCTTGCTGGATTAAGACATAGGAATTTGATGAGTTTGAGGGCTTATGTGTGTGAGTCTAATGGCGGATACTCGTTGGTTTATGACTACGCCCCAACGGGAAGTCTCGAGGATGTAATGAAACGAGTGAGGGAAAATAGGTTGGCACTTAAGTGGGAATATCGCCATAGGATTGCTGTTGGGATAATTAAAGGGCTGCATTATCTTCACTTCACTTGTGAGCCAAGAAGATTGCATTATAATTTGAAGTCTTCGAATGTTATGTTGGATAATGAATTTGAGCCAAGGTTGGCGGATTGTGGATTGGCTATGATTCTTCCTAACTTTTATCGGGCATCAGCTTTGGGCTACACTGCTCCGGAATGTTTTCAGAATTCTAGGTATGAAAGTTTGGCTTTTCTTTTCTTATCTTAATTAAATTCTTGAATATGATGGTATGTTTTCAGTATCATAGCTAGGATGTCAGTTAAAATTAGATTTTGAATTTAGTATCTTAACTGCTTATTGTTTGTGGATACAATTTCGGTTCGAGCAGTAGTTGTGATCAAATAGATTTTTAATCTAGTATGATAAATGATGAGGGCGGGCCAAAGTCATGCATGCTTTTTGAAAGATCACCTTACGAGTTTTTATTATCTCTTGCTCTTGTGCTTAATTAGTTGCTTTTAAACCTGGAATACGCTTCATGACCATAAAGAGAAAAAGAAAAAAAAAAGTTTTCTTTTTTGGTCCTCGTAAGTAAATTGTGGTGTATAAACTTTAAAATATCTACAGACAATAAAAAGTGCTTTTTGAGCTTTATGAAAAAGCTGAAGCATCTGGTAAATGAAAGTAGATTTCGTGTTGATCAGTCATATAAAGCTAATATTCGCTTAAGCAGAAAATTTCAAGTCATAGTAGAAAAAGTGCTTTAATTATGTACCCAAATTGTTACTCCACAATTACATTTGAAGATTCACCTGGTTGGTTCATTTCCTAGCAACTTATATACTTACAATAATTATAAGTTCTTATTTATTTACTTTGGTAAAACTAGGCATACGGATAAAAGTGACATCTTTAGCTTTGGGGTCATACTGGGCGTCCTATTAACGGGCCGAGACCCGTTGGATCCATTCTTTGGCGAGGCAGCCAGTGGAGGCAGCTTAGGGCAATGGCTAAGGCATCTTCAGCAAGCTGGTGAGGCCCGTGAAGCGCTAGACAAGAGCATCCTAGGAGAAGAAATGGAAGAGGACGAGATGCTAATGGCTGTAAGAATAACCGTTGTGTGCCTATCCGACTTGCCAGCCGATCGCCCCTCAAGTGACGAGCTCGTTTCTATGCTCACTCAGTTAAATAGTTTCTAAAGTTTGTAGGCAACCTTGGATTCTCGTATGTATTTTGCAAGGAGAGAGAGCTTTCGGTTGTCCCCCCGACTTTTAGAGCGCAAGAAAACGCGTGTAGGTTTTGCCGGGGCAGCAACCGATGAGCTTCCGCAGCTCGAGCAAAATGCAAGACGAGATATTTGGAGGGTGTTTTTGTAATTTTTTCTTGAGTTTCTTGATGTCCTAGTTCATGATCCGGAGGGGGAGACATGTGCATTAATGTGGTTTTAGCTTGTAATGGTGGTGGGGTTTTTGTTTACTTTTGTTTTTGCGGACAGCCTCTTTTTGGAATCACAGGTTCTCTTTTTAACATTTTGATCAGAGAGGCTCACAAGCACCTTATGTTTGTCCTTGTATGTGCAAACATTTGGCAGGATTTGAATTTTTTTTGGAGGGGGTACTTACTTTTGTCTCATGTTAGTACAATCATGTATATCATGGCAATTGGAACTGATTTATTAACAAATGTTGAATCGGCAAGTGTTATTATACTTGTACTGTGATTGATTGCTAGTTTTGAAGTGGGCATCAATCATATAGCGGTCTGTAAGAAATGTACATTTCTCTGTGTCACAAATTTATGGTCAAAATCAATGTGCTTAATCTTTTTATTGGTCTTTCTCTAAGATGTTACTAAATTACTAATTGAGCATGGTGTTTAGGAATTTAACTTGTAAATTTTTTTACTTTTGTAAAGATCATAAATTAAATACATTCTCATTACTAGTATAGTAGACAATTTGTTGTTACTAATCCGAAGGCAATTTTTATCTATATACATAAACTAGATAGAAATAATTTGGGGAGTCGGAAAGCTCGATAAGAAAAGACAATGGTGGTTTGTAGTGGTGATGGTAGTTGAGATGTGGATTGTGGGCTGTGGGGTTTTGATTAGTTGGCCTAAGTTTAGAGGATCCCCATCATGGAGAGAGAGAGAGAGAGAGAGAGAGAGCGAGCGAGCCCAGAAGACATTTCAGGAGCCAACATTGGCATCAAGACATTACAGTAGCTTAGTAAACACCTTCACAAATCAAAACCGAAACAATTTAAGTACACTGACACCAGACAAAAACTTACCAAACTCAAATTGAAACATTTTCTGTTACAAAATCAAAGACTGGTAAGAGATGAACATCATAAGAGGGAGCAAGGCTAGATGAGCAAAGTTTTAACTCTGTATTTTTATAGTCGAGGGGGCTAAAGTGTGACTTGATCAAACGTTAAGGAGGGCAAAGATGTTTAGCATAACCAACACGATCACAGTGAAAATAATTGAGGCTTGTATATGATTTCATATGAATCATAGATCTTTTAAATATGAGAATACATGCATGATGAAAACAAAACACGAACTAAAGCTACTTCTTGAACAGGTATAAACATTGTAATAAACGATAGGCCGTATAGGTGATATATTACACAACATATGGAGTTAATGTTCTACTCCTGCAACAAGGCCCTCTAGTACAAGATACTGAAGTGCAATGGAGTATTTGGCAGATATCTTGCTATTAGCATTCTTCAGAATAAACGATCCCGAACCATCACCTTCTACAATCAAAGACAAAAAAACAGAGAATCATTCATTACCCGAGCAAAATTAAATGGGAAAAAGTGATACGTCCCCGTCCAAACTATTGCATGATTTACACTTTACCATCTAAACTATGTCTTTTAGACACTTCTACCATTTAAACTATAAGGGTTTCTATAGGTTTTCCCATATATCACCTTCTTTGACAGAATATTCCGTCTAGATTCCATCCCATGACTCACCGGGATTCCCTCACAAACTTCACCATCCAAGCTATACGTGTTTTACAGTTTACACATTGCTCATATATGGAATCTTACCAAAATATTCAAATGGACAAGCTAATTTATGGTTATGCGTAAAAGATACATGTGATTTGGCAAAATGATTTAAGTGGGAAGGTGTAAAAACGTGAATTGTTTGGATGGAAAACTGTTGTTATCTCAAAATAACAGGCAAACTTACCTTTAATAGTGTAAATGCAAGAGATCCATCTCTTGTATATATAGAGCAGCCTAGGGGAGTCACCTTTGTGTGTGTCCGACAGTAGAAGCTCACAATGACCCCTTTTACTGTCGTGGAAGAATCTTACATTCAAGTAATTAAATTTTGTTCCCAAAATAAAAATAAAAAAATGTCAAGAATTGAGTAACAAAAACAATTTGCTCACTTAGCATGATCGATGGCATTTCGACAAAGTGATAGAACTCTAATCATTGCCAATTCTCTTCCTCGAGGATTGTTGTATCTCCCTTGGCAATTCCTTCAAGAAATCAAACGAAGGAGCTTATTAAATTTTTGAAAATGTTGGTATCATGAAGATTGGAACTAGAATTTGCATAACAAACACCAAATAAATACAAGTATGGCAAAACCTGGAGAAAAGTATTAAAAAAAAGGATAATTACACCTACACTCCTCCCTGAGGTTTGGTCTAAATACATTTAAACCCCTTGAGGTTTCCAAAATAACAGAAATCACCTCTCTGTGCAGTAATTTAGGGGGTCTAACTCTAAGAGAAAAGTTGACAGCATGGTTGGTCTATCTAATTATGCAAACTGCAGGGGGTCTAACTACATTTACACCAAACCTCGAGGAGTGTAGGCGTGATTATCACACATAAAAGATAGGCACATAAAGTAAAAGTCCAACCACATTAATATGGAATAACAAATCTGAATTGGGCAGAGAAATTTTTTACCTTTCATCGAAAAAATTGGCGAAATCATCGATAATAACTGATACAGGAAATGAATCATGCAAGTGGAATGCAGCAAAGTAGTTCTTGATCCCTTCATCATCTTCCAAATATCTTTACATAAATGCAAATAGCAAAAAAATGTTACTATGTATGTGCTAAATTAATCAACACAAACGTCAGATTTAGTTACACCAACAATAATCAAATTCATTCCGTAGTATTTCACTTACTTTATTTGAATTCTTTGAAATATCTCGGAAGATGGATCAATACCCTGGCAATTATCAGTCACGAAATAAATAAATTTAAATTCAAGACCCCTCTAATAAATTGGAAAAAGGACAAAAAGAACACCAAGAAAAGAAATACCTGGGAGAGGAAAGGGGGGTTGATTTCTAGCCTGCGGCGGTTGCAGAGGATAACCACGGCGCCATTGCTCTCTGCTGCGGAGTTGAAAGCGAACTGGAAAAGCAATGAGGTTTTACCACTGCAGAAATTGAGAAACAACCACATCAAATTAATCAGCGAAGAGAGAGAGAGAGAGAGAGAGAGAGAGAGAGAGAGAGAGAGAGAGAGAGAGAGAGAGAGAGATTACGAGGAAGGCGGGCCAGAGAGGAGAATCATCGGGTCGGGCTGAGGGGGAAGCTGGAAATTTGTCTTGTTCGTGAAGAAAAATCTCTCCGCCATTTTCGCTCAGAGAATGCATTAGCAGCTTCAATTGGCGGGCAATAAATAGCAAAGATAAAAATAAAATATAATTAAATTATATATTTAAGTTTTGAATATAAAATTAAAGATTATATATTTTTTAATTATTTATAATGTATTTTATTAAATTTATTAAAATTATAATATTAAAAAACAAATAAGAATGAAAAAGTTAAAATAATGATAAAAAATACCTGTATATATATATTAATAGAAAAAAAAATGAAGGAGAGAGAAAGATGTTAAAAATACATTAATAGTGGAAGTTGAGGGAGGAGAGAGAAAATAAGTTAAACATTTGAAGATAAAAAGACTAATGTTGTTATTAGATACCATAAATAATTTATCAATAATATATATATATATATATTTATTTGTTTAAATATTTAAATTCAGAAATTGTACTTCAGTTTATTAATTGTTTAAATAAAAATTTTAAATACCATTACAATATGTTTGATTCAGAGTTGATAAACTTGAATTGAAATACTGAGTTTGGTATCACTTTCACATTACAGTCAAAGAATTAAGTTTAAATAGTGGGGAATTTGGAACTCTTAACATTTTACCGTTTTACGTTTTATGATTTGCTCTATTTATTTGCTTGCAAAAAATATTTGCTATTATCACAACTAAAAGTGGCAATTAAAAGGGCCGTACCCAACCAATCACTTGCCACGTCCCTTTATTCTAAAGTTGCGTTTGATAGTAATATAGGATTGCGTGTAATAGTAAAATTATTGAATAGATACACTATAAATTTATTATCAATCCATTGCATTAATATATTTGGCAACAAGTATTGTTTCACGACATATCTTTCAAGCTATGATGGGTAATATTCTTTTTTTTTTTTTCATATGAATTTGAAGCAAATTATGAAAAACCTTTTAATTTAAGCCCCTTCATATATTTAAGGGTAATACAGTAAATTCCAGTTCTTATAAACTCAATCTAAATTAAGTGGATTGCACATCCCATTCCTATGGTGGAATGTGTTATTCTATAAAGTGATGGACAAGAAATAGGGACTGTGCTTTATAAAGGACCAAAAAAAAAAAAAAAAATCTATCAAACATAATTAGAGATGGGATATACATATAACCTCACACATAAACTCCTACCAAACGCAACCTATATATATATGAATCATGTTATGCTTGTTAAGTGATTAGTTTTGGTATGACCGAACCCATTACAGACTAAAATTTACTAGTCAAAGGTTTTTATTTTAATTATGCATTTTAAAGATTTTTGCTACAGTTGTAACTAGCTAATTTAAGGGAGTAAGTGATCTTTTTTAAAATAGAGGGGATAAATGTTGCATATGTCATAATATGGGGAGGCAACAAACTATATTTTACCATTATTAACGAATAATACATTAATACTAATTTTTATGGGGAATTTATTTTAAAAATTCATGATAACTTATATAAATATTCTTAAATATATTTCTACTTTATTCAGTTTATTTAATATAAGGATTAACTTTTTTATTGATTATTTATTTTTAAACATTTAATTTTTTAGTGTCATTTAGTAAGAATTTTTTATTGGATTTCGAATTTGATAACAATGAATACAAGCGCGATAAGAGCCAATTTGGATTCACACATCAAAAAAACTAATCGAAATTGGATTTTTTCTAAAAAAAAAAATTTGATCCAAATTCGACCATTGGCAGCCGTACCACACACTGTAAATTTTGTGGGACTGTATATTTTATGGGAGATTCTAGTTTGAACCAAACTAGAAATAATCATGTAATGAATATATTACACTTATTATGTGATTAATGTATATTTATAAAAGAACGACCAATCACATAAAAAGAATAATTATATTTACCTTCCAATTTGTTGGGAACAATCAAATCGATTTCAAATAAGAATTTTCCGAATTTTACGTAGTACTATTTCGATGTTGCATTTCAAAACTATATTATACGCTAGAAAAGTAGTTTCGCATCGTTTTAATTCCGAGAATTTCCATTTCCACCCTACTCGAAGATATGCAGAATAGTTGCACTCAATTGACTCATTACTCCATACATTTGAGTTTCCACACTTATGAAAAACTTGCATTGCATAATATAATACGCAATGTGGATATAATTCTTAAAACATATAGAGAAGATACACGCATCAAACACTATTATATTTTTACTCGAATGTGATCAACTTTGACATTGTTGAATGCACCACCCAAGTCGGTTTCCGAGACCTCGTCGCTCTCAAAGAAGGAATAGTGAAGGGCCTTGACGCACTGTTCAGCTTCGCCATCATTTACTATTAGCGACATGTTAACCTGGAGAAGGAAACGTAATCGTTTCTTGTTAGGAACCATAAAAGTAACAGCAATTTTTGCAGTTTTGTGCATGAATTTATGAGAGAACTGAACCTTGGAAGCTCCTTGAGAGATCATCTGGACATTTACTTTATTTCTTCTGAAAACACTGAAGGCCTGCCAATTTATATAGAGGAAAAAAGGAAGAAAATTAAATAACTTTAACAAGAAGAATCGGCATTAGATAGTCTGGGATGCTTGATATTAAAGAAAGACCTTGATATTAAAGAAAGACCTTTTCTAACATCAATGAAGAATACTGCACGTTCCCGATGAGGGATATGATTGATCTGTGTGGCAGAAGTTTTACAACAGCAATTTTTCCAAGCTCTTCGACGACACGGTCAAGTTCCTGATCATTGTCAACAAATATAATCATTCTTGCATACTGAACAGGTAGGAATAATAATAATAATAAGAGTATTTGCCTCTGCCCCCACCCCTGGCTGGCCCCCCACCCCAAAAGAATCGAAACCATTAATGGGCAGGGAATTTTGTAGCAAATTGTAGTTTTCTGGTGTTTAAGTGAATAATCCGTACCCTGGATACTGCACTAATGACCAAAACATGACTAGAACAGTAAGTAACTTGCCTGCTTAATTAGTTCTCTGCTCCAAATTTTTGATGGATCAAGCGTTAAGGAGATACTGACTTCACTAGTTGCAACAACATCAACGGAGATGCCAAGATCTTCAAATATTGAAAATACCTGACATAAAGAAGATTATATATTTTGTCATATTAACAGGTTCAAAGTGAAAGAACGATTTATGCAGTTGAAAAATAAAGATTAATAATGTTTACCTTTGCAAGGAAACCAAATTGACCCAACATGCGAGTACTAACTATATCCAGCATGGTGACATTCTGCTTTAGGACTATGCTAGTAAGCAGAGCCTGTCATTTATTTGGCAGTAAAAGTTCAATGCTTTGAGCTCCTCCATCTAAATATAGAGTTGGATCTTCAAAAATGCAAACCTTGGACATGTCTCTGTTTCCGGTGATGAGAGTACCAGGAGCTTTAGGATTGTAGGAGTTCTTAACCCTAACTGGAATATTACCATCCATAGCTGGTCTCATGGATTGTGGGTGCAAGACCTGCAGAAAATTGGTTCCATATTCAATATGCATGTCTTCGGCCCATTTCATAAATGCAGAAACTCTATTTTCTGGTTGCCTTCATAAACAATCTTCAACCTGAACTACACTATAAGAACCTTAATCCATATCTATGAGTTCTATTTTCTTTTTGTTTGCCGCAAGCACCATTAGCTGAATTTAATTTTGAAGCGTCAACAAAAGGACAAAAAAGAATTTAATTTCAGGTTTGTGCCACATAAATTTCTTGGAAGAGAAGGAGAAATTGGTTCCGCACTAACCAGAAAGGGTGCAACTATCATTGTGATGCATGGTACCATCCTCCACCATGCAGCATGTCAAAGGTCAACCAAAACTGATTTTTCTGGTTTATCCATTTCATGAGGCATATTAAATTTTCAAATTTTACTTCTATTAAGTTTCTCTGATAAAATATAGAGAACAAACTGCGTACCAACTTCATGCTGCCAACCCTTGACCAGTGAAAACGGAAAACCTATGGTTTTGGACAGCTATGGATTAACCTTCTATTTTCATTTTTACTTTTATGATAAAATCTTAACTTCCGTATCTGCTACAAAGGAGAGTTTGATCTTGGGCGAACACTGGACCGGGCATGAAAATTTCAACTTCTGTAACTATACAGTGCTACAGTGCTTTAAGATCATTAACTGAACTGCAGTTGAAAAGGTTTTTCCATAGGATGCTCTGTTAGTTTGTACTAGCAGGAGCAGTTGTGCATCAGGAGCATTCAGTGGTTAAAGCCCAATACATCCAAATGGATAAGCAACGTACTATAAGATTATAACCTGAGCTCCAAAATAAGCAAGTTCTGTTGCTTCTTCAAATGTCAAATAAGGCACAGGTCTTGCACCTGGATGAATAGTGGGATCGCAGGTCAGAACACCATCAACATCCTTCCAGACCTGTAAGAATTTGAGGTAGGGATTTTTTTTTTTCCATAAACAGTGCAAAAGCTAACATAAGGTTATCATTATGATTTAAGCTCTCACCTGAATCTCTCGCAAACCCAAAGCTCTACCTATAGTTGTGGCAGTCAAGTCACTACCGCCTCTGCCAAAAGTGGTTATTTCACCAGACTTACAACCCTGCAGAGAAACTATAAAATTTAAAGATTTTGCTCACCCAGAATTGGCCAGAAATATCAAATTGCGCAAACAACTTCCACAGCAGGAGTAGTTATGCAACTGTTAATTAAGTGATAGACCTTTCCAAGGAACCCAGTAACAACAGGAATCACATGATCGTTGGCCCAGTCATTGTATAATTTACTGGCAACAGCAGGATAAGTTGCTTCCAGAATTTCTGCATTTGTGAAATCATCCGTTGTGACAAATCCAATGTCAAATGCATCATACTGCAATGCATATGAACCGCTATAAGTTAGATATATACTACTGTCAAACAGGCACGGGATGCATCAACGTTCAGTGTTCACTTTATACATTGTGAGCAATTTGAATCCAACTTTCAACCACAAAGGGATGAAGTGGAAATCATGATGATTGAAGGCTAATATAATTCACGAAACATTGTAACATAAATTATACTAGCAAATTCACCAAAAAATGTGGCCATTCAAAAATGCAACCTAAACTTGCTATAACTGACAGTAGCTTGTTTATTTTTCCCTTTCACTTTCACCAGATCACGTATAGTACAGAAAAAACTAAGTGATACCTTCCTCCAGAGCAATGGGACTTCTCATTAGTTTTCCGAGTGCAGAATGTAACTTTTATGTTGTTTTTGGGTTACTTAAAGATATGACTGTGCATGGGCTATTGGGTGATGATTGAAAAACCAAGTGGTAGCAGCACTAAGACAGGCTAGGCTGTAATTGTGGACTATTCTGTGCTTGGGTCAGTTTGATAACTCTCACGTGGAAAAGTAAGAGCAATAAACATACTTGGCGCGCTTTAGTGCCGGTGCTGTTTAGATAAGCAGCAAAAATTCTCGTAGACATGCACTCTCCAAATGCCACAAGTTTGTCTTGAGTCCGGAGAGTCAGCTCCTTCAATCTAGCAATTCCATTCAAAAGCAGTTCCAGTTCTTCCAGCTGTTCTGAAGGAGGCACAAGAAACGTTATGCCAAAAAGATGATAGGATGTAATTCAGTCATAAGGTAGTAGCATATGGGTGGTATGAATCATGGGCATGTGTCTGAATATACTAATACAGGTATTGGCAAGCCAAAAAAATTACTCTGTGGCAGTTTTCTTTTACATGTATTTTCATGAAAATGATTCTTATATTATTTCAGGAAAGTAACATCAAAATCACAGTCCAGTTCTCACCAGCAATCACAGAACTATCTATTCCAAGCTCTTTTACAGTCCTGGAACACACAAATCAAAACCATTATGTACATTACTATAACAAGCAATAGCAACCCATGGACACAAGTAAACCGAAATCACCTGAGATGCAGTTCTTTTATGAAGTTCAACTCATCAATCTCCGCCACGTTGGTAAACCCGCAGCTCACAGCCTTCTCCCCTGCCTAAAATCCAGCCATTAAACCATTCAAAACCAGAGAACCAAATTTCACACAATGAGAGCAATCAAATGAACTAATTTTGCGCAATTGCATACTCGAAGGAGATTATTGGTAGTCTTCCCCATGGCAGATAGAACAATGATCGGATTTTCCTCGGGAAAACTGAGGACGAGATACGCCACCTCCCTTATCCTCTCCGCCGAAGCCACCGACGAGCCGCCGAACTTCATGACGCACGTCAATTCCTCGGCAGCCGATTCCAGACTAGCATCTTCGAGTGCTGCAGCATCGGAATATTTCTTGCTGCAGATCGTGAAAATCGGCGGCTTCTTCTGATCGACGGCGGCGACCAACCGGCGAGGGGAAGTGAAATCGACAAATTGGCGGTGATGGAGGAAATTGAATTGGGAGTTTGAGAAGTGAGGGTTTTTGTTAAATTCATTTTCATTTCTACAGCGAATAATTCTGGGACTGCATGCGTTAAGCGAAATCGGCATTTTTCTTCTCTCACCAGAGAAAGAGAGAGGAGAGAGAAAGAGAGAGACTTCTGGGGCAGAATTATCATTTATGATGGCAGTCTTAAATTTTCACTTTAACCCCCGAAAAGTAGGAAAACTCGCTTTTCCTCCCAAAATTGAGATCATTTATTTCTAATTTTACCCCCAATTGGCAAAATGTTTAGGAAAACAAATTGGAAACGTTGAAACTATTATTTGGATTCAATAATATTAAAGATTAGTTTGAATTAAATGAATCATTTATTGTTATATTCTTAGAACTTATACTTTAATTACTCATGAAAAATAATGTTAGTTTATAAAAATTAAGTTTAAGTTTAATAACAAGGATAAAAATATTTTGCCGCATGAGTATAGGGTATTTTACACTTTTTCGCCTTTATTTTTTCTTTTTCTGTTTTTTTTTGGCAATCACCATCTAAATTATATAAGTTTTTGTAGTTTATGATCTAATTTATGAATTCTGATCCCCTAACTTTTTTTGTTGTTGATCACCATCTAAAGGATATAGATTTTACAGTTTACCACATAAAATATGAGTTTTACAGTTTACCATCTATTTACAAATTTGGTTAAAAATTTTGTTGAATTTTTATACAAGACTTTACCAAGGGCAAATAAATCTTTTTGAATCAGTGCGGACTCAAAATAACGTGAGAAGTGTTAGCAACAAGGTTCGAACTTGGACATTAATTAACTTCATTTTGTCCTTAATGTGAAATATGTATCAAAAAGAAATGCAAAACAATGGGGAAAAAAAATCCCATTTTACCCTTAAAATGATAACCCTTATTAAATACAATGAAAAGATAATTAATATCCCCCAAATTACAAACCGTAAAGTTAACTCATTTGCTCTTAGTAATGTCATGTGATAAAAATTTAGCGATTTTTTAAATCAAAGTTCGTAAATAAGTTTTAAATTGCAAAATTCATGTACTAAATTTACGTGGTAAATTGTAAAGTTCATATACTTTGAGTGGTGACCAACAACAAAAAAATAATTAACGAGTGATAATAATCATAAGGTTGTTGCAGAGGATATGATCATTTAAAAAGTAAGGAAGTAATAATTTAAGAATAATATTTTAAATATGGAGTACATATCACTAATTTCTTTAATGTTTTAGCACTATAAAGACTTATTATGATTTTATGATTTCGTATGCACTTTCGTAGTTTTTGATAAACAGTAATGTTAATTTATTCATATCAAGAAAATACATTTAATTTGATTATATGACTTGATGTAAACTTTTGTGTTTTTTGATAGACAGACGATTAATTTAGACTCCGTTTGTATGATTTTTTTTTAAGAAAAACAATTATTTTTTCAAAAAAATTGAACAAAAAAAATTGTGATTTGATGGACTTTCTTAAGAAAAGCATAAATCAAAGAAATAGTTAAAAAGTGTATTTTTTTTTAGAAGTTATCTAGAGTAATTTCAAATAAAGTAATTTTTTAAAACACTTTTATTTTTACAGCCAAATGCAAAATGGTTTATTTTAAATAAAAAATACTTTATTATAAAAACGCCGTTTTGGGAATCTTATTTTTTCGGTTTTTTCAAGCATGTCAAAACGGACCCTATTCATGTTAGTAATCGTTCTTTATATGAAAATTCAGTTCTTTCAATGTAGGAGATTATTTTCTTAAGTTCATTAGATAGACTCTTTTACTAAAAGGTGTTCGGATTTTGTGCTCTTGCGAAAAATATTAATTATCAAAGGACTATTGTGCAATGTAAGGTCATTGATCTCCGCCATCTTCATCTGAAAAAACCATCTGAAATAGTGAAATACATGGCGAGTCTCCAACTATCTGCGTTGTCACGAGCATCACTTCCTCACAGTGACAAATTATCAAACATAAGCACCGCAAATTACACGCAAATCCCTTCATGGGTATCTCTCAAATCAAGCAAATTTTCGATCAAAACCCCCGAGGCTGAGCGTGGCAATCTCGAGAACGTCCATTTAGTGTCCCTCTCCAAACAGGATAAACTCAACGAAGCCCATGAATTTCTTCTCGAACTGGACCGTTGCGACATTCCCGTCGCTCCTCAATCATACAAACATTTACTCGAAGCATGTTCGAGGTTG
Source organism: Petrea volubilis (assembly GCA_026212405.1). Classification (NCBI taxonomy): domain Eukaryota; kingdom Viridiplantae; phylum Streptophyta; class Magnoliopsida; order Lamiales; family Verbenaceae; genus Petrea; species Petrea volubilis. Next base: position 10,341,956 of record CM047870.1, read on the forward strand.
AGGTCCTTGAGTTTTGGGAAGTTAATTCACAGACGAGTGGCGGAAAACCCGCCTGGCTTTCTTGTGAATTGTGTTCTCCAAATGTATTGTGATTGCGGGAGTATGTTGGATGCTCGGAAAGTATTCGACGAAATGGGTGAAAGAACAATGGGTTCGTGGGTCATACTTATATCTGCTTATGCAGATGAAGGTATGTTAGATAATGCTTTAGGATTGTATGTGGAACTTCAAGATTCAAATTTTAAACCTAGCGCTTTTATTTATATTACGCTTCTGAAGTCTTTTTCGGATTCATCGTACTTGGAGATTGGGAGACAAATGCATTGTCAGGTGATTAAAGCTGGGTTTACTAACAATGTGGCCATGGACACTGCTGTGTGTAATATGTATGTTAAATGTGGGGATTTAGAGTGCGCTGAGCTGAATTTTGGTCTGATGCAAGAAAAGAATGCTGTTTCTTGGACAACAATGATGGTGGGCTGTACTCAAGCTGATAGGCATGAGGATGCCTTGAGATATTTCAAGCATATGGTGGATGAAGATGTTGATTTGGATGAATTTGTGTTTTCAATAACTCTAAAAGCTTGTGCTGCTCTGGATGAAAGAAAATTGGGAGAGGAAATTCATGGTTTGATCGTGAAACTCGGGTTGGGAAGCAAGGTCTCTGTGGGTACCCCTCTTGTAGATTTTTACGTTAAGTGTGGAGACGTGGAATCTGCTAGTCAAGCATTTGAGGTGATAAACAAACCAAATGATGTCTCCTGGAGTGCTATATTATGTTGTTACTCTCAGATCGGTGAATTTGAAAAATGTGCTAAGATTTTTAAGTCTTTAAGAAGTGAAGGTGTTGTATTGAACGAATTCATGTACACTAGCATCTTTCAAGTGTGTTCATTGTTTGCTGACTTCAACCTTGGCTCTCAAGCACATGGAGATGCGGTAAAAAGAGGCCTTGTTTCATCTCTTTATGGAGAGAGCGCCATGATTACTATGTATTCTAAATGTGGAAGACTGGATTATGCTTATCAAGTGTTTGAGTCAATATATGAACCCGACACTGTGGCTTGGACAGCTATCATTGCTGGTTGTGCTTACCACGGTAATGCTTTTAAAGCCCTGACCCTCTTTAAAAAAATGCAATATTCGGGTGTTCGAATGAACGCAGTTACATTTGTGGCTGTTTTAACTGCTTGTAGCCACGCCGGTCTGGTAGAAGAAGCACAAAAGTATTTAGAATCAATGAAAAGTGAGCATGGTGTGGACGCCACTATCAAACACTACAATTGTATGATTGATATATATTCACGGGCTGGGTTATTAACCGAGGCCCATGGTTTGATAAACTCAATGCCATTCGAGCCAGATGCCATGAGTTGGAAAAGTTTATTAGGAGGATGCTCAATCCATAAAAACTATGATCTTGGGAAAATTGCTGCTGAGAAGCTCCTTCAAATGGACCCCACAGACACGGCTGCTTATATTATTCTGTTCAACTTGCACGTTTCGTCGGGTAGGTGGGACGAGGCTGAAAGTGTTAGGAAGGTCATGGCTGAGAGAGATTTAAAGAAAGAGATAGGTTGTAGTTGGATTACAGTTAACAGCAAAGTACATAGATTTGTAGTGGGTGATCGACACCATCCTCAGAGAGATGAGATTTATTCAAAATTGGAAGAACTAAGACTTTCCAATTCTTGCAGTGAAAATGAAATTTTAACAGAAGATGATCATTATGATGTGGTGGATGTTTTGCCGCAGCGAAAAGAGCAGCTTCTTGTACATAGTGAGAGGCTTGCGATTGTGTTCGGGCTTATTTCGACACCGATTAATGCTCCTATTGTGGTTTTCAAGAATCTCAGGGCCTGTAAGGATTGCCATGATTTTGGAAAACATGTGTCTTTAGTTACGGGACGTACGATTGTTGTTAGAGATTCTAACAGGTTTCACCACTTCAAATCTGGGGAGTGTTCGTGTGGAGATTACTGGTGATGTATGTCATTACTTAAATGAGAGATGTATCACTCTTGTGCACGGCGGCTCATGAGATATACTACCCACTTGGTTAATACCCAAGTGATATTTTGAACCGTTGGATTTAATATAATGATGTCATAATTTCACCTTTTTAACACCTTTTGACATCCTCATATTCAAATCTGACTCTGCACAATGTTGTAAGTTATACAACTAAGTTTTTTTGTTACAATTGGCCCCTTGCATGTTATCGTATATGGAGCCTTATATGGACAATGATAATGTGGTCATAGAATTACATTTGGTCCCCGTCAAATTTTAAGAATTATAATTAGCTCCCCACCCCCTCACATATGGTAGGGGTGAATCATGGGGAACCCTTTTTTTTTTTTTTTTAATTATTGGCTGATCTCATGTTTTGTTAGTTAGCCAATGGTTGGGTGTGAAGTTTTGTAAATGTTGCACCTAACACAATGTAGGGTGGTTGGATTAATTTAATGTGTCAATTTAATTCAATTTCATCATGTTTATTATTTCATTCCACTGAAGTTATACATTTGATACAGTGTGATTTAGGTGCAATGTGAAATACACCTAGGTGAGATTTATGATGGAGACAAATGCCATGGAACATTTTTGCAATTTTTCAAAATAAAGTGAAATATGTGTAAATGACCCGAACCTCATGGGAGGACTCTATTTGAAATGAGGCGAGCCAAGCTGAATTTTGGTCTTTTTCGGGCTTAAGCTTGAGCTCAATAAGCGAAAAAGAAAAAAGTCCGAACTCAATTCATTGGCTCACTTCACTTTAATTTATTAACAAATTATAGATTTGATTTCAGAATCGAGTTTAAAAATTTTCAATTATTTTATTATTTTCAAACTATAGTCTTGAGCTAGACTTTAGCTTGAAGCCTATATACGGTTGCCCGAGTTCGACTTGAACTTGAATTCTTCTAATCAAGTTGGAATAATTACCGAGGCAGCTCGTTAAGGTTGAATTCACTTGCATCCAAAATATTGCAATTGAAAAATTAACATTCACAATTATTAAACAACAACAACAACAGAGAAGTCACATTCACTACTCAGACTTGTTGGTTGTACCTGACACAATGTTTGTACTATTTTTAGTACCATGTTTTCCATCACTACTTTTGTGTTGTGTGATCTTGGCAGATCTCCACAAAAATGGAATACCAAAAATGATCAAAAAATAAATGCAAAATAATGTTTTTCCCTCTATATACGATCATCTCTTGAGGAGTTATGTATATCTTGAAAAAAATAGTCTGCAGTTGCAGCTCGAAAGCATGGCCTTGGTAGCAACAGAATTTCTCAAGCCTCCCTACACTTTCAAGGGCAGGCAAGTTTTGATCATTTTTCAATTATTACATGAGATTATAAATTTAGTGATTTTTTATAAGCATAATATATATATAAGGTTTGTAATTAATTAATTTGTAATGTATGTCTCAGTGCCCTGTACCAAGTCCATATTGTTAAGGCTGAGACCGTACGGCCTTTCATCCCCAGAGAGTTGAAAATACAACAAACTTTAGGGTATAAACTTGCTACATTTTCCACTCACAATATTTTTTCTTAATCTCATTGCCAAGTTTATAAATAGGCTCTCTCTCTCTCTCTCTCTATATATATATATATATATATATATATGTATCTGTGTGTGTGTTTGCGTTTCGCAGATACACGGTCGGTGGATTTTTTCTTGCTAATTATGAAGACAGCCCTTTTGGTGCCTTCGATGAGGTTAGTTAATCTCATACTTAAAATAAGTTAAACACACACATATCCAATACTAGAAAAACACGGATTTAGGACGGATTTTGCAACTGTTTTTTATAATCTGTCACAAAAGTGGTTTGCGACTAACTTTGTGCCTGATCATGATTGTTGCAAATTTAGCTATTAAATTTGCGATCAATATTTTTTGCTTCCGATTCTACGGTGACATAGAGGAGTCGCAACATTTACCAACACATTTTGCGACCAATTGTAGCCGTCACAAAATTAATTCATTGCAGTACTGAAATATTTCTTGATTTAGTGCTTTATTTGTACATGCAGCTGGTGGTGATAGCAGGAACTGTGAGGAATGGTAGATCAGTCTACGCGTAAGTTTATTTTCAGATCATAATTTTACAATTTGAGGAATCAAATTTGGGTATAAATTAATTAAAAACATGCATGAAACTATATATCACATATATATATATATATTTATATATATATATATATATCCTAGCAGTTGATGAAGCAAATATAAGCATCGTTTTGTTACTTGTATGGTTTGTGTATGTATAGATGGGCTGGCAAGGTGCTTGTCAACAATGGGGAAGCTCGCGACCATGGCCGAAAGGTAAGGTTAAATTTTCGAAATCAGGGACAGTATCCAAAAAAAAAAATTATTTGTACAGGGCGAGATTGAATTTTTATAATATACTAACAATGTCGCACACTCTATATGTATGCAAGATATAAAAAAAAATATACCTTAATTTAGTGTTTAAATTATATTAGAATCAAAATATAACTATATGATTAAATTTCTTTTATAAGAATACTTTTTTAAGAACTATTTGACATAATTTATTAAATAATAATAAGCTTTAAATAATTACGTGATAAAGAAAAAAAAACATTGAATAATTGTAATTAGAGAAATTGTGTGTGTGTGAGAGAGAGAGAGAGAGATAACTAAAAATATTAATTATTGATTTAAGGGATCTTTTTATTAAAAATGGGTTTCAACTTCCAAAATCTAAAATAATAGAGAAAATGGTTTGTGGGTTGAGAAAATGGTTTTTCAAATTGGATTGTGATATTACAATTTTGTTCTCCTTATTTGTTTCTTTATTGTATGTGTTTACTAATTACAAGGGTAAAATTATCACATCAAAATTTGGTATCCAAATTGAATTGATTTCATGTGAATTTCCAACATTAGCCTTAATTTTACATAATTCTATCTATTTTACATGGAGTTGAAGGGCAACTTTTGTAAAATTACAAAAAAAAACTGTCATTTTAGACACAAAAGTGGCTTTCTTTTTATAATAGTATAGATAGATAAAAACACATTTTTATCATTTTAAAGGGCAAAATTTTGAATTTTGATAAAGAAACTTGTAAAATATAATTAAAAAAGGGTGCTTCATAATTGACAATAGCTATGTTTTATTTCCGTTTGAGAAAAAAACAAATGAAAAAAAAAGCATCATTTGTATTTTGTGAATGCAATATGCATTAATGTATGGTGAGAAATATTTAGCTTTCAAAATGTCAAGTCTTGATCGATGATTTTGAACATTAATAATTAATTACAACGAATTTATATTTCCTTTATTAAAATTTCATCTGAACCTGATATATACCCCAGGAATTTGGACTTCCGAGTCAAGTTGCTAATTTTTCCCAGGTAATCAACCCATTTCATGAACTCCTTATAAGACGTTATTTTAACAATAAATTCTTAAGAATACTTGTACAAAATAAAGTTATGGAAATCATAAAGTGTAAGTAGTTATAAATTGTATTTTATATCTATTTAAGGTCAAGCTAAAAGAATTTCCTAGAATCTTAACACAAATACTTATGTGAAAAATGCAATTTTCATCCTGTAAGTTGCCTTGTTTTTGGTTTTAATTTTTTTTTTTTTCGATTACAATCAACTCGGGACACCCTATAGATGTCAACCGGAAGGACCCCCACACACGCACACACTCACTCAAGGGGAAAGGGGGAGAGGATAAGAGGATTCGAACTCAGAACCTCACTGGTACTAATGGGAACCCCCACCACTGGGCTACAACCCCAATGGCGTTTTCGGTTTTAATTAATTCTTCCTTTCATACTATTTGGGCTTTCATCCTTTCAGGTTTTAAAATTAACAATTTTAGTCCTGTTTTTGCTGGAAATTCAATTTTTTGACAGAACACTTCAGTAATTTTGCGTTCACCTCGACAATGTTCCGTTGGAAATTGATATTCCGGCGAAAATACGATCAAAATTGTAAATTCTAAAAATTTATAGGACAAAAATCTAAACAATGTACATGGAATGACTAAAATCCAAAATGAATTAACTTGTTGGACGAAATTTGCATTTTTAATTTCCCAATAACTTATTGTAAACTAGTCTTGCAATTTTATTTTATTTTATTTCATGGAAGTACATTCGAAAACATCATGTGACACATATTTAAAGTTGCATATATGTCATTTCTATGTTGGACCAGAAAATGAAAGCAAAGGCGCATGGAAGATCAAAACAAGGTAGCTTTTTGAATATAGATGGCTTATTAGCAAATTATTCTAATTACAATTACAACGACGTCGTAGAAATAGCAGAAATAATCGTGGACGATTATGAGGGACCAACAACAAATCATTCCTGCAATTTCTGCATTAAAACTCCTGCTGATGGTTTGAAATAAGGAAAATCATGTCTGTTTTTATATTATGATTACTAAATTATTTTTCGTATATTTTTTTCTATACAAAAGGTGCAATATTTGCACTTTGCACACCCTAAAATCACTTTTCAGTTAAATAAGTTGTCGAGCAGTTGTGCCGTCACTATTAGCGAAACTTCTTTACTCCACTAAACGCATCTTGGGTCCCTGAGCCAAAACCCAAAATTACCGGTCAAGTTCACCTTCAAAATCACCATATTATTGCCGACGATCACTTTCCGACAATCATTTTTTGACTGAAATGGCTCTAGGGGGAAAAATGGAACCCCGTGTACTTTATATAGAAAAATGTAAAGAAAATTATAAAGTTAGTAATTAAAATGTAAAAGTGGTCATAATTTGGGAGGAAAGTATATTTATCCCTTTTTTCTTTCTTTTTCTTTAATTTTGATCATGTTGAATTTCTCATGAATTGCAACAGGAGCGAAGCTGAATTTGAATAGATTTATTATAAGTCCCAGAATCAAGATATCCCTCCCAAGCTTGAGGTGATATATATATATATATATTCAATTTTTTGAGTTGCATATATCTATACACACGCATAGATTTATATTCACTTGAAATTTACCATGGAGAAAATAATTTTTATTTATTTATTTATTTATTTTTGGTATTCTCTTTTTGTGACAGTGGTCTCACGGAATACAACCCTCATCTTCTTGAATACAATTGCCAGATTGAGACCAGGTTAGTTAGTTAGTCACCAAATTAATTAGTTTAAACTTCTAAAAAAACTAATCATGTATATCAAGACTTAACAAAGATACTTAGGAAGAATCTATTGTGAGTTCCAACTCAAATCCTTCCTTGTTAAATATGTGAAAAACAAAATAGAAAAATGCAATTGTCATCATGTGACAAGTTTTGAATTTTACTCATTTCATTTACGTTAATTGAGTTTTCGTTTTCTAAAACTGGAAATTTTGGTCCTATTTTTTTTTGCCAAAAAACCAACTCTCTTCAACAATATATAATTTTGTGTCCACGTCAGCAATGTTCTTATCAAGAAATTGAGGTTTCGGCAAAAATAGAACCAAAAAGTGCCAATTTAAAAAACTCACAGGATGAAAACTCAAAAAGTGTAAATGAAAGGACTATAATTCAAAATGGATCAACTTACACTACAAAAAAATGCATTTTAAGCAATAAAGTAATGGTAGCAAATGTATATTTTGTCATTAGATTTTTGGTGACAAAATATGATTTCCGTTACCAAAATGCTACTTTTTAGTGTTGATAAAGACAATTCGTTACAAAACGCAATAGTTTGTTACCGAAAACTCCAACTTTAGTGACAACAAGAGACATTTGTTACAAAAAATAAGGTATTATTATCAAAAAATTACTTTTTAGTAACAAATGAAAATATTTATTACAAATAGTATAGTGTTGTTACTAAAGCTTGACAATTTTGAGAAAATAGTTTTTATTTGTGACAATTTTGAAATTTGTTACAAAACTTTAGACATGATTTATAATATATACTCTTTTGTAGAGTATTAAGATTTTTTAATAACCGTTTTGTATCTTTGATGTCAATGGACTATTGGAACCCATTTGGATGAGTTTATTTTTAGAAGAAGCACTAAGATTTTTGAAAAAAAAGGCACTTCAGAGAAAAAAAATTGTGTTGAGATGAGCATTACAAGTTTGTTTGTAATTTTGACTTTCAGCCATGTATTTTTATAGTGGCTAAACAAATAAAAATTAATAAGTTAAAAAAAACAAAAATGAGTAATATTAATAAAATTTGTTCACATAATTATATATATATATATATATATAGTCACACATAATTTTAGTTAGTTAAATACCAGATAGGTAAAATATTAAACATTCAACACATACGTAGATATTACAAAATATTTTTTAAAAGTCACGATGAAAAAATTGGCTAAATGCGCAAACAAATATTATATGATTTATTAAAAGTACGAGCATAATACGAATGTCAAAAAATATTCGAGAGTAAAAATATGACTTATTTTGATATTATGTTCACAGAAATTATATTTTTTTATGTATATTATATAATGAAAAAGATTATTTAAAACTAATCATTAAATTATTTAATTTATAATCATCATATAAATCATATATAGTTATTTTATATAATTATTAATATTTTCATGAAGTATTACAAATTTGTTATTTATATGATATTTTATTAATAATTATAATAAATTTTGATATGTTATACCAATAAATATTGTTATATATTATAAATTTTGAAAGTATTATTTCATCAAGTATTGAACATTGTTATACGGAATAATGGTATATTGAACATTGTTATATTAAAAGTACGAGTATTATTCATTAAGTTAGAATAATTTATGAAAAATAAAAGCATTTTTTAATTATCCGTAGGTATGGGTACTAACTATGTATAGTACGCATTTTAAATTATTTGAATTTATTTATTTAATTAATTAATTAAATTAAAAATAATAAATAAAAGTAGGAAATAAATAAGGATAATAACACAAATATCCTATCAACAAAATAGCAATTGGCATAGCGCAACACTTTGCCAAATTGTATATGAGGTTGGGTGTTTGAATCTGACTAGGAGACAAAACAAAACATTCTCATGAGCAGCACGGCTCACGAGGCGCTGTTGGCGTTGGCATGCAGCCGTCGTTGCTGAATTATATTTTAAAATATAGTGATGAATATATTGTGATGAAACTATTTGTCACAATTTATTTTTTGTGAGGCCAAAAAATAATTCTTTACAAACATTTTTGTAACGAAACTAAAAAGTCATTACAAGACCTTTTAGCCTTGGGCTTTATGGGATGAATTTTGTAATGACATATTTTCAGTTACCAAAAGTTATAATAACAAAAAATAGACTTCATGTAGCGTACAAAAGGTCATATTTTTTGTAGCGTCATAGAATGAAATTTGTATTTCTCCCAAACAAAATATCAAAAAGAAATTATACATTCATAAAATTGTATTACATTCAAATATCCTTATCCAAAGTATTTATCTTTAATTAGGTTACATTGGTTTGGCCAAACTCGATGCTAACTAGAATTTTTGTATCCGTAATATTCAAATGATAAGATCTTTATAAGAACCAGTAATATTGACATTTTCGATGTGTGTGAATAATAAAAAATAATTTAATTTAATGAGATACTCATTTTTTTAGCAATATCTATACTATCAAAATATTTTTAATTATTTTTAATAAATTTATAAAATTAGTAATAAGTAAAAAAATAAATTAATATAAAAAAACTAAGAAAACAATTACAGAAAAATAAAAAAAAATGATGTTGAAGAGTATTAGAAAATAAAAGAGGATAGGGAGAGGAGAGAGAGAGAGAGACAGAGAGAAAAAAGGGGGAGAAATATGCAAGAGGGGGGAGGGGGGAGGAGGGAGGGAGGAGGGAGGAGAGATAAAGTAAGGAAAAAGAAAAAAAAGAAGAAGAAGAAGTTGATAGACTGAAAAAAATGAGTAAATCAGAAGTAGTTATTAAATAGTATTGTCCATTTATATAATTGTATAGATAGTTTAGTATGTCAATAGGATTTGACCATATCCTCTCTCCCTTTTGTATTATTTTTTTCAAAATTACCTCTATAGGGGCATTTTTGTTTTTTTATGTTATTAAAAAGTTGTAAATTGGTAATAAAATACTCCCTCCATTCCCTTTTATTGTTTGTTTTATAGATTAATAAGACTAAAATGCCCTTTTAGTTAATTACTCAAATTAAAGACGTGTTAAGAGTATTTTAGGAAGGCACAAATGATATTTATTAAAGTGAAAGGGTATATTGGGAAATAAATAATAAATACAATTTTGAAATGTGAGAATGACAAATATTTTGAAATATATATATATATATATATATATATATATATTGCTAAAGAGACAAATAAAAGGGACCGGAGAGAGTAATAAGTAATAATATAAAAGTTACTACTAATTATATACATTCAGCAATGTCAAATATTGTTGTGTCATAAACCGGCCTTCGCAATATCAGTAGTGACAATAATTAATTGTATTTAATTTGTCACCATTAAACAATGGGGACAGGTTAATGGCAAGGAAAATCTTGTCATAAATTTAGTGACAATGTTGTCACTAAGAAATAGTGATAACTCAAAATTTGTCACATCAAAATTATTTCTTGACAAAATAAATTAAAATTATTATCATTGAATAAATTTAATTAATGACAACATGCATGAAAAATATTGTCACTTAATATATACTATTAGTAGTACAATTTAACATATGACTTTCATATTTTGTCATTGATGTCACGTTTTCTTGTAGTGCTAGTGAAATGAGCAAAATTTTCAAATTCGTCACGCGATAAACCTTTTTAGATATAAACATTTACTTTCCATTTGGTTTTTGGACTTTGGTAAGAAAAATATGAATGAGTTTCTTTTCTTTTCTTTTTTTTTTTTCTTCAAATGATATTACTATTTATTTTTATTTTTGATCCTTTTCATTTTCTTTCTATTTTGCCTCACCAAAATGATTATTCCAAACATAAAATTAAGAAAAAAAATGAGATTAATTAAATAAATAATTTACCAAACTAATTAATATTTTTTTATTATTGTTAATTAAGAGTGAGGCCAGTTGCAACAGCAAAGGTTTCAGAGAAATTCAACATTACATGTGAAAAATGTGAAAGTTCAGAGGACATGAAGATCAGAGCAGTGTTGATGCAATCAAGGCCGTTGATAGCTTTTGAGTTCAATTCCATGAGAATGGTAGTTGATTCTCCCACCCTGATTTCCCAACGTTAATATTTTTAATTTTGTGGATTGACATTTTAAATTTCATGACATGTAAAAGCTAATTTTATTATTTTTATAAATATTAAATTCTGAACTGACACGTGAATATATATTGCAATTAAACAATATATATTGTGGGCGTTGGCACCTCCCTTGCCGCGTTCCATCATGAATACTTTTTGATTACACGTTGCACTTGCACATTTTCAATTTTGTAGGTTTTTTTTGGTTCCTTTTTCTTTTTCGCTAGTCGCTATGATATATTCATTTTGTTCAAATTGGCTGATTAAATCCAATTTAACTACCATAACTTACCCAACAATCAACATAGCGTTAAATTAAACTCTACCCCTTATTGAATGATAGGCCGACTCTGCCCACCCATAACACAATTCCACCCCTTATTCATAGAGTAGTCCTATTTGTCCATAATACTCTCAAAAAATTATCAAACTCTACGTCTGCGGTAAAGTTTGCATTTGAATATTCCAAATAAAAGTAGTGAAAATTAACCTCTATACCATCATCTTAGTGGTCAAACATGGTGGTCATTTGTGCAGTATTTGAAAAAATTGAAAATGCAATTGCATATTGTATTCTATATATTCCAAATTATTAGTCTTTTTAGTGAATTTTTTTGGTCTCACAATATTTATCATTTTGAGGAGTTTAAGAGAGTATTTATTTTTATTTTTTATTTTTACCTTCATTATTGTTAACTAAAACTCATTGATTATCTTTATATAATTTCCTATGAAATGGTATTTTGGTCAAATTATTATAAATTTATCTAAAAGAAGGCTATTAATTAATTGGGTATATTGCGTTAAGCACCCCAACGTTTGGGGTGTTTTGCACTTTGTCACCCAACCTTTGTAAATGTGTATTTTGTCCCTCAATCTTTATCATTTATTCGCCGATAGTACTTTTTACACTATTCCGATAGAATGTTCCTCGATATTCCCCGGAACATGCCCGAATATTCCATAAAGATTTCATTGAAACAGTGAAAAAGTACCATCGGCGTACAAATGATAAAGGTTAGGGGCCAAAGTGCAAAACACCCCAAACATTGAGGTGCTTAACGCAATATACCCTAATTAATTTAATTGATTTGTGTGTAAAAACCTAGACTGACTAATAATTTGAAATTGAGGAAGAAATTAAGAAGTTGTTCTAATACCTATCTCATCGTCTTCAAACGTACCAATTCACTCATATTTTATCAATTTAAAAATAAATAAAGTTCATTAATTTAGTAACAATTTCTATTTAATTCTGTTCTTCCAAGATATATAATAACCCATAAATATTAAATTTAATATATAACTTCTTAATAGAGGTCATTGTGGTTTGGTTTCGTTTCGTTTCGTTTTTTGTTTTTGTTTTTTTTTTTTTGACATGTTTAAAACTAAATTGTCGTATGTGGTTTGTTTTCAAAATATATTTCGAATTGGTATTCTTAAAAGTAAAATCAAATGTGCGGTTTGAAGCAGTTCGATGCGGTTTTGCGATTCTAGGAAAAAAAAAGTAAGAAAAAAAAATACAATCTTCTAATATCCATAGAATATTTAAATTAATATTAAAACATCAATGCATGACAATACTTTTTTGAAATAAAATGTATAAAGACTAAATTTGTATAGACCATAAAGGTAATATGTATAATTAATGTGTCTTTATATACTTAAATCATGCTCTAAAAATTGTATTGATTAACTACACAACTTCTTAAGATTTTAGTCGACGTATAATTTAATATTGAATAGTTAGATGTATTTGAAATATTGAATGATTAATCAACAACTAATGAAGTTTGGAGCAATTTAAAAAGTGATAGTGAATTTATCCTATATGTTGAAAAAGTTTGAGTTAAATAAATGGATAAATTTAAACATATATATGAGCGATTCGATTCAATGCGGTACGAAAACTTTGAGCAGTTTTCAAAAATTATGCTCGCCCCCACTTCTTACATTAATAGCCTCATTATTTTTACAGTAACACATATCAATCAAATAATATTATATTTGATAAACCAAAGAAGTAATACTTATAATATTTCAATATTTATTTTCGATCAAATAAATTATTATTTTTTACCACACTGATCCAATCACAGTTTTGTTTTCACTCAAATATCAACGCATAAAATAAAATAATTTCATTTTTTTTTGGATAGGGAACACTTATCACATATCAATTAATTATATCAATAATTTTGAACAAGCTCACAAATTACATCAATTATCAATTATTATCAAATATAAACAAATTATTATACAATCACATATACACTATTATTTAGCAGACTAATACTTGCATTGTTGAAATTCGAACTCACGACTTTGTAATCACAATGCCTTCCCCGGCACTAACAATAATTTCAAATTATTAAAAGTAAAAAGTGCTATATATATATATATATATATTTTGTGTGTGTGTGTGTTTGTGTCTATGAGAGAGAGAGAGAGAGAGAGAGAGAGAGAGAGAGAGGGAGGGAGGGGCTGGGGGGGTGGGGGTGTCTCTTCCGCGAAACAAGATTACATGACATAAGCATTGATGTTTGCAATTCTTCTCCACCACTAATTTAATCTTTCTCGGTGGGAACCAATTAACGTACGCTGATTAATAATTTAATTAACTCCAAAAACTGCAAAGCAGTGGGATTACGAGCTTGCCACGTTGCCGCAAATAAACTAATTTTAACCAAACGATGGCTGATTAATTAATAATTATCTTTTTGCATTGATTTGATCACATTTCTGTGAACGTGACAGGAAGCTTCCTCTGCCAGCGTGGCACCTATCACATATGAGATCAAAAGTTAGATTTTTTTTTCATAAGCATCGTCTTAAGTTTAATGAAATTATTTGTTTAAGAGATAAAAAAGGTTGTGATTATTATTATTTTTTAAATAATATTATTTGTTTAAGAGATAAAGGTTGATTATTATTATTTTTTAACTAGTCAATTGTGGACATGGAGTAAAGGCAGCCCTATATCATATGCATATTTGTTGAAGAAACATTCCCTTTCACCAATAATCTGGCCTAAGTTACAGCAGATTTTTCAATGGAAGAATTAAAAGATATATAAATTAAATAAATGTCATCATATATATATGGTCCCTTTTGGAAGACAAATTTAAGCTACCAACCAATTATGTTATTTTACTTCAAACCTTTGAAAACATCTAATTGAGGTGTAAATTGAAAAACCCAAATCAATAGAAAACCCTAATCAAGCAAACTCAAAGCCCCAACTTCGAACAAGCTTACAAACGCCCCACCCCATCCCTAAAAAAAAAAAAGAAAGAAAATGATGTGTATATATCTAAGATACTAAAATACCATGGCTTGAAACCCTTGAGTAGGATTGTTTGATAAATAAAAGGGCAAGTCAGAATATTCAAGGTAATATTTTCAATTAAAGGAATTTACTCATTATGAAATATTTCTTTCGATAAAATTCAATAAGACTAAATTTAATTCGGTCATTGTAGCCACCCCAACAATTGTTAGTAAATTACGTCATGTTCTTTATTAGCTAGAAAAGGTACTGTGGGTTAGTAACCCATAATACCCTCGAATTATTAACAAACTTTACATTGTTAGTGAGGTTTCAACTTGAATATTTAAATAAAAACAGTTTAATCAAACCAATAAACTGTCATATTGGTGCTAACTGTTGACAAGATATAAAACCATGAAGTCGAGTTAGTTGATATCCTAGTAGGGATGCAAACAAATTGAATGTACTAGCAAACTTGGCAAGCTAGTTCAACAAAGGTTCGAGCTCAAGCTCCGAGCTTATATAAATTTCAAATCAAACTAGAGTTCAAGTAATCTTTGTTCGTAAGCTTGCGAGCTTTTGTTGTTTTATATTATATATATAATTATAAATAATATATTAAGTTTCCTACTCAAATTCGAGTTCATAGCTTGAACAATAAATTGATTGAAAACTTTTGAATTCGATCTCAACCTATATTTTGTTAATAAATTCAAGCCAAACAAGCCGTACTCGAGTCTTATTTTTCTTGGTCCAACGGGCTCGCGCTCTAGCTCGATTTATTTAATTCGAGCTCAAGCTCAAGCCTAGTAAGAAGGCCAAAGCTTAGCATAGCTCAATTGAGTTGCATCCCTCACACGGTTGACTACTACTGCTACTATACACACTCGCTCTTAAGCCTCTTTTATGCATTAAATAATGAGTTTTTGTTATGAGGCACCCCTGTATTAAGTTTAATTAAATTGAAAAATTTTGTGAAATAATAATTAGTAAAAAACACATTGTGAAATGTGAAAACCACCAACGAAAACCCTCAATCGACTGTGTACTTTACATGCTTCATTTCTGCATGTATGATATTGTTTTATGCTTTAAACTTATGTAGACAAAATTCCCTTAAATAATAAAACCTGCAATGAAATAAAATAGGGCTATGTATACCATTTAAGGTACTTTCTTAAGAACAATAATTTTTACACTATACAGGTGTCTTCTTGAAAATTTGTTGTTCCAAGGATACAAACCCTCAACTAATTCTATTCATAAACTGCACTTTATGAATAGATACACTAATCACCCTTATAAGAAAAACCGACAAGAAAAATGTCAATAAGATCATAAAGAAAAACATCACTATATATTGTATCTTTTCAAGACAATATATATATATATATATATGTATGTATGTATGTATGTATAAAGTTGGTTTCCAATTTAAAATGATGAAGAGTTGTGTCTTAAAAGCCAACCTTTGGAGTGAAGAAATACTTTGAATAGACACAATACTTGGGATAAAGTACCCTTAAGAAATTAATTAATGATTCTACTTAATAATAATTATTATTAATATTAATTAGTATATTGGAAAAATCCCCAACAATCACCCGCCATTTCCAAAATATACTAAATTGAAAAATAAAAAATAAATAGTCAAAATGCATGATTAAAAATATGGTGATATTTATAGATGGAGTACCCTTGAACCTATAGACTAAACTTAGTATATCATATTTCTTTGATTAAGAGGACTAAACCTTAATCTTATCAAATAATTAACTGAAATACTAAGTTCTAGCATATTCGGATGATGGTGTTACACAAGTCGCACATTATAGGTCATGTGTTGATCCTGTTTTCATGAGTGGTTTAGGATTTCACTAGGCAAATCCGTAGAAGCGATCCTAACTTCGTCCACTCACATAGGCATGCTTCTAAAGAGCACTTTCACTTACTCCACCTAAAATAAGTCTATAAGCATGTTAAGGATAAATTGTCCAACCCTCATTTTTTGTCTTTGTGATAGATTAAAGTACATCACCTCATAGACATGGGATTTAAAAAATATTTGATGTACTTGAAAAGTATCCAAGTTTCCTTTTCATGGATTTGCCTAAATTTAAAATTCCTTTGAACTCTTAAAAGATATTATACGAATATCTCAATAAGAGTAGGCTACAACTTTGGTTATCCCAACTTACAATGGTGTTGATCCCATTTCTCTCGAGAACTTGCGTATTTCTTTCTTTTGAAAAGTACTTTTCAAGTGGATCCACTGCCACATTATTAGTCAATAGATTTTTTTCATCGACTTTCCTCTTTCCCACAAATTTGTACATCATGATACTTATAGAAAATATACGCCTTCACTTACTCATTTGACTTACCCCTATATCTCTTATGTTCCATCAAGTGAATGACAGCTTCATTGCCACAACATAATGTCACAAGTTGCACTAGTCTTTCAGTGATCTATTTGTTCTTCTGGAATGTTGCCAATCAAATCGCATACTTACCATATAGCGACATCATCACATATTACCTCGTATATTTAGATTCCACCGAGTACATTCAATAGATCTGCTTCTTTCAAAATCAAATTATTGCCACTTCACCACCAAGTTTAAAAATAGTCTTTGACTTAATATGTCCAAGGCTCAATCTCCCAAATCTCATATATTTCTTTTCCCCATCTTCTTCAAGATTTACAATAAATCACTCTTATTTTATTGTATTCATTAATATAGAAAATATAGCATAAAGAATAAGAAAGATATCATGAAAATGTGCCACAAATTTTGTCAACACACATGATAATTCACAACTCATAGTTCCCACACACCCTATTTCTAACGATATATTTGTAATCAAATATATATATATATATATATATATATATTCTCTTATTTTTCTTCTTTAGCAACTTCAATGCTGCAATGAAACTATTTTCAAAATCTTCTAATTTTTGCCATAGATAAAAATGAGAAAATAGGAGGGGCAATTATTGTTACATAAATAAATCATCAAAAATGCCACACACACGCAAACATTAATTGTCAAACAAATAAAAAAGGTGTGACTGTAGTTGAAGGGTTGTAAACCACTTGAAATGAGAACTCCTCAATCAATTAATAATAAACTAAATTTAATAATCGTTGGTTTAAAACAATAGATTTACCATTTCAAAAGATTTAAGGAAAATCAATAGAATAAAAAAAACTCAATAACTTAAAAATATTATTTCGAGGCACTTTAGCCTGATCTAAATAAATTTTGAACTAATACTATGCAATTTCATGAAGCCGTATGTTTTCAATTCCTTTTAAATGCTCATAAAGCAAAGACAACAAAAAAGAAGGCAATAAGTTGGTATCATTGTCTTTTTCTTCCCTTTTCTCTTTTTTTTTTTCTTTTTCTTAGAAAAGGAAACAAATACATACATATATATATATATATATATACACTCCCATAACAAATAAACCATCATTCAAAATATATATCTCAATGTCTTAAAGTACAACGCTCACACAAAGGGAATAAATAAATAATTAAATAAAGCAATAACATATTTCATAATTCATTGTATTATGCACAAATAATCCCTTATACTCAATATGATTATTAGTTTCTAACTCTTCAAATGCACAACCACTAATTAAATTAGTATTTTGGAAAAATCCCGAACAACTTATCCTTTTAATCTTGAGTTAAATTTACAAAACTCTATATGTTAATTCTAATTAGTACAAAAATCTTATGTTAAAAAATTAGTACAAAACCTCTCATGTTTTCAAAAACTAGCATACCGCTCCTCATGTACGACAACTCCGTCGTCTCAAAATTCGGCCATAATGTGTGTGATATTTTGAAATTTAGGGTTTGGGGTTTTTCTTCCTCTTTTCATTTTTTGGATTAGACTTTTCCCTCTTTCAAAAAGACGAAACACATTGTTGTTCTCCATTTTTTTCTAAAAACGGGTAAAATTAAAAATTTGTACTCAAATTTTTAGAAAAAAACAAAAAAAAAGCCCAAGAGACAGTGTGCTAGTTTTAAAAAATATGAGGGCTCAAACTATTTTTTTTTTAACATAAGATTTTTTATGTTAATTAGAATTAACACATGAGATTTTGTAAATTTAACTGTTAAGTAATTAAAATTATGTCACATTTTATTTGTATAAATATCTTTGTTAAAATTAAATCTAGAATGTGATACAAATGCTTAGCCATTTAGAAGAAACAGGGGATTATTGTGGAGAAGTTTGTCTACTTGGTGTTTAACGGTGATCAGGAAAATCAGTTGTATTAAGTTGGCGCCAAATCAAAGCCCGTGGGTTTTATTGGGATGGGGTGTGGGTACAACATTAAACTAAGCCAAGTACTTCCCCATGTACTAAAACCAACACTACTCTCTCTCTATCTCTCTCTCTCTCTCTCTCTCTGAGCAATAATTATAGTTTATCCAGTTTTCGTTTTGGGTGATGATGTCATGCCTCTCACCATCCATTTGCTCTCTCCGTCGGTCCATTCCTTCTCAATCTTTTTCTCAGCCCATCAAAACTGAACCACCCCTCTCCCACCCCACCCCACCCCACCCCGTCATTATATACATACATATACAAATACATACATACTCAAACTCAGTGAAGTTACACTGGGAGAGTTAGAGCGGGTTCTCTCTGGGATTTCCATAAAAAGGTTTGATTTTTGGCATCCACTTGAAATTATCTGTTTTTCTCTGCAAGTTATAACTGAAAAGATTCTAAAGTCTTGATTTTTTTCTTGAATATGATGATTATCTTTTTGCATTAGGGGAAATTCAAGTTCAATGTGGTTTTCTTGTTTCTTTCGTTGTGTTTTCTCTATTTTTTTTCAGGCAATCTTCATATATTTTTTAATTTCTTGATAATTCGTTTTGGTCATTTGCTGATTTATTCTAAATTTCTGAAAAAATCCTTGATGTTTGCACATTGTCTTGATGGACGGTGTTGGTCCCATTAGGATTCAAGTGGAATAAAGATTTGTTCAAGTGTTCTTTTTATTTAAACAATAATTGAATGCAGCAAATATATATCATACTTTTGAGAAGTATACCTAAATTTCGGAAGTAAGAATTTAGTAAGTGAGCATTAGTTATGAAATAGGATTCATTTGGTCACAAACTAAAAGGAACAAACTTGCTTTAATTTCTAATTACTATTGAAACTTAAGCCAATAAAAGAAGCAATTTAGTGCAGGTTTCAATTAACCACAAATACTGAAAAGATCTATAACAAACTATAACCTTTATGGTTTTTTGGGTTGGTGGGGGTGGGGTGTTGAGAGGGTGGGGGGTTTGTTAAGGGCTTAGAACTCAGAGATAGGTTTATTGCATGTTAACTCCAATTTTTTAAAAGTTAACATTTTCTGGAAAAAAATTTCTTGGAAAATGTTGTTGATGAGGGTATTGTTTTACATCCTAATATTTTGGTATTTTTGTAGATACAAATATATTTCTTTAATATAGCTGCATCAGAGTATCTGTGATTTATAATAATTCATGTAATTATGTTGTTAAATTTAGTTGTTTTCCCAAAAGGGATGTTTTTCCTTCATTCAAATCCCGCCATAAATGCAATATGTCCTATGTAGAAATTAACACACACACAGAGACACACACAGGGACATTGGTGATTGTCTTCATCTTTGGTGCTTATGTGATGTTGAAAAACTGCTATATCTATTATTGTTTATATCTTATGTTAGCATCTATTAGCATTCTGCATAGAATCTCAGCCAAATAAGCAGTTCCATTGCTATATTTTAGTGATAATACAAAATATTATTTTAATATGTGCAACTAGCATGGCCTTGGCAAAACTATGTTCTGGTAATAAACAGTGTGTGAAGCACTTTTCCATGTTGTTGGCCGACAATTATTTCCATCTCCAAATATATTATTAAATATCATTACTAAAATGCCAACTTGCTCAACTTGCATGCAATTCTTTGCATGTAGCATATATATCCTGAGAGCTATATGCATGGAATTGCTTATCCGCTATTTCTGATTGCATTTTACGAATCTTGCGATATTTCAGCTGATGATGTTCAACTGATCTTTGTGCTTTTGAATAGTTTTTCTTTTAAGGATCCAAGGTTTCACACGAGGTTTCATGCTGTCTGAAACAATGGAAACTGCAGAAACAAGTTCGGCATTAGGATATGGGAAACCTCCATGGTTGTTCAAAGGCAGGCACGTGCTACCTCGTTTTACCACATAAAACATTTATTCATTTTAGTTCTCATAAACTTTGTTTTGATGTCGAAAAAATTCAAAAAAGAATACATTAAATCTCTTGGTCTTGATATTTGCAGTGCCTTGTACCAGCTTCATCTTGTCAAGGCAGAGACGGCTCGAGCTTTCATTCCCAAAGAATTCACATTAGTGGAAGCATTTGGGTGATAATGAGCGCTGTCAGATCTTAAATATTTAAATTATTGAGAAAAAAGGGTGTAGATACATGTACCTAGGTTTAAAATTTGATTCTGTTTTTTATAATACAAGTTGGTACTATGTACTCTGCAGATACACTCTTGGTGGATTCTTTCTTGCTAATTATGAGGACAGCCCTGCTGGGATATTCGACGAGGTTGTCTTTGTTTATAGTTTTCTAACTATTTCTACTAAAAACACATTAGGGGCCACTATGATTTTCAGAAAAGAATTCTTGAAAACAATAAAAAAGACAAATCAACTGAACTTTTTAAGTGGACTATTTAGCAGTTTCTGGAAATGTGCATTTCTATTTTTTATTTTATTTTTTCTTTTTCACAAAAGGAAGAAGACAAATGATACATTGAGCTTTGTTTAATGGCAAATCACACTAACTTTTTATTTATTTTCTTCTTTTGGACCTCATACTTTGCAGCTTGTGGTCATAGCAGGAATTGTATGGAATCCACCTACATCCTGTGCGTAAGTTTTCTTTCAGTCAGTTTCGATTCACATAAATATTATGGCAATGACATGATCACCTATAGATGATGCATCTATGTATTGTTGATGAAACGTTAATAATGTGTGTTATTGTTACGGTCGGTTGACCACCTAGTATTCTTACAACCCTTCAGTATGTACATAGTTTAATGATGCCAAAATCATGGCTGGTTCATGTCCCCCTGTATGTTCTGTAATCTTTGTTTTGTTTTTGCTTCATATATGACTACACTTTGGCTGATATATTTGTTTCAAGCAATATTATCTGTATCCCTGTGACACACATAGACAAAACAATAATATTAATCAATGGATGCTCAAATAAGTTGCTAGGTTAAATGATGCCCGTTAATGCAACCCTTATGCTATTTTTGTACCTTGGTGATGAAATGTATAAAGTGCAGAGTACTATCATTTAAAGTATGGTAAAAAATAACATCCCATTTTGCTTACCAAAATCCATGGACGAAACATAACTTTAGTCTAGCGTTCGTACTTGTAAACTATCAAATATATAGTATGTCTGAAAGTGTTTACTTGACAAGCTTTCTTCTAAATTTTGTCACTAGATGGGCTGCACGAGTCCTGGTGAATAGCGATAAAGCATGTTTCCACGGACGGAAGGTAGCATCTTTGACTTAAGTCCTAGTCGAATTGATTTCAATAATCTAGAAATGCAAGTTTGATTTAATTTTAACAGTAAATATTGTTTGCAACATGTTTTTTAAGGATGTTGGACTTCCGAGTCAAGTTGCCAATTTCACAAAGGTGGGATCGAATTTTCTTCTAATACTTACTTACAAATATATGATACAGCTATATATATTAGACCTTTCTTTAAACCAATTTCAAATCATTTTCTAAATAGCATTTGTTATCCTGAACATGGTGATGGTTTTGTGTTGAACCAGAGTGTTACAGCACTTCCGGGGACAAAGAGAAGTCGGTTTGGTGACTTTCTGAACAAGATTGGAATGGCTGATTCGCCTGATAAGGTGAAGAATTGTATGGATATTAAAGTGAAAGAGATGGACAATCATACAGCCATGGGTATATGCAGTATCAACCTTACTGCTGCCGGTCAGTAGGCTAGAAATATATCTACGTTGTTCTTTTGATGTCTTGTGTTAGCATCTTTGTTGGGTGCTCTGGGTGGGTAGGGTGGGGTGGGGTTGGGAGATGGCTGGGATGGACTCAAAGCGGGCTGGTAGGCTTAAGGGCCCTTGCCTCCCTCCCCATTCAAGTCTATATGGACCAATATTTTATAAATATTCCTATTGAAGTTAAAAATTTTGGGCTGGTATAGGGTTGTCCTGACCCGCCCCCGTCAAGTCTATACAGAACAACATTATATATTTTCTCATTGAAGTTCAGAATTGTGCTCTCCAAATGATAAAAAGTGTCTTTTGTGTTCTGCAAAGATTCAATATTGCCTCCCTTCAAGTTGAAAATCTTTGGCCGTCCCTGAGGGCTCGTGCTTTTTGAAGGATTAAGTTATTAACTTGTGAATGTTTGTTAACAAAATGCGGCTTATATTTTTATCTTTCCCGATCTCCTCATTTCTGGGAATTCAATTTTCTTGAGCTTATGTTTTAATTTGTGCACAAACGGCAGCATCTCAAAATGACACTAAAAAATGGATGGGCCCTGCAGTCAAAATCTCCCTCCCGAGCTTTAGGTAACTTTTTGCTTCTCTCTTGCCTCTCTCTCTCTCTCTCTCTCTCTCTCTCTCTCTCTCTCTCTCTCTCTGTTTATCCTTGAAGTTTTACATCTTTTCAAAATATTTTTGAAATTGAAATTAATAGTATTTGGCTTCTCAATATGCAGTGGCCGGACAGAGTACAATCCCAACCTCCTCAAGTACTCTTGCCAGATTGAGTGCAGGTTAAATTATCATTTATACATACCACATTGATGATTTTTTATTTTCGATACTTTTTCTGGATTAGAATGTCCAATCTGCTAAAGAATTGCAGATGCAAGTTCCCTAGTCTTGCAAACTTTTTTCAGTTATTGCTTATTATATGTCTCGTTGATTCATTCAGGTTGAGGGCAGTACGACCAGCTGAAGTGCTGGGTCCGTCTACACTTGATAAGGACAGTGAAATATATTCAGAGACGGATTTTTCATACGGAGACCGTAAAAGAAACCTGAGCATATCCGTTATGCTATCGAAGCCGATTTTAGCTTTGGAGTTCAATTGTCTGAAAATGAAGGTTGAAGCCCCCACTGTGCTTCCTCAATAGAAGCCTACACTGTGTGTTTTTTTTTGTAGCTTCGATATCTAATGTTGTTCATTGTCTTTGTTGAACTCTTACCACTAAGATGTTCTCTCTAGTTATATAGTTCAGTTTTAATAAGTTTTGTGCCCATTCTTTTTCAGTTGTTAAGCTTTGATATACATTAGATATGCCAAAAGTCGTACGAAAATACGGTATAACATTCAATTTCAATATACGAATATTTTTCTATGTGGAGTGTTAGAAGAGCGTCATAAATTTGCAATGATATTTGCATGGGTTAGTTATAGAAAACCCCCTGAAGTTAGGCTCGTTTTAGTGAAACCCTTTGTATGGAAATTACAAATACCTTCCTTTTGTTATATTTTGTATTACAAAACCCCCCTACAGTTCCATATTTCTAGTTTCCGTTCACATCTGATGAATCAAATCACAAAATGCTAGAAAAAATGGATCTCTTTTACAAAGATTACTACGCCACATTCATTTCATCGGAACAGTTTATACAAAATTCCAACTCGGAACAAACGAACAAATGTAATTTCTTTATCACAAGGAAGATAACATTTGGCCTAGAGCTTTAACATTTACTTACAATATGAAATTCAAACGTGGTTTTCGGAAAATTTATGAGAATTCTTCAGGTAAAGGCCTTCCTTGCAAAAATGCCTTGAATAGCACAAGTGATCTCTCAGGCTGAGAAAATGGAGCTTCGTGAGATGCCCCTCTAATGGTGGCAAAAGATAGGACATTGCCATACACTTGAGTCCACCCACCAACCTGAAAGTAGGAAAAAGACAAAATTACAAATACCCCCTTTTTGATCAACGAAATTTAATCCAAATTGGAAACATTTATCAAGAAACTTAGATATCATCATTCATACACGCGAGTACAATTTGAAAAGTTGACGGCATTTGAATGATAGCATCATTAACTTATATGTTAGAGGGTGACTGCAATGTGGACATAGATTATAAGCGAGTTGTGTGTCATTGTATATAGTTATAGCGGAGGAAGATGTAATTATTGCAAATACTATTCTATATAAACTTGAAGGGGGTCACCCCCCCTACTAGCCCCCTTCTCTCCATCCACGAATACAATACATATGCATATCACACACAAAAGTGTGAGAAAGATAAACATAAAAATTCAATAAGAAACCAAAATACCAAATTATTGTGTGAGTGACTAATAGCCTTCTATAATTTTGAAGGGCATTTATTCACGTCATTTTATTTTCATCTTTTTTTATCAACAAAATTTACCTGCATCCCAGCAAACCATACTCTATATGGTGTAGTTGTTCTCAATTTCAATTGTTGTGCCAAGTTATGGACCAGTTTTCGACTTCCGGTTAAAGGTATGACAGAATCTTGATCACCACTGCAATGAAAAAGTAATAATAATAAGCCGTTAAAAAGTGCGAAAAAATTGTTCAATCTTAAATAGAAGTAATTTACGGTCCAAACAATGGTACCTGTAGACCAAAACCGGAATTCCCGCCTCAACTATTTTGCCAACAATGTTGATTGTAGGCTTCTCTATATCAAGCAGTTCATAATCCAGTATGCTGAAACAAGAAAATTTGTTAGCCTTTTAGTTTCAGACAGTTAAAAAACATTATTAAATGATCCTCTTAAGTCCTGATATTTCTGATTTTTCACATGCAAACACAGGACTAATTAGCTTAATAATGTGAGAAAGATATTTACTTGCTGCAGACAAGCCATCGGTTGACTCCAACAAGGCGTGCATGGAGAGCATTCTGGACATCTCGTCTGTTCAGGTAGCTTACCGTTTTGTCCTCCACGCATACATCTATTGTCTCCGCCACTTGCTGCACAGCAAAATACAACAAAAATTGTAACACTCAACAAACTTATATAGGTATAGATATAGATATAAAAAGCAATTGCAGTACCTGAGGACTAATAATTTTGGATTGGGAGAGCACAGATGAGATACAAACATCAAGTGTGACGTCATATTTGTCAATAAATTTGCTCGTTTCCATAGCGACAAGGCTCATCACCTTGGAACAAATTGGAGATAGGGAATCTCTATAGTATTCACTAACATATCGCGAATAATTGCACGCTGAAGTGAAGACTCTATATGTTGTATCTGATATTAGTCCATGTGACCAAAAGAACTCGGCCCGTGAGTTGAAATCAGTAGCGAATTCTAGCACTGGATTTCCGAGCTGCATTTCAAATTTGAAGAAAAAGAGAGCGAATAAGACATGAATAGAGAAAATTAATTTTCCATAACATACATTTATGTAGTTATTAATATAGCGTGCTCACTTTATATGTTTTAGAATTGTTAGACGTAATTTTCTCCTATGAATTGGTTTTGTACACAATATGTTCAAGTTTACTGAATTATGGAAACACTGCTATGTCTAAGCTAATCAAAGTTCTGTTGAAAACATATTTTTCCAATATTAGAATGAAAAGTACAGTGTATCATATTTCAGTCCCTCTCCCATATCCTTTCAAATCAGTAAATTTGAATTAGGAACAAAGTATTGTCAACTTTTTCAGGGCATAAAATAGTGTGTGTGCGTGTGTGTGTGGTGTGAAAGAAAACTCACAGCAATTCCTTTCAAGTTGAAAATCTTTTCCTTCTTGTTGAATTGAAGAATCAACTCTGCCAGCTGAGGAATATAGTGGCCTAACAATAACAAACAGTGGTAAAAACATAACCGTTTTCTATAAATTGACAAAATGTTGAAATTTTTGTTGAACAAAACATACATACCAGCGTAGCTCTCTCCTGTAATATACAAGCTTTTGTCTTTGTGCTGTGGGAACTTGAGAAACCAGTTTTTCAAGAAATCCAAGTTGTCCAGGGCTATTACATAAACAAAAAAGTGAAGCAAAAATTTTCAGGATTTTGAGGGTATACATATACATACATACATACATATATATATATATGTAAGTGTGTGTGTGTGTGTGTGATCTTGTTGTTATAGTAATACTGAAAATTAGAGAATGTCAGAATGGGAAACATGCCTGTGTTCTTGTCATTTACACCTTCATAAGAGGAAGAATTTGCATCATAAGAAAACCCCACTCCAATAGGTGACTCCAAATACAAAACATTTGCTTCTGCAGATTGATCATACAAACACATCACAAAGTAACCATTATATTCACCAAAAAAAATAAATAAATAAAACTAAAAATAAAAAATAAAAATCTGTTTATTTTCTTGAGAACACACACAAACACACACCCCAATTGTTCCTTAGAATACCTCTGTTCCAGCTATACTCATTCCGGACCAGCCCATTCCCACTAGGCCTAAATGGCCCATTTTCAGAAAATGCCCCTACACCCAAAGATGAACAACCAGGCCCTGCCAAAAAACCAAAAAAATGAAAAATAAAGTAAAAAATGAAAATCAAGAAAGCCATTAAAGCAATTCCATGAGCTTCATTTTCACCTCCGTTTAACCACAAAACTAGAGGCTTTGAAGCTGGATCAGTTTCAGCTTCAACAAAATAGTAAAATAAAGCTCTCTCCTTTTTCTGATCAACGTTAACATAACCAGAAAATTGTTGAAAGCTGACTTGGGGCTGGCCTGGCAATTGAGATATTCTATCAGATGCTGACAGAAAAGAAGCAGAGTCATCCCATTTCATGGAAAAGCAAGCTTGTGTGAATAAAGCTAATAAAGCTATCATCTTTACAATGGCTGCCATGATTTTTCCGAACTCAGGGTAAGAGAAATGACAGAGAAGCTAAGAATGAAATGGGGGATGCAAAATATACAAAGGTGAGGACTTGGGTAGAAGGTGTGTTCTTTTTTGTTGACATTATTGTATAAGCTTTTGTCGTTTTAGAGATTTTGTGTGTGGGGGTGATTGTGATGTGAGATTGGAAGGGTCTCAAAATGACTTGGCATCTCAGTGTGTTAGCTGTGTGTAGTTAACTGAGTCAGATGGGGTGGGGTGGGCGTGGGGGGGGGGGGGGGCGCTAAATCAAGAAATGTTGCCTCTCTCAAGTGTGTGTACCGTGTGCTGCCGAGTGAAGCAAGTAGATGGGGGGGAAGGGGATGTTGAATCAAGAAATGCTGCCTTTCTCAAGTGTGTGAACTTTGTGCTGAGGGAATAATGGGGCGGGGGTGGGAGGTGTAATCAAGAAATACTGACTCCCTCGAGTTTGTGAACTGTGTGCTGACTATTGAGTGGATTTTTTTGGGAAGGGGTGGTGTGGTTTGAGGTAGGGTGAGGTGAATCAAAAAAAATTTTTATGGACGAGTTCATATAATCTATGATTCATATTTAATTACCTTTTATATATACATTTTATAAAATATATATAAAATATAATCAAATTGAAGTCAGAATATATATGTGGAATTCGAAAACCCGGTGCACGGATTCATTTTCCAAGTGAATCAAGAAATACTAACTCTATCAAGTGTGTGAACTGTGTCCTGACTACTGGGGTGGGGACAAGGGACTGAATCAAGAAATATGATAAAAGAGAATAGAAAACTGACCCTTCTGAATATTTTGCAGAAGAGTGCAATTGTAGTCCCCCTTCCCCCTTGTTCTCTTGTTGTCTTATGAAAAAAAGTGACTGATTTTTCTCATCTAAAAAAGATTTTCGCACACGCGTATTACAGTTCCAATAAGAAAATGTAAAGTTGTGTACCACATAAAGGATCTATTAAATTTTCCACGGAAATTATATATATATATATATATATATATATTGATATATGTTGCATGTGACAGCTGGGGTAATTATGTCATTCGAGAAAGACATGTTTGCTTATGTAACAAAATCATTTCCACCAAGAAAGTCCGGAAAAATATAAAACCTGCGTTTGTTACTTTTAGTCTTTAACTCATCAAAAAAGTATAGAAGAGGGAATAACAACACTATATCTTTTCACCGGTTTGTTTGTTTGTTTTGGACGATAGAAAAAAAATATATATATATATACATATATATATATGCCTTGGAAACTTAAAATCTACTTTCAGATTCCAGAGAACTTGACTGCTTCTTATCTGCTTTTGGAAGTCTTTTTTGCCCAAGTGGATTATTATTATTATTTTTGTAACTTTTTTCCTTTTTAACTTTTAGAAGAAACTCACATGATTATACTTAGCACTCAAAAATTGGTTATATTTTGAAAATCATTTAGGTTTTGCACCCCATTTTTTTCACTTTTTACAATCCGGTTCTAAATTGTCTTATATTAGGTACTTTTTCTCCTCCTGTCTGGACCCTTAATTACTCTTAGTAAGTAGTGTCGCATTATAGAAAAATGCCTTGCTTTGTTCTCCTGTTAGTCTTGAAGTGTATAAATAGGTAAGTCGAGGGTTCAAATCATTCTTAAGAATCGGATTGGCCAAAATTTTTTAATTCATTCTTACCAATCGAGATTAAAAAAGATAGATTGATGATCGTTTTTCTGATAATATTGTGATATGTTCCATGTATAAATTAAAACATGACTACATCAAGGAAAGGAAATTTATTTAATGAGAAAAATATTGAATAAATGTGTATTACACATGTATTGATGAGTTAATATTAGGTCGATATGAACTGACCCACCTTTTGAGGTGATCAAGGGCATTTAGCCGTTTCACATACGCCCACATCGAGTCGTTCTTAACAAAACAATAGCACAATAAGCTGAGTAGATTTGGAGTCAATGGAGCTTCTAAGATAATAGCTTTATTGCCCCTTTCATCAAGTATGGCTTTACAGAACTCCTACTTCCCCTTTCCTAGTCCTTAAAAGACAAAAAGGGAAAAGGAAAGGTAAAGAAAAACATAATATTAAATATTTATTTATTGCTATATCATATGATATAGTAAATTTATATAAAATATTATGCCTTTCTGTTTGGTACATCACAGGATATAGTAACATAAAGATGCTAATTTGTGTCTCATATATTTGTATTTTATAAATGGCCAGCCACTCCTTTTGTATTTGTTGCCTCATTTGGACCTCTTTTTTTTTTTCTGAGTTACTCATTTGGACCTTTCACGGTGTCCTTTCTTGATATTTAAGCTACGTCTCTTTCCATCTTAATACACATCTAATTGTTCACGCGCATATCTCTCCATCTTGTTTTGCCATCTATTCTGCTAATGTAGCAAAGTAGCTGTTTCCCAAAAATTAAGAGGGGTGGGTTGGGGGGGGGGGGGGTGGATTAAAAGAAAAAGTTTGCCTCTCTTTACAAGCTTACTCTTCACATGCACAATCAACGCATGGATATTAATACTATTTGAATGTGAAGGGGAATTATTTAGAAAAAAAAAAAAAAGAATGTGAAGGGGAAAATGCATCTTTTAAAAATTATTAATAAAAAACCACTTAAAATAAACATTTTGTTTGAAAATTTTACAATAATATGTTAATTAACTAACTTTAAAAGAAATTAAGTATTGTCAACTTATAGGAAGAAAATATCAAAAAAGGAGTATTAAATATAGTGTCAATGCTAAAAGATGTTTTTGTTTTAATAGAATAAAAATAAAACTAAAAATAAAGTTCACTTCATTTTATTTATTTTTGAAATTGCAAAGAGTGTTTTTATTTTCCCTAAAAATCCAAATCCATTAAATTGTTAATTATTGATTTCAGAAGAAATGAAAGGAGAAATATTATAAAAATTCAATAAGGGTGGAGCCAGATTTTACAGTTGGGGCGACAAAAGGTGACACTAAATTAAAAGCAATAATTAAATATTGTCCCACACTCTATGGAAAAATAGAGTCACTGCAAATTGTTGCAAGTAGAGTCAATAGTAATGTGACTACACATTTAAAAGGACAAATTCTTACAAATATATATATATATATACATATATATTTAAAAGGACCAATTTCGTTTTCATCAGCGTTATTGTACCGACGGAGCTTAAAATTCAAAAGTCCACCTAAAATATTATGTAACATTAATAGAGTTTCGCACCTTTATTTTTTTTAGGGGAGAGTTATTACTTTATAAGCAACAATAGAATGATATTTTTCTAGGCTTATTAAACAATCTTAACCAATAACGAGAAATTATTATTTCTAAAATGTGAAGGCATCGATATATATATATATATATATATAGTAATACTGAACTTTGTGTTAGAAATGGGTTTGTTAAATAATGATATTTGTAGGGACTAATTAATTTAGGATTAAATCATTTCTTATGAAAAATCAATAAATAAAGCTTAGAGAGTGTTATCCTTTTGTTAAAAGGTTGAGAATAAATATCTCATATCAGATATTTAGTTTTAACAATTCAAGTATAAATATGATTAAGTATGAAATTAGTATAAACTAATTTACAAAGGACTGCATATGGGTGGTCCCATACGCGCATGTCGCCCGCCCGATCAAACCACGAACCATGAGAAAATTGTCTCAATCACGGGCTTGCCTTTTTACTGAAATAGCCCTCAGGTAACGGTTTTAATTTTAAATTAGTCGTTACAGAGTTAATTAATGCCAACCATGGTCCACCGGCAAATTGTCTCTATTTCGGGCTTGCCTTTTTACTAAAATAGCCGTCAGGTAACAATTTTAATTTTAAATTAGCCGTTACATATTTAATTAACATGGTTTGAGAAACCGCTAGGATGACTTCAGACACGTTGATCTGGCTGTCAACACGTGTTGCCCGTTTTGCATCCAGATTCAATGTCTGTCAATTGGCAACAAGAGCGGTTTAACTAGGTATTAATATGCTAGCATTTATACTGGTTGTATTTCGCCCCTATATAAAGCTACTTCCGAGTTCTCTACAAAGACAGAATACACAATAGAAATTACTAGTGATAAAATTATTCTCTGAAATTGATCAGTGTGAGAAATATATTTTTCTCTGAGTGCATCTCTAATCGAGTGAGATCAAAAAATTAGTTGGTTCTTTCAATATTGTGTGATTTTGCTTGCATACGAAAAATTTGAGTTGATTAACTTTTGAAGTGAGGTTCGAAGTAGCAATGCGACTTAGAACGAATATCTAGACCTCACTTCGAAAGCTGATCATCTCATTACAATATTAAATAAATATTGATAAGTTTACTAAATTTTCTTGTTTATTTGTTTGTATTTGGCATTGTTTAATTGCTTTTGACTATTATATTTTGTTTAAAACTGTTATTAAATTATATTTATATTTTTGAATAAATCCACCCACATAAATATCTTATTTTTGATATTTTATAGTTCATTGTTTTTATAACACTCTGTTTAGCTCACATTACAAATAGGAAAGTAGTTGGCAATAATAAGTGATAATATAAAAAGTATACATCTCTCCATTAATTATATACGCTTTATGACAAAAAGGTTATTTAATCACATAAATAAATCGTCAACAGTGATAGCTTAATGCCTACAGTTTTATCGCTATTTACAAAAAGTATCACTAATTATTAATTATGATAATGAAAAAATCGATTCTTACACATTGAATCACACTACAACAAGACAAAACTTACTATTGCCTAATAGATAATATTAAAGATAACACAAAAAAAATATTTTTGTTAACACGTATTATTAATCGGGAAATTTTAGTCCAGACCTGACTCGATCGAACTAGTATTAATCATGTAGTGAGTGTTTTACACTTGCTCTATGAATGATCGATAATTTAGAGAGAGTGACCAATCACCTGAAAAGTACACTATACTTGTCATATAATTTGTTAGGTTCGATCAAATCAGATCCGAATTATAATTTTTCATTATTAATGGTAGTTTTTATATACCATTTAATTTTTTTGCCACTCATATGATAATTCTTTTGAATTATATAATGCCTTAAAGCCCATGGCACTCTAGAAAGGTTTGAGAAAATTCAGGCAATAACAAGAAAACCAAAATCATTATGTGTAACCTAGATCACATAGTTCTTCTACCACCCCTAACGCTCTCACATTCAGTGCTCGAACTGATGAATTGAGTGCTTAGTTCTCGCTTTAAGACGACTTAAAATTTCCTAATCATCGCATTAAGTTTTATTGGTCCCGCATTTATATTTCAAACATAATATTAAAAAAAATACTAAATGTTTGATATTTACTTGATAAATAAACCCTTTTAATTACTTTTTTGATTTAGCTTTTTGAGAAAAATGAATGTATATTCAATTTATACGGTATTTAATTAGTATATAATAATTCTAACTGCTAGATAGTAAGTAAATATATATAAGGACAATAAACTATTTTCTTTTTCTAATGGATATTCATAGGACTAGTTTTTCGTGTATAAATTAAACATTCTTATGAAAAGAAAAAAAAAAGATTGTAAGAAGAATTGACAAATTTAATCAATTACATTCAATTATCGATGTCAATTCAACTTTAACATTTAATAAAATTATTTTACTTATACTCCATCTTCAAATGTATTTTGTATTAAATATACATAATTTAGTATTATATATAAAATAATATTTTATTTGACGCATTAAGACGCTATCGCACTCAATTTTTTTTAATTTTTATGCTCTCGCGCACGTGCACTCGCACATGCATTCGCTGTATGATGACAACTTTTAAACCTGCCCTCATTTTTTATATATATATTTTTATTTTTAAAAACCCCACTTAAACCTACCCTTGAATAAAGTAATTAGTATCTATTTTTACAAATGACTTGGGTGACAATCATCACTAACCACACTCCATGTCAAGTCATCACCCTATATCAAATTACAACACATTTTTTTAGTCCCACAAACCTCAATTCAAAATTAGCTTTTGACCATTGAAATTCGTTCCACTTGTTTCATTAGTATCTAATTAAAGTGATGCAAATTTGTCAATAGAGGAGTTCACTTACTCTAGACAATTGTTACGAAACAATACGAGATCAAAAGTTCTTTTTTTCCAGAAGTGCAAACTCTATATATTTAAATAAGATAAATCCATTTTTCCCCTTTGTCTAGTTTATCACTTTGAACTTTTATGATTGCTAGTGCACTTCAATTCTCATCATTTTGTTGAAAGATAAATGCACGAAAAAGTGGGAGAAAAGAAAAGAAGAAAAAAAAAAAGCTATATTCAACTGCAGTTAATTGTTGGAAATTGTGCTCCCCTATTTGAGGCTTGAATTTCAAGTAAAGACAAGCATTCTTTTATTTCCTTTAAAGCTAATTAACATTTTTTATTTTTTAGTTGATGTGTCCAAACATACTCGTACTATTAATCCTGAAAAATTCTTACCTGCACCGGATTCGACTACACCATAACTAATTAGGTGGTGAGTGTTTTATACTTGCCATGTGATTGATGTACAATTTAGGGAGAGTGACCAATCACATGACAAATGTATTAACACTTGCTATATGATTGGTTGGATGCGGTCAAGTCGGGTCTGAGCAAGAATTTTCCATTAATCCTTCCCTAACGCCCATGGCAGTCAAGAATTAATTAAATTTCACAAGCTATAATTATTTTCTTATATAAAGATAATTAATTATTAATTTAATACATTAATTTATCCTTTAATGTGCCCCTGTAGTTAATTGAGTCTCGCTCCGCCACTTGCTCATATTAATCATATATAATTATCTTCAAAATAAAAAATAAAAATGTAAAAATCCCAAATCAAAATCTTTGTCTTCTAGGGCAAATATGAACTCGGTGAAATTGGAGTGGGGATTGAAAAAGTGGAAAAGGAAGGGAAAATGAGGTTGGAATTTGGAACCTGGTAAAAGATATGGTATGATGATGGGGAGTCAAGATTGAAATGATGTGTACTTGAGTATGTTAGAGAATAAAAACTATGTTAAATCACACCACCTCAGAGACTTAATTGGCTTTTTAGCATTTTTGTCAAGTCACGTTTTACCAATTGGGCCCACCACTGACAAAAAGTGAAAAAACTGAAAAAGGTCGCGGTTAAAAAGGGTTTTTTCGACAGTTTCGACAGTTCTTCATTTCAAAATCTTTGGACAATAAGAATTGGTTTGAATGAAGATTAAACATTCATGGAGAGTGTGATAGAATGCTGGTCATAAGTTTTGAAGTACATCCGCGACAGATTTTAATTTTAAGTTGCATTTTTTAAAATATAAATAACAGATAGAAATGACAATTAACATAGTAATATATTTCAAACGGGACTATGAAAACTCTTTATTATTGTAAAATATTCAATTTAAATCATAGCTACGATTCATAGGAAAAGTTAAGTAAATCAATTACCGCAATCCAAAAGAATACCAATTAAGTTGAAAAAGAAGTGAATCGTTCAAAAACGATGTCAAATCAATATATATATATATATATATGAAAAAAAATTATAAATTAGATAAATTGAACTAATGAGTAAAAAGGTTGTAGGAGAAGAGGATTGGAATAAACAAAAGCAAAATATAAATCAAAGAAAAAAAATATTATCCTCCGAATTACACTTGTTTTTGAATTTTTCGATATAAATTTTTTCGTGTTACACTTTGCTATGTGAATTATTCAATTTTTACACTTTACCCATTAAAAACCAATTTTTTACCCAAAAGCTCATCAAAAAATAGGTATATGAGTTTTTCTTTAATATTAATATTGATCTTAAAGTTGAATGAGGGTTGCATATCTGATATATTGTTCAACTTTCGATGAGTTTTTGTGTTGAAAATTGGTTCTACTGGATAAAATGTAAAAATTGCATCATTTATATGACCAAATGTAACAAAAAAAATTTGTATAAAAAAAACCGACATATTTGGACGGAAAATATTTTTTCGACAATATATAATCATCCATTTGCACACTTCCTGCTAATATGCAGATTTTTCTTAAGAAGCTATTGATCTATATCTAATATTCAACATCAAACAATGAAAACTATATCAAACTAATACCCATTAAGTATCATTATTAACGTGGCTTGATCTCAGCATGTCGTATGATACCACAATACTAGTGTTCAGAAATTTTGTGTTGTATTATTATTGACAAGTGTGTTTTGTGAAAACCACGGGAAAAGAATTTGTATAGTATTCAAAAGCGTGCATTAACTTGAACATTACTCGATATAAAGTGTCACCAAGTCCCCACATCAACAATAATATCAACTGTCTCATCAAAGAAAAACAATAATATCGAGTGTTTAGCTGTTAATATAGATATTGGACCAAAATTTACCTTTAGATTATTATCCACTAAACTCTCTCTCCCTCTCCCTCTCTCTCTCTCTCGCTCTCTCTCTTCTCTTTTTGAATGCTTACCTTTTCAGCAGAAGGAAATGGTCTTCTCCTTTTGGTGCGTGCCCCCTAATACTATTTTATAATATAGAGTCACATGCTTCATTTTGTCGTCCACTTTTGCACCTTCTCTCTGTCTCTCCACTGTTCCTCCATAGCCGTGAGTTATGGGACACACACAGTCTCTCTCTCTCTCTCTCTCTCTGTGGAATACATACAAAAACTAACCTGTAGCAGGCGCGTGCAAAAACGCCATAATAGGCGTGATTAAGACCCACAACATATATGAAACAACGACACAGAGCTTCGATTTCTTTAAAAATGTTCTCTGCTAATTCTTAGTTCCCAAATGCTAAACTCCACTCATAAATGACAAAATGTCTGCTCTGTTCCATCGCTTTTATTCCTTTTTTTTTCATTTCTTTAGGCTATGTTTGGAACAAGGATTTTGGTGAGGAAAAGTGGGAGGAAAATGAAAAGGATCAAAAATTAAAGCATACAGTACTATCATCTGAAGCAAAAAAAAAAAAATTTAATCCTATTTTCCTTACCAAAATACTAAAATCAAACGGAGGATTAGTGTTTTTTTTTTTTTTTGGTATTTTTGTGCATGTCGTACCTCTGTTGTTGCTTCTTTTGGGATATATGCACAGTGAATTGAACGAGGCTAGCATGGTCTTCAAATTATTATTATTATTTAAAAAAAAAAAGCACAAGGAAAAACTAGGCTAGCTTCGATTTGATTTTGTATCATAACCAAGAGAATTGTTCATTAAATTTCAACAAGGAAAAATAGTTATTCACACGGCGTTAGAGACAGAAAATTTGTTCATCCGACCTTTCAAGTTTTTTTTTTAATTTAATAGCCCTCAATTTTTTTTTCTTTTTTTTTCAAGTTAAATATCCGATGTGGCATAATTTAAAGGTCAATAAAGTGAACTAAAAACTTCAGGATTGGACGGGGGTCGATTTGTAAATAAATAATTTTATAATTTATACTATATCGATCAATCGATCGTTTATACGTGTTGCTTAATCGATCACAACATGTCGCTTAATCGATCACAACATGTCGCTTGATCGATTAAGCCATGTCGCTTAATCGATTCAAATAAGTCGATTAATCGATCTTAATAAGTCGATTAATCGATTATACTATATCGCTCGATCGATCTTCATATATCGATTGATCGATCATATTATATCGATTGATCGATCATAGTGTATCATCATAATAGACTCCCGCGCGGTACACTTTCTTAGTTCCTTCTCAGAGACGCTTCACATTCCTCCTTCCTCATCTCTTCTCTTCCTTCTCATCTCAGTTGGAATCCATTCGAGAACTCAAAAAATCGTCGTGAAACCCTGATAAAATCCCAAAAAATTTAATTCTCCCCTCTTTGTCTCGTCGATTTCCCAAAAAAATCCCTTGAAAACTTTAATCACGTTTACCTTTTACTACAAGACCTGTTAAAAATGAAAGAAAGGAAAGACCAACAAATCGATGCTGTACCACAAGAAGCACAACAGCCATTGGTGAACGAGCCACTGGTGAACGAGCCACTGGTGAACGAGCCACTGGTGAACGAGCCGTTGATGAACGAGCCGTTGACGAACGAGCCAGTGGTTAACGTGGAAACCGGTGCTGCTCCACAAGAAGAACTGGTACTTTAATCCATTATTTGCACATGAAGAATTAATGCTCGTCTTTCAACCGTAACCGTTGGTCGATTGTCATTGTCGATTGATCGATTGATCGATTGATCGATTTTAATGTCGATTAAGCGATTGTCCTTATCGATTTAGGGTTTAGGGTTTAAGGTTTTGCACTATTAACTGATTTTTGGTGTTTTGTTTGAACATAGGAAAATAAAGAAGAGGATGTTCCAGTTGATAATGAGCTATCCATTCCATCTTGTTCGCGGTCTATCAGCTTTAATAGTTACCAACTCCGGACAATATTGGATGACATCAAATACTTCCCAGTGAGGGTGACTGTGAGATCTTCTGTTGCTAAGCTTCGGAAAATGGAGGAAGTTTTAATGGGTTTGGGAGAGAATATGTTGTCGAGGTTCTCTGAAACCTGTTTTGGCCATTTATTACGTATGACGAATTTCTGGTCATTTTCTGGACAACTCTGCCATTACCTTATGCTCCGTCAGATTCAGTGCAAGAAGAAGTGGGAGCTATGGTTTGCCATCGACAACAAACCCATTCGTTTTGGCATGCCGGAGTTCGCCATAGTCACTGGTCTGAATTGTGGTCCCCTCCCTCCCAATAATGAAATGGACAAGATGAGAAACGACGAGAAGAGCAAAAATTTCTTGCAGAAGGTTCTGGGTAATAAGAAACAGTCAGTAAAAATTCCAGACTTGGAAGAATGCATGAAAAAGAGAAGTTTTTCGACAGAAGACAAGTACAAACTATGTCTCGTATGGCTTGTTCATACATTCCTTTTGGCCAAGGACGACCACAAAAACGTGAACGAAGACCTTCTTCTCTTTGTCAACAATCTGGAATTTTTCAATTCTTATCCATGGGGAAGGGAGTCGTTTGTGATGACAATGGAGTCTCTCCGGACAAGAGAATTGAAGAAAAAATATTTCCAATGGGTTCAAAAAGGAGAAGACTTCCGAAAAACAGAGTCCTACAATATTGTCGGATTTCCTTGGGCCTTACAGGTAAACTCATATTTCTATTCAAATATCGATTGATCGATCATTATAATCGATTGATCGACTAAATGTATCGATTGATCGATTTATGTTGTAGATCAATCGATCTTTATATCGATTGATCGATACATTTAGTCGATTGATCGACTGTTATATCGATTGATCGAATGTGTTGTCGTCGATCGATCGATACCTAGTATCGAGTGATCGATTGCATTTGTCGATCAAACGATACACTGTCGATTGATCGACTGTGTGACATCGATCGTTCGATATGATTTATCGATTGATCGATACATGTTGTCGATTGATCGATGTTTTGAAAATTTTCAGGATATTCCTTAATTGATCGATTTGTTTCTTTGCATTTAGGCTTGGGCTTATGAGGCTATCCCTGCTTTTGAGAACATCGGGGTGCCCATAGTTCCAGATGAGGATGATCCGTTGTTGCCACTTCCAAGAATTGTGAGGTGGCATGCCACAAAATCGGAAAAGTTGCCTTTTGAGATGGTTGAAGATGCAATCTCAAAATGCAAAGAGGTGGTCGTGAGTCCCTTCCTACACCCAACAAAGAGGGAGTTGAGAGAGTCGTACATGAGATTATTTGATGATCTGCAAGAGATTTCTGACGATCTAATCGATCAACTCACTCGAGACTTGGAAGGGATTACAGAATTGAGGTCTCCTTCTGAGCATGATGCTGACTTAATTGAGTTTAAACGCGAAGGGGCGCCACATTTCCAGCATCATGAGGAAGCGACAGTCTCAAGAACCCCACCTCCCTCCCCAAAACCAAGCCTGAATAGAACTCCTGCCCCCAAACCAAGCCTGCCTCTTGAGGAAGACATTCGTCCACCATCATCGTGTGCGCATCACGATGAAATAATGGAACAATTGAAATGCATCAACGAGCAAGTCACTTCAGCTCAACCCAAAGAAGTGAGGGAGTCTCCATCTTCATCGTGTGCACATCATGATGAAATCATTGAACAACTGAAGTCTATCAAGGAGCAAGTCACTTCTGCCCAACCCAAGGAAGCCGGTGCGTATCCATCATCGATTGAAATTATGGAAAAAATTAAACGCATTGATGATGGAATTCTCGGGTTGAAAAATTTTCTGACTGAACGAATGGAGAAGACAGAAAAAAGAATTGACTTGCTGTATGCATTGGTGGACAAGAAACCGGAGAGAACGAAAAAGAAAAGCAAATACGCGAAGTCTCCGTTCACTCAAGAGGGTGGGAAAGGGAAGAAAGCGAAAGTGGCTGCCCAACCATCCAAGCCTGATTTGTTTACGCCACTTGATTCAAAAAGATTATCTGACTTCTTACAGTGGTATGAATCAGACCCAGAAGGAAAAAAGGTTTATGGTAAAATGGGGACGTTGGACAAGCCATTTTTCCACACGCTTTTGGGTGAAGGCCTATGGCTCCAATCAGAGGTAAGTTACAGTTTTTGTTCAATAAAAATAAACTATCGATTGATCGATTATTGTGTTGATTGATCGATATATATATCGATGGATCGATGTTTATTATCGATTGATCGATATATATTGATAAAATAAAATTAGAATTGTCGATTGATCGATATTTTTACTCGATTGATCGATACATTCATCGATCGCTCGATATTTGTTTATCGATTGATCGATACATTCATCGATCGCTCGAGTTTTGTTTATCGATTGATCGATAGGTTCATCGATTGATCGATTTTTTAGTCGATTGATCGATATATATTGATAAAATAAAATTAGAATTGTCGATTGATCGATATTTTTACTCGATTGATCGATACATTCATCGATCGCTCGATTTTTGTTTATCGATTGATCGATAGGTTCATCGATATTTATTTCCTTATTAAATTCTTGACATATTTTTTTTATTTTTGCAGCATATCGACGAAGCTCTATGTCTTATGAGGATTAGACAGAGGAATTATCCAACTTTGTATGATCAAGACGTAGGTTTTGTCGATTGTCAGTTTATGCAGCTGCTAGAACATGCTTATGATCGGCTTCTTGTTGGAGTGGAACCCTCCAAAGTTGATAGCTGTAGGTACACCGACAACGAGTCTTTGAATAATGCAATCGAACTCATGCATATTATCCCGAAATTATTAGACTATGCAAATGGCAATGAACCAAAATATGCCGACCCATGGGTGGAATTCAAGAAAGTCTATGGGGTGTTGAACATACAGAATCAGCATTGGGTTGCCGTCGCATGGATTTTGGATAAGGGGGAAGTGCATGTTCTAGATTGCAACAATAAAGTTTGTCGGGGTCCAGAGCTTAAGAAGCTGCTCGCACCAGCATGTTTATTATTCCCCAAAGTCTTGAGAGAGACGGGTCACTTTGGGGCGTTGGGCAAGCTGCTTGAACAAAAATGGAGTTTACATCTAGACAAATGTCCATTTAATAAGCGAAGGTATTTATTTTCTTTTTTATGTAATGTATCCCATTTCCTCTCTTCTTCTTTCTTTTTGTTCTCATATATGTGCTTCATATATTTTTGCAGTGGGGACTGTGGGATGTATGCATTAAAATTCATCGAATTTCACTTGACCGGCACCGCGATGGACAAGTTGAACGACGATAACATCATCGAGTTCCGGAAGCGGTTAGCTGCTGAAATGTTCTTTGGAAAAATGGATCCACTTGTCCCTACTTGAAACACTATAAAATTGCTTCTGTGTAAATTTTGTAAATTGTAATTGTTTTTTGAGATGCGTAAATATTGAGATGTGTAATTGTAATTGTAAATTTTGTAAATTGTAAATATTGAATCATAATATTTATTGAGATGTGTAAATATTGAATCATAATAATCGATCAAGCGAACTTGATAATCGATCAACCGATCACAACAAGATTTAGAATATTGCAAAAATCGATCCATCGATTCTGGTAATCGATCAAGCGATGACTATAATCGATCAACCGATCACAGCAGGACTAGAAAATGTTATCCAACAACAAAAATCGAACAATCGATCTTTGTAATCGATCAAGCGATCACAACAAGATTTAGAATATTGCAAAAATGGATCCATCGATCTTTATAATCGATCTATCGATTCTTGTAATCGATCAAGCGATGACTATAATCGATCAACCGATCACAGCAGGACTAGAAAATGTTATCCAACAACAAAAATCGAACAATCGATCTTTGTAATCGATCAAGCGATCACAACAAGAATATTGAACAAAACAGCAATCGAGTAATCACATCAAGAGATTACATCAAGGAGTATTGTTTATACATGTCATACTATAGTA
Organism: Petrea volubilis; assembly: GCA_026212405.1. Taxonomy (NCBI): domain Eukaryota; kingdom Viridiplantae; phylum Streptophyta; class Magnoliopsida; order Lamiales; family Verbenaceae; genus Petrea; species Petrea volubilis. The sequence goes on from CM047870.1 coordinate 10,383,883, forward strand.
TGATTAGATATATATCTATTATGTATTGCAATTGTATATATGTCATACTATAGATATATATATTTTTATATTATGATTAGATATATATGTATTATGTATTGCAATTGTATATATATGTCATACTATAGATATATATATTTTTATATTATGATTAGATATATATGTATTATGTATGTATTGCAATTGTATATATATGTCATACTATAGTATGATTAGATATATATGTATTATGTATTGCAATTGTATATATATGTCATACTATAGATATATATATATATATATATATATTTATTGATTAGATATATATGTATTATGTATGTATTGCAATTGTATATATACGTCATACTATAGATATAGATATTTTTATATTATGATTAGATATATATCTATTATGTATGTATTGCAATTGTATATATATGTCATACTATAGATATATATATTTTTATATTATGATTAGATATATATGTATTATGTATTGCAATTGTATATATATGTCATACTATAGATATATATATTTTTATATTATGATTAGATATATATATGTATTATGTATGTATTGCAATTGTATATATATGTCATACTATAGTATGATTAGATATATATGTATTATGTATTGCAATTGTATATATATGTCATACTATAGATATATATATTTTTATAATATGATTAGATATATATGTATTATGTATGTATTGTAATTGTATATATACGTCATACTATAGATATAGATATTTTTATATTATGATTAGATATATATGTATTATGTATATATAGCTAGTTGTGGTGATATATAGTATGTCAGACTAGATATATATATATATATATTTGTATTATATATAAATATGTCATACTATAAATATATATATATATATATATATAGTTTATATTATGATTGAATACAAGTTGTGGTAATATCGATCAATCGATACATTGTGTCGATTGATCGATTGTATCACTGGATTGCTCGATTTTTTTGTCGACTGATCGACTTTTTTCTTTGCTTTAAGGCGTGGAGATATCGATCCATCGACAAATAATGTCGAATGATCGATTTACTTTGTCGATTGTTCGATATTTAATGTCGACTGATCGACTTTTTTCTTTGCTTTTAAGGCTTGGGCCTCTGAAATTGGTCAGAATACAAGTTGTGGTAATATCGAGCAATCGATAGCTTATATCGAGTGATCGATGTACATTGTCGATTGTTCGATATTCCATGTCGACTGATCGACTTTTTTTTTTTTTTTTTTTTGGTTCCAACACTTGTGCTTTTGAAACTGGTCAGAATACGAATGGGTATATCGATCAATCGATAACTTATGGCGATTGATCGATGAAATGTGTCGATCGTTCGATATTCCATGTCGACTGATCGACATTTTTCTTTGCTTAAGGCTTGGCCTTCAGAAATTGGACAGAATACTACAAGTGGAGATATCGATCAATCGACATAATATATCGATCGGTCGATGTATTATGTCGATTGATCGATATAATATGTCGATTGTTCGATATATAAACACAAGAATTTGATTCAAAATAGACTTTTGATAATCAACTTGAAATTCCCTTTATTAAAAGTAGTGATATTTACAGGCACAAACTTGATCATAAACTACAAATGCTAACATCCACACTTTTCAGTTATTTGTAAGGGGTTCTTTGCAGGTTCCTTTCTTGTGACCTGGCTTATTGCATCGTCCGCACTTGTTCTTCTTCTGATGAACCTCACAAGCAGTTGGGATCCTCTTGACTCTTTTCCTGCCTTTTGATGGATTTACATGAGGAGGATCAATGATAATATCTTTTATCGATTCAGGAACCACCCACAAATCCTCCGGAGGAATAGGATAGATTGTTTCTGCATAAGCATGCAAAAACTCATCAGTTCTATATGCAGAAGAGCATGCTGAGTACAATCTCATACCAAAATCGGGCAAATTCTGATGTCTAAAAGCAGCTATGGCATGAGGGCATGGGACCCTATCAATATCAAATACTTTACAGCTGCATCGATTATTGTTAAGATCAACAACAACATTCGGACCGTAGCCACGCACATGGTACTCATGCACATTGAGTTGTACAACGTCAAGAGATGCTGAGTTTTCCAAACTGTCACGAAGTTCACTTTTTTTTGATGGAACCAATCGTGTATTGCATTTAACCATCTCCGTACGACGGTCACAAAACCACTCTGACAAGATTTGTTGGATTGCGTTAAAAAGAGCATCAATTGGAAATTCCCTTTCGTTTAGAAGTCTTGAGTTGATAGACTCCGCAATATTAGTCGTCATAATATTATACCTATTACCAGGAAAATAAGCTCTACTCCAACGCACGAAGCCAATCTCTTTTTCGAGGTAGTCAGCCACTTTACTTTTAAGTTGGCGTATTTGGCTGAAATGTTGTTGGAACTCACCAACTGTGTAAGATTTAGCTGCCGAGTAATATAGATTAAGGATATCACCGCATCTAAACTTTTGCTTCAAGTTCTCGGCAATGTGTTTCATGCAATACCCATGATGTGCTAAAGGATAAACACGTTGCACAGCCTTCTTGATAGAGCCGTGTCTATCGGATATTATGCATATCTCGTGACAATCGAGAATTATATCTTTTAGATTTTTAAAAAACCACTCCCATGAACGGTCATTCTCAGAGTTAACCACAGCCCATGCAATAGGATAAATATGCTTCTCACTGTCTTGTGTAGTGGCCACTAGCAATGTACCGCCATACTTTTCTTTAAGAAAGCATCCATCAACAGCTATTACCTTCCTCATAAATGAAAAACCACGTATGTATTGGCCAAATACTACAAAAAAGAATTGAAATTGATTTTTAGAGTTGACCACCAAATCTGTCTTGGTTCCGTTATTTTCTGACTCCAACATGAAACGATAGGCCTCAAGAACTGCATACCCATGCTCTGCTGTTCCCCTCACAAAATCCTTTGCAAGTTGTCGCCCTCTCCAACATTTCCAATAACTCACAGAACATCCTAAATTTTTTTCTACATAAGTCTGCACTCCGCTAGGTGTGAGTCCTTCCCCTTTGACAAATTGGTCCTTGACACATTCTCCTATGAGATTGGCCGATGCTTGGGGATGTTGGCCTGGTATATGATCCAGCCCACATGTGTGCTCACTAATATATTTCTTGACAATAAATTTCTCCGAATTCATATACTTACAACAACGAATCCACCACTTGCATGTTGGGCTCACACATGCTACAACATATAATGATTTGTTTGATCTTTTGACGGAATACTCAAACTTTGCTTTCACAGTAATGAGTTGAATTTTTCTTACTACTTCGGCTTTGTTATTAAACAAACACCCCACTTGAAACTCCGACCTATCATCAAACGCATGTCGTGATTGACTTCCTATCACGCTCCTATCACTTGAAACATGTTCTTTATAAATGGGTTCTTCTGCGACATCAAAATCCACTTCATGTAGTTCTTGAGTCATAGCGACGTCTTCGTGGACCATAACATCATTGTGAAGCAGTTCCTCTGTGTATTGCTCCTCCACATTGTCATTGTCACCAATTGATGTACAACCATATATTGAATTTTCATTGTTCAAATAATTGTCATTATTGTAAAAGTTGAAACCATCAATATTCGACTTGAACACCGACACTTTTAGAATTGGTCTCCAACCCTCACTAGCAACATCAGCAAAGTATACCTTCAAATCATCATCCGACTTTATTTCAGCTGGATGTGTTATGTGTGGTGGAGGAGGTGCATTTGTTATCATATACTTCACATTAACATTAGCCCGTGAACAACTTAATTGCCCCTTCTCAATAATTTTATCAATCAAGCTATTGAAAGAAATGTCTTTAGTAACAACAAGAGGTGTCGTTACTTTGCATTTCCCTGTCCACTTAAAACAAGCCTCTTCTTCTACCCACTCGCCAAATTCAACACCTACAACAAATTCTTCCTCCATATTTGCTGCCAAATACCTATATTATAAGATAACAGAAATGCAAAATTATCACGAGCGCCAAAAAATAATAATAATAAAAACGATCGATGGACAGAAAACAAAGGATCGATTAATCGATATAACATGGTCGATTAATCGATGCAAAGATAAAAAGATCGATTAATCGATATATTATGGTCGATTAATTGATGACAAATACATCGATTAATCGATATCAAATGGTCGATTAGGCGATATAAAGACAAGAAGATCGCTTAATCGATATTTTATGGTCGATTAATCGATATATGTGGTAGAAGATCGATTAATCGATATATTATGGTCGATTAATCGATGACAAATACATCGATTAATCGATATCAAATGGTCGATTAGGCGATATAAAGACAAGAAGATCGCTTAATCGATATTTTATGGTCGATTAATCGATATATGTGGTAGAAGATCGATTAATCGATAAATGTTGTCGATTAATCGATCACAAATACATCGATTAATCGATATAGGATGGTCGATTAAGAGATCGACCATTCACACAAGATTGCTTAATCGATATCTCATGGTCGATCAAGCGATCACATGCATCAAGAGATCTCTTAATCGATAAGTTACGGTCGATCAATCGATCACACAAGGTTTAACTATTTCACTTTCCTGTGCACGGGATCGCCATTAATGGTGAACCACCAACCCAACTGTCGAATTAATGGTTATTTTCCAAAACCCATTATGAAATGATGCAATAATGGTGCTCTATACAGAATGTACTACTCAAATCTAGTATTAAAACCACAAAAAAGGGCGTTCTTACCTTAAGTAGTTACGTCTTTTTTGTGAAGAAACTCTTGTACAGTTTGTCTACCAAGAAATCGCAGGTTGTCTGAGAAATCGTAGGTTGTCAATATTCGACTACAATGTGGAAGGAAAAATACTACCCAAAGAAATCGCAGGTTGTCTGAGAAATGAGACGAGGGTTTTGATCGTGGGTTGCAATATTCTTGGTTTTAGGGGTTAAAATATAATGTCTAAAAGTTAGATGATTATTTATCTAAATCTCATTTAATTAGAGTTAATAAACAAAAAGGCTATCTAGCTAAAGATTAAAACTTGAGGGCTATTTAATTGAAAAGAAAACTTGAAAAGGCTATTTAACAAAAACGCCCGCATTAGAGATGACAATCGAGTCAGGTCTCACGGGTCCAAAATCGACCCGACCTGAATCAACGGGCATTGGGCGGGTCTAGGTCCAAATAAATTGACCCATCTAGATATGGGTCGGGCGTCCGGTCAAACTGGACCCGGATCAGGCCCGCTCCATTTAATGTCATTTTATAAACAAAATAAGATAATTGGATATGTTAACAAGTGAGTGCGTGTCTTTGGTCGGGATGGAGAATTTTACCGACAGTACATCAGGTCGGATTTGAACTTGGATCCGCAGAAACGTAAAGTGGCACTTGTGCCAGTGTTGCTTTTTTTTTTTTCAATTTTATTTTTCTCAAAAATAAAATATTCATTTTTTCTCCTATATCTTGATCCAATTTACTCCTTTCATAAATACTTAAATATTTTTCAATTGAGTTATAATTAGAGGGTCACAGAAGGATCTTACAAAAGATTTATTTTAGTTCATTACAATAAAAATAGCATTTTGTCACGATAAGAAAATTATAATAATAAAAGACCAAATTCGTAGCAAAAAAGTTTTTTGCTACGTAGTTATTATCGCAGTTAATACAGTCGTAACAAATACTTTTGTCCATAGTAAAAAGCTTTTACTATGAACTTTTCAACTTTCGCTACAATATGATTTCAGTAGCCAATAAATCTAAGTAGACCACATTTTTGCTACAAAATTACTGTGTCTATTATTTAATTTAAATTAAATTTGATCAAAATAATTATTTTTATTTTCCTTTTTAATTTTACTCACGGCACCAACCCCAAATCGAACCATCGAAACCGAACTCTACACCATGGCGGGACACACAGATGCATGCAATGGAGCTCATTCTTGTTTAAGTTAGGATTCGAATCCATACCCTTTAACATACACATACAGGAATCTTCCCATCACACTGTTAGATTTCTTTATTTATACTTGCCTTTTTTACTTATTATATATTTCTGAAATTTATCAAGCTATTAATTTAATATTATTAATTTATTACTTATCCTTAGTTTTGTTAAATTTAAGATTAAATTATTAAATTATTTATTTTAATTATGCATAATAGACGAATTGAATAGATTTTGTCGAAAATTATTCAACCAATTCAATTATGCCAATTGGACGTTTTTGCAAATTTAATTGAAGAATGTTATTATTATAAAATTAATAATTAATTACTATAGACATGTTGAATAATCTATCTATTTATATATATATATATATATATGCAACTATTATAACAAAAGTTATTTCAGGGATTGTTATATTTTACTATATATCTGTTTATTTATTTATTTATTTATAGCAATGATACATTAACAATTTAAGTTAAGTTTAAATTTTTTTACCAAATTTTTAGGGAATATCCGCCAAATTTATGTCAATTTATTTAACAAATATTTCTTTTAAAAATCTTTTTCTATACTTTATATTTCGGCAAAATTTTAATTGAAAATTAAAAAAAATAATATTTTTTTTTACTTTTAGGAGGAATTCCTGCGGGAAAATATTGTTTTTTGTTTAGTTGGTGGCATATTTCGGTGGTGGCACATGGTGGGGCGATGTGAATAAATGGGTTTGCCATTTGTTTTCAATTATGTTGGTGTTGGTGGCGAGCTAAGACGATGACAAGTCTGGAAGCTTGTTATTCAATTGGGCATTATAGCGTCTTTACACCCCTGAAACAATGACATAAGCGTGTGTTAGAATTTGGGTTGGAAATAGAATGTATGACATGGGTAATCGATAGGGATGGCAATAGGTCGGGTTTCGCGGGTCCTCGGCCAGACCCGATCCGCTCGAGGCGGGTTTGGACCCATATAATCGGGTTTGGGATGGGTTGCGGGTCTAGAATTCTAGACCCACACGGGTTCGGATCGGGTCTCGGGTTCAAGCGAACCCGACCCGAACCCGACCCGTATATATAAAAATATATTTAATATATATAATATAAGTATATAAATAAATACAATTAAAAAATCTTAAAAATTAAAAAAATTTCAGATCTAAAATTCTAGATCTAGATCAGTTCATTCATCCTTTCCCACTCTCAATCTCACTCTCGCTAGTCATCTCTCTTGCCCGGTTGCCCACTCTCTCCGCCGGCCGCCGTTCACCGCCATTGCCCAGCCCCGCTCCACCGCACCCAGCCGCGCCCAGCCCCTACAGCGCCGCGTCCAGGTTCGCAGCGCCCAGGTCCGTCGCTCCCAGGTCCGCCACGGCCCAGCCCCGCAGCACCACTGCTCCACTGCCCAGCCGCGCATAGCCAACCCCGCCTCACGCAGCCTCCGCCCTCCACCACGCCACTTTTTGTTTTCATCAATTCCTGTAGTGTGTAAGTGCAGTTAAAAGCAGTGTAGTGTACTAGTGTGTAAAGCATATGTAAAATGAATTTTATAGAAACCAAAGATATGTGTTCAAGCATTAAATGATATGTTAGTAAAATTGATATTGAACTATTGAAGTAACACTGTAAATTGTAAAGTTGTATTTTTGATTTTTTTTTGAATCTTATATGGTAAATATGTATATGGCATCCAAAGGAGATGATCTTATTTGTTTGAATATTATTGTTTATGTATTTGTAGATTATTTGATCAATATGGAATCCGAAGGAGGTGATAGTTTTATTCCATCTATCAATGTTTGAGAAAATAATGTGTCGGTGGAAATGATTAGTGAAGGGAATAATCAAGGCAATGATGATGTTGAAGTTGAGGATACTGCCGATGATAATGGTAAAAGAAAAAGAACATCCGATGTATGAGCACATTTTAAAAGGTTGACGGTTGATAATATGCAATATGCCGAGTGTAATTATTGTAAAAGTCGCCTTAAAGCTCCAAGTAGTCATGGCACAACTCATTTGAAAAAACATTGTGAGAAGACATGTAAGAAACGACCCAACAAAGTGGATATCCGTCAACGTTTTTTGATGGCGAGCAAAAAGAGTGGTGGAAGTCAAGAGCTTACCACACATATTTTCAACCAAGAGGAATCAAGGAGAAAGCTTGCTCATATGGTCATGTTACATGATTATCCACTAAGCATTGTCGAGCATATTGGCTTTCGTAAGTTTGTTGCTAGCCTCCAACCGTGTTTTGTGTGGACGTCTTTGGCTACGGACTGAAATACAAGGTGAGTAGATTTTTGGTTTTATGTTAGTGTTTTATCATTATGTATTATGTCATAATATAAAAAAATTTCATGTTATTCTTCTTTTCTTCCCTTGTAGGTACTTGTGTTTCAAGTGCCGGTGCTTCTACTTGTCCTACAATACATGATGAAGAAGAAGATGATGAAGAGTGTGTTAGCCATGTGTAATTTGAAAATATGTGTTATTACTTATTTTGTTGTTGGAGAACTTAGTGGTAATGTGGTATGAACACATTTTATTTGGTTATTATTTAGAACATTTCTCTAACTATTGCTTTGAAAAGGTTGAACTCAATGGTATGACTATGAATATGTTTTATTAAGTATGAACTAAGTGGTATTTAGTATTTGGTAATGTCATTTCTATATCTATTGATTTGAGAATGTTGTTTTGAATATTTGAAGTTGATTTGATTATTATTATTATTTCATTTGAATATGTTTTATTAGATTTGATGTACAATTTGAATTTTTTCTTTTATTAAGTTTTTTGTATCATTTAAAAATTATTGTCTGAAAAAAGTTGTTAAAAAATAAAAATTTTAGTTATTGGAGCGGGTTTACGGGTCGGGTTGGGACGGGTTTATGAACCCAGCGGGTTCAACGGGTCCAACCCATCGGGTTCGGGTCTTTGGCGGGTCGGGTCCGGGACCCGCAGGGTCTGGGACGGGTCCTGGGTCCAAAATTTTCTGACGAGTCAGGTCTCGGGTTTGGCCAAACCCATCCCAGACCCGACCCGTTGCCATTCCTAGGGGTGAGCCGCACTTCATGTGACCTATCAAGTCCTCTCTTAAATTCAACAATTAATATTAGTAATAATATTCAATATGGGACAAAAGACTTAAAATTCAATATGGGACAAAAGACTTAAAGTTTTACGAGTAAACTATACACCTTTTCATTTATCTGTCGTATTACAGGGTGTATATCAACAGCGTGTTTAATTTTTTTAAAATATTTCTTATGAACCGTGCCACTCAAAATTCCAACCGAATTAGAAATCCAAAAAATAACGCTATAACAATCTCACCGAGAGGTGAGTTTTGTGAATTTCAAAATTCTTTGTTCAAATTGGGTTATGTGTTTTTACTATTATGACCCCAATTTTGACATGTGAAATTATACGTCCTACCCTTGTGAAGAAGCATCTATGAAATGTCCATTTGCTATTCCAAAAAATCCCTAATCTATGTGTGTGAAAACTCAGTTGCGAAATGCCCTACTACTTTTTTAGTGAATATATCTTCTTGAATGCCCTTCAGTATACTTTGTTAACTTGTATTGCAGATTATATGCCACAATATCTAGGTGTTTGAATTTTTTTTTAATTTGTCAAATTTGTGGCAGTGGACTTTCGTTAATGTATTTGGTGCTTAGACATATATATTCTTCTGTGATTATTAATCTGATGAATTAGATTTCCTTCTTAAATGGCATTGTTGTTATTTATGTTTGGAATTTTTTTGAGGGTTTTTTTTTTCTAGTAACTTTTCTAAGAAATTCTTAAACTATAACATAGCACATGGATGGGATGACCTTCATTCGTATCTTGATCGCTCCGTATCTGCACTTTTACAAAGACTCTTCTCATCTATGTTATGTGTTTGGCCCGGAAATATCATAATAGACATAACAGAAGGAGGCCTCGTATGAGGTGTGATGTGATAAACAAAATTCCAAATCAAGTGAAATACAGAGAGAGTGACTCTTAGCGACATCACATGTGTAAGTGTAACCGTTGTGTGTGTGTGTGTGTGAAAAAAGATTTTAAACGATGGGCTCATACCAAAGATATCAAATGGGCCAGGGCAGCCCATGAACCGGGTGGCCCAATCCGGTCAGGTTCCCCCGACCCGGTCTATGAACAGTAACAAGCGGGTTGGGTCGGTTCCAGGGTGGCATTGTGGGCCACTATTGGGTTTTATTGTGATAGCCTAGCCTAGCCCAGCCCAGTCCAGGGTGGCCCAGGCCTGTAAAAGCCCTGACCTAGGCCCGGGAATGAGCCCATAATATGCCCATCCCAGGCCCTGCTTAGGCCCGGCCCAGGCCACATATAAAATATATGATTATATATAAAATTAGATATATATATATCAATATTATATTATATATATGTCAAGTATATTGTATTATGTATAATTATATATATGCCATATTATATATATCTAAAAGTATAATGCATTATGTATATATATCAATATTATATATATGTCATATTATATATATAATATAAATACTTGAATAAGTTTTTTAAAAAATACTAATTAATATTTAGATATGAGACATAAAATATGTAAGATGATATATTTTTAAGGGCCCGACCCGGCTCGGCCCCCCAAGCCCAGCCCGTTTGGCCCGCCAGGCCTAGCCCAGCCCATCAAACATAGGTCCATGGGCCGAGCTAGGCCTAGTCTCACTATTCCAAGCCCAGCCCACCTCCTAAAAGGCCCGGCCCAGCCCAGCCCAGCCTAGCCTAACCTACTACAGTGACCGGGCTTGGGTGGGCCTGGGCCGACCCGACCCTGCCAGGCCTATTTGACAACTCCAGGTAATACCATATAAGTAACTATTTCACAACAAGGACTAAAAGGACTTGTATAAATTGTTATGGATTTAGCCAAAGCCGATAGACAACGATGACTGCATGACGGAGCCTTGGAAATGGTTTAAGGTGAGAATTTAGTTGTGACAATGGGAAACCACTTGCAAATTCAATTCCATTTATTTGAAATAATGTCTTTGTTTTTTCAAAAAAAAAAACTTGCATATGTCACATTTATTTTTTTATTATGACTGTGCATTGCAAGGGGTCTGTGGGAGCGATAGATAAATTCCCTTATTGAAGTTAAAGTAGCAACTGCAGATAAAGGCCGATATCGCAATCAGAAAGGGGACCTCTTCGTGTACATATTAGCGGCCGTGTTCATATTTGGATAGATACGTTAATTTGGCATATTGTTCCTGTATTTTGTGTTCTTTACTTCTTTGTTATGTATTATTTTACTCTTCAAGTTCTTTGTTTATCTATTTCATCATTAATTATTTAGAAATTGAATAATTATGCAACATAATCTAAAGCTAATTTGGTTATATTTGAAAAACGATATAGTTTGTAATCAAATTAGGTATTTACTATTTTTTTTATAGAAATAAGACAATATATTTGAACAAATAAACTAAAATAAAAATGAAGATATTCTTTCAACATGAAGGTATTATCTTACAATCCGTGCATAGCACGCGCACAATGCAAATTTACAATATATAGTGTAGTGATGTACGGCAATAACCCTACTTACAAAATGAGGTTAACAACTCAATGGAGATACGTTTTCGGGAAGGCTAAGGAATATATCGTTTTCAATTTTCCCAGATTATCAAGCTGCTTTTCATCCATTAATGGAAGCATCTTGATCAATTTCTTTGCGGGATGCCTCCCAGAGTCGTCTCTCGATTTCCAATTTCCTCAGCTCCATTAAACCTTGCTCAACTGCAGGGGAGAGAGAGAGAGGTCCTTTTTCAGTATCACAGCGAAAGATGGGCTCAAAAATATTTCCTCTCTTCTTTCTTTTTCTGGCTAATTTCAAATATGGTTACGCAAAGAGCTCAAGAGTATCTTAAGAAAGTCAGAGGCAAAGCATATTAATCAAGTAATAAAGATATCAGATTAAATTGCAACTCAAAATCCAAACTCTTCATTAGAATAATCAGCATAATGAACTTAGACAAGGAAGTAACCCTTATGCTCTTTAGCAACCACAGCAAAAATTGATAAGGTTGTTAAAGAATTAGCATCAGAGAATATGTATATCCGCGTGTATATGTATGTATACATATGTGTGTCTAAAGCTGATGCTCTATTGTGGTAGGCAGAAAATAATAGAACTTACCATCGACAGCATCATGCGAAGTCGGTGACTGCCCACTACGACTGATCCAAAATTTCAATCTCTTATTGGCTATTTCCTCTTCTATACCATAAGCTTTAGCTCTTCTCCAATAGTATGTAAGCCATGCCTATGTTACATTATGCAATTGTAGTAATAAATGGAATTTCATCAGATCAGGACACAATTTATGAACACAATAAAAATAAAGGACGCAATAACTGCATTCATATGAGCATTAATTCAATCCCATTTTTCAGAAGAGACATTGATAGAGGTCTATACATGTTTTATGAAGTTATTAATTTATATGTTCAATTTCTAACAATGATTATTAACATGAACTCGAGGAACTGCAAAAATGACCCAATAGATCGTGATAAGACTTGAAACAAGAAATTGAGGCAATGGAAGACCAACCTCCTTAAAGAGGACATCCTCAGACTCCTCGGGGCTTAGTTCTGCAAAACAAGGAGAAACAAAGAAAAAAGTTTATGCATGTTCCTCTGAGAGGTTTGCTTATTTGTGAAGTCAACAATTATCGGCAACCTATGCAAGAATAGGACCAGCTTTTAAATTTTTTTAGCTAAATGAGAAAACTGGCGAGCAAGAGGAAATGTAAAAAGGTTTTGTGGAAACCAACAGGTACCAGTTTACTCGCATGATTGAGAGCATGGCTTTGAGGAGGAATGGAAAAAGAAAATCATAAAAGAAGTTCAGATTCTCAAGAATATGCAAGAATTGACTGTAAGAGCTACCAATTCTTGGAACATTGGAAAAATGAAAATTTGAAGAGACAGCAAAAGGCATTCTTTGAAATGTCCAATAAGATATAAAACCAATTAGAACAAGTGTTGGGAAATGTGAAAATAGGAAAGACGACTCTAGGCAAAGATTTGAGGCCTTAAACAAACGAAAGTAAAAATCAAATAGAAAACCTCTCAAACCATCCTAAACACTGATGAAACCTAATTAAATGCAAGGGACAATAGCAGAAGCCTCCCTTGAGGATTAGTGTAGAAACAAGTAGACTTCTCAAGTTTATAAAATTACATCCATCTCCCTTGACACTAACAACCATGAGATTTTTCTATGAAATCAACTCAATGTCTGCCAAATTTAATGTAAGGTCCTCAAGCTACAATTACATCACTTCAAGTTCCTTTTCGTTTTTGCAGATAGATACGCCACAACCCTTTAGCAATAAAGACTCCTTTACGATAATACACCAATCCAATTTTAACATTTTGTTGCAAGTCAGAAATGATCTCAACAGAAGTTAGAATACATTGGATAAATCTCAGAGGGATATATGCAAACAAACTTCAAGGGATGTTTTGTGAATTGGGGAAAATGACAATGGGTTTCGAACTTGTCAATTTCACAAAATAATGTTGCTGATCCTGTAACAGATGGCGAGGTTTATATCTCAAGTGATGGCGAACATTAGGAACCTTGCAGGATTTACCATACTTATAGACCAAACCTCTGGGAGGCTTATGAAACTATCCGATCATCCAAAAGCTAGTCAAACCTTTGAATCAGCCAAGACAAGGCATTCAGGTCTACATTGTTTTTTTGCTGATGTCATCATTGTTTGTCAAAAAGTCTAAAATATGGTGTATTTGTTAGATGGCGACAGATGGATGTAATTATCTTAATGGGGATAGTCAGTCTTCACACCAATCCTCAGGAGAGGCATTCATCATTCCCTAAATGTAAAAATCCCTTAAATTATTATAAATTGCAGAAAACTTCATATTGTCCGACCAAGACCCAAATGAAAATGTACAATAAGAGATCACGGGTCTTACCAAATGCTTCCATATACTTTGGATCAATTGGTGACTTGAAATCTGCCAAAACATATAGGTTTAGAAAATGAAAAAAACGAAAATTCTGTTAAAGAAAACAAAAGAGAGAGAAAAGACAGCCCTAGGTTTTTCATGTACTTGCTATACTACATGTGCTATTTGGCTTAAGTCTTGATAAACTCAGGAAAATTATGCTTTGACAAGCTTACAAATATAATGACAGCAAATAACAAGTCGTAGGCTAATTTCACCAAGACGTAACCTGAGAAAATAATAAGTCCAGGGTGGACTTTTCTTCTGGAAGTTAGGATCTCAAAATACACAGTGGAAAATTTCATTATACAAAAAGATTCAAGCTGTATCTGTTTTCTTGAAGACAAAATAGTTGTAGAACAAAAATTAAATAATTGTAGAACAAAAATTACCAGGAATTAAGGGGCTTAAGTGACAAATATTGAGTTTGAACATTGAAAAGGCAGTCATTAGAGAACACAACATGCTTTGATTTCCAAAAGAGAACCTTTTAAACCATTAGACCAATTGATTTGGTTATAACCTTCCAAAAGTATAAGTAAGCTTCAGCACTTTAGCCCATAGAAAACCTATTCTGCGAGAGATATGGCACTGGGCAATGAAGATGCCTTTTAATAGATTAGGTATCGCTGATGGAAGTAGACCTTTTCACCACTCTGACAAATTATGGACGAAAGATATTAAGGACAAACCTGGCATTGATGTCCTAGCTGAGTTTGGACGTCTTTGTTGAGCAAATGCAAGAACAATAGATTCTTCAACCTAAAGGATAAATAAATCAGAAGAATTAGTTATCCTACAACTAATCACCAAAATTGAGATGTGAATAGGAGCATGCAACTACAAGAAGATTTATTCCAAACTTAAGCATCATTCTTCCTCTGTCCCAATATTGAATCTCATTTGACTTGGATATAGTTTGGAAAAGTGGTGAAAACTGAAAATTGTGAGCATCTTTATGATATTTCCCTCAAAAGTAGTGGTGAAGAATTAGGAAAGTTATATCATCACTTCAACATAGTTAAAGGTACTTTTAGGAACATTTCCCATTTTAGAACATAATCTCATTTTGGGAAGTTACGGGGGAACAGAAATAAAAAATAAGAGAGAGGTGGGCCGGGGGGGTGGGGTTGATTGGGACCGTTGGAGTAATTAATTTATAAGAAACCAGCAAGTCCCACTAAGCAAAAAAAACAAAAAAAACAAAAAAAAACAAAACAAAATGAATTGTTGGCACATCTTCGCAAGGAAAACCTTCAATGAAGCTAGTTCATTTAAGCCCATTTCAACTGTTAGCATGCTCTCAATGTTTCCTTCCCCAGTGAGATCATTAAAGTCCTCAACAAGTCTGATCCTTTGTGGATTGTTATTACCTGCACAATCTCAGAGAGGAAGACAACTGTTAGAACTAAATGACTACATTATCTAAAAGTTTAAGCTGTCATAGAGCAGAGACATTAAATATTTACTCTTTCTAACACATCCCTTCACATGCAGGCAGTACTTTTTCATGGAGCGTAGCACGTGAAATTCTTTTTTCATAAATGGGTGATGATGGTATTCAAGTTTGAGACGTCCTATTTGGTCCGGCTCCGATACCAAATTGGATAAAATTCATCTAAAATTTTATGCTATTATAGAAGGGGAGGCGTTAAATATTTAATATTTCTAACAGTTAGATTTCAAAACATACAATATAATTATATAAAGCATATAAGCATTCAGCTTCAATTGCTTTTAGAGACCAAAAGTTGGGATCAGCAACAGATAACTAACCTTTCTCCCAGCATTCTTCCTTAGCCTTTTGTCCGGCGGATAGAACAACTTCCAGCGGAAGAGGTGCCAACGATGACCAATATTCATGCTTTGACACAGCAATATCAGCACAGATGCCTGAATGTACCAAGATGTTGTAATGAAGATTGAAAAAGATGAAATAAACTATAGTATTACCCTCAACTTATACTCATTTAGAATTAAATAACAGATGTAAAAGCACAGGTCAAAACAATAGACCAGAATTTAGGACAGATTTCAGTGCAACTAAATAATACTTATTTGTTGTTTGAATTAACAGTCTCCATTGATTGGCACCAAATTTCAGCTGGGAGTTGAGAAAGTGCATATCTAGTGTAAATTTAATGTGAAACCTCAACGCATTAGTTTGTTGATGAAATCATGTGCTTCAATGATGGATACTTTTGGAATACATCTTTTAGCAGAGGGGAAAATATTCCGAAATGACCCAAAAACAATATGATCATGCTTGATCCTATGAGGGCCCATACAAGTATAGCAGGAGCAGGAATATAACTTTTGAACTCCTCAATAACACTTCAAACAGATGAAATAATGATACCATAACACCCCGAACCCACCCCAAAAAAAGAAAGAAAAGAAGAAGACACAAACAAACAAAACAAAGCAAGAGAAAAAAGAAAAAGAAAATGATAAAAACAACATTAAGATTTCTGCTCTTTTGGGGGTTATTCCCTTTAAATCTCCAAACATAGTCCAAAGTTTAATATAACCATTTGTTTTGATAGGCATGAACAGCACTTCAAGCGAATAGGGCCTGGTTTGACAGTTCAAAATAAACTTAATTGAACACGGATAGACGAAGTTCATTTTATACCAGTTACATGTTTATTATCGTACTTCGATCATATGTCAATTTAAAAGAAAACAACATTTTCTGTAGCAAAGGAATAAAAACAAGTTGAATATATCAATTACCAAGTTGAGCAGCTAAAGCCCAATATCTCGCAAGCCAGCACCTTTTAAGAACAACTTCTTCCTGCAAATGCAAATGTTAATTTTCAGAAAGCAGTTGTATGTAACATTAGTAGTAGCATTCAACAATTATGCATTGGTAGGGTTCGTGCAGCGGAGGCCACCCACCATCTCATGTTGGGTCAGCACCATTCTTTGTGTCATGGAACGAAGAGCTTTCACTTCAGCCTCAGTGTCGTGAAGTTGTTCAGCAACAGTTGCAGCATCATTTTTGGCAATCTTATTCAAAGTGTCACATTAGAAGCAGTACGCTAGAAAAGTAGTTCTAAGCACATTGCAGTTTATCTTACCCACCTTAACATCAGATTGCAGTGATGACAATTCCACAAATACCCCATCTTTCGATTGTTTAGCCTCTTTAAGTGCAGCCTATAACAATTCCACCGTGAACAAGAAAATTTTAAAGGCATGAAAGGAAAGGATCTCCCCCCAGTGAGTAACTAAATACTTCAAATATTTTATATATATTTTTTTTCTGCTCTATCATAAAGGATGAATTGTGCCACTTCATGAAGACAAATAAAAACAAGAATTACCTCTCTTTGACGCAATGCAGCTTCCTTCCTACAATTTATTGATATGAGAGTTTTACATACTTGAGTCCTGACTTGAGAGTAAATAGGTTGTGGTAATAAGGAGCCAGAGTTGTCTTTGTTCCTTTACATACCTGCTCAAAAGCTTGGCTTCCAAAGAAACTCCTTCTCCAAGAGCAGCTACCTGAAGATTAGGCCATTATAAAATGTCAAGGAACTCATTAGCAAACCAAGGGCTGCAAAATCCAAGCACCAAAATGTGCAACTTCTGAGCATTTTAGCCAGAAGCCAATGGTGAACAATCACTTGCAAAATAGGCAAATATAATGACAATGGATGACCTGTTTCTCAAGCTCCTTAACTCTCGCTTCAGCTGATTCACAACTCTCCTCTGCAAGTCGGAGCTGTGAGATCAGAATCAGACACCATAAATAAGTATAGATTCCAGCTTAAATAGTAGAAATACAAAGCAATGCTAGAGAAAAAAGATAAACATACCTTTTCAAGGATACTCTCATTTTCTTCTTGTAGCATATCGAGCTGTCAAGTAAGTAGATATTAGCTTGAGGAGAGAATCAAAAAGAAAAAAATCCTTCGCCCAGAAAGAATAGAAAAGAAACCAAAGTGTCTTTTAAGAATTCAACAACATAATGTTCAACTACTTGTCCTGACTTTCTTCAGATAAACAACCTACCTCATCACGAAGTGCAGAAGAAGCACGCCCATCTCCAGCATCTTTTAAATTTAATTGTCCTTCATCTGGTGAGAACCTGCAGATCAAAAATTGATACCTTGTTAGACCGTATCAGATAAAATATGCAAATTGAATTATACAATGAGCCATTACAAGATACAAGAAAATTATACAAGTATTGGCACATGTTTAGAGGCAGAGGCAACCTTCAAATTAAATTCACTCCAGGCTGTAAGCCAAACATATAGTTCATGCATTATATATCAGAGTTAAATTACTACTTCAGCTACCACGTGTCAAACCATCGGCATTTAAGGACAAAGCAAATGAGCAACATTCTACATGAAAGAAAATACAGTCAAATTGCATCTTTGGAAACTTGGATAGACTGAAACTGTCATGGGATAAATTTTGAGTACTTCTTTTCTCTCTGCTGGTTGCTAGGGGGATCAATCGGCGGAATGGGTGCAGGAGTTTTCAATGAAGGCCTACTAGGAGGTATAGTAGGTGTTGTTCTAATCGACATTGATGGCCTTCCTGTTGATGTTGAGCGAGCCGGTGGAACTCCATCCAACAAATTATGCGTGACCTAATAAATAGACAATAGAAAATAGAAGTAAAAACAAATCCAATTAACCTTCCAATTATGCTTCCTCCACAACAAAATGCACACTTCACACACAAACTTTGAATTTTCACAAATCTACTAATTTCTTTCCAAAAAATGCAGGTCGCCCAGTGACATATCCTTCGTCATAACTACGTTGCCATAATTCAACTCAGAAAAATCATTTACACAGGATCACATTGCAGTGATCTTCAAAACTGAAATGCCATTTTTAGTAAGAATTTTTTTACTTCAGTTTGCAGCTGAAAAAACACAATGCAGTGCTCAAGAACAAAGCTTTTTAACTTAAATCAAATTAAATCAACAAACTAAATCCCCATTTGCAATACAAAGAAACAAGAACTACTTAAAAAATTACCGCATCAGACGAAGATCTACTAATCTTAGGAGACGGAACCACAGGCCTAGCGCCACCACTCCCGTTGTTAAGGCCGTCGCTCTTGACCGGCGGCCTGGAGAGGGACAGCGGCAGAGGAGGATTGAATCGGAGTCCTAAATCTCCATCATTGTCCACGCCGCCGACGTCGTCCTCATCGTCGTCATTGTCGGCGGCGGCGGCCTGCGAGGCCATGACCTGAGCCAACCGCTGAGCCGCGGCTTTGGCGGCGTAGTTCTGAGTGCGCTTGATGTTCGAAATGCCGCTCACGGAAGACGACCGCGCGTGGCTCCCACGCGCCGGCGATCCCCCGCCGGACTCACTGCTCCACTGGCGCATTTTCTCCATTTTTTATTTTCAGGAAAAATTCAAACGGATTAAATTAGGAAAAAAATGAAAAATGCGAGTTGAATTCAATTAGACTGTTGTTTAATTTGCCTAGATCTTCGAGCAAAAAAATGGCGATGTTGGAGAAATTTATGGAGATTTGCTGATAAAATTTGTAGATTGGTATATGCTAAGAGAAACTTGTAAATACTATTTTGAAGTACGTAATTGATTTGCATTAAGATGGTAATTAAAAGTTAATGAACTATTATCCCAAGCGGAACACACTATAATCAAATAATTAAGACTTCTGTATCAAAAAAAAAATAGTTAAGACTTAATAGTATAAAATTAAATTTTTATTAAATTCTCAATAAAATATATATCTTCATTAATCATTTTTATTTTGTACACTGTCTTTTTAATTATTCATAGTAAATATTTATTCAATTTATAATAAATTAAAAAAGAAATTTAAAATAAAATTATTATTTTTATTAAAAAATAAAAATGTAAAGTAGAAAAAAAATTAGAAAAAGAAATGTGAGAGATGAAGGAAAAAAAAGATACGAGTTTCAGCAAAAAAAAAAGAAGAAAAAGAAAAAGGATATGAGAATATAAAAGAGAAAACAAAAAAAAAAATGTTGAGCAGAAAAACAAGAATAGTTTAACATCAATAAGGATTAAGGCTATTTTGAAAAAATCACAATTAAATACACCAAATAAAAGTCAAAGGGTCTTAAATTTTATTAAATAATTAGTTAGTGGGTGCATTCGATATGAATGCAAAATATATATATATATATATATATAAATTATTATTAACACTCCATTTTTATTTTTTTTATTGATAAAGTGACTAAAATACCCATTTATTTTAAAATTTAATTAAATACACTTTATCTCTTAATTATATTCTACATATCATTTACCTTTATAAATTAATAAATTAACACTCAACAACCCCCCTCCCCCCGCCCCAACCCCTATTAATTATATATTTCAATAAAAATATCCTTAAATCTATGCAAATGTATGTATGTATGTAGTTATATATATATATATTGACAAAGTATTTATACCGATTTTTTTAATCTAAATTTTATTTTAACTATGTTTTTAACTAAAAATCAAGTTATTTATTCTTCAATCAAAAGTAAGCTTTAGACAATTTTAAATTTATATAATAATATTATTTTCATTAGTTATTTCAATTTGCGTATGTTTATTTTCGAAATAAATTGGTATACTTATTTTTTAAAGAATTTACATTTATTTAAATATATCATAATTTAATTTAATAAAAAAGCATATTTAAATTACAATTAAAAAATATTTATCCACTTTTATTCAACATAGTCTAACTTTACTTAGAATTTATACTTAATAAATTTATTAAGTTAAAGAACTAGAATAGTTTTTTGTATTTAATTTGTAGTTATTATCACAATAATTTATTAATTTGCTTTTATTTCAATTTACTTAAACTATAAATTATTTTTAAAATTAAAAAATATATTTTTTAAACTAATAAATAATTTGAAGTTGAATTTAGAATGCTAAGAAAAAATTAAAATTGTATAACTGGAAGTGGTATGAAGGCAAATTTGACCAATTTTTTAGTTGGGTGAGGTAAGTGTCACCATTTGATAATTTAAGGGAGTGAATGAGACATTATAAATAGTTGAGAGAGTACTTGTAAAAAAAATGAGGAAGTAAATTGTATCCAATCAAATTTTAAAATAGGACATTTTAGTCGATTTATCAATAAAAGAAATAAGAGTAGAGTGTCAATAGTAATTTTGAAGTATCAATAACAATTCTCTATATATATAATTTCTAACTATATATTTATTTTTTTATAAATTAATTTATAAATATTTATTAACTTTTTATAAAAAAAAATTGGCAGTTATTAAATTTAAAATGAGTAAAAAACTAAAAGAATTAAAATAAGATAGAAATATATGATTGAGAATTATAGAGGAGAGTTAACATTATTTAATAGTAATACATGAATGATAAAAAAGAGGAGAGAGATTAAAATATTAAAAAATAAAAAACATGGAGGGGACATGAGAGAACAAATAGAAGGGACAAAGTAAAAAGAAAAAAAAGAAAAAGAAAAAGAAAATTAAAATTCAGTCCAAAAATTTTGAAAGACCAACGCAATTATTCAATAGGTTTCTCCCAATATCCCTTCATATAACAGTATAAATAATAATATAAGTACCATAAATAAATATTATAGGTATGGTATGTTTATTTTACTTTTGCTTCGCTTGGTAATTGATCTATATTATGCTTTTTCAACTCAAATAAAGAATTTGTCAACTACATCCTGATGCAACTTTAAATGTTCATATTCGGACTTGATCACTTTTTCTAATTTAAAGTTAAAAAAGTAAAAAAAAAAAGGACAAAAAAGAGAAAAAAAGTGAGAATAGTTTATATTTTTATTTAAGAAAATACAAACATATATTGTCGTCGTATCAGAGCCCATTTGGATGGAATATTTTTGAAAGAAAAATGCTTATGTAAACAACAAGGAACAAAACCAAACTAAAAAAATAACACAGCAGTGTAAAAAAAAATGGGTTTGGTTGAATTTTTTGTTTAAAAATAATCAAATGTTAATTTCTTTTTTTTTCGAAAGTTATATAGAATAGCTCATAAAGAAAAGCACTTTTAAATTACTGCAATTAAACATAAAATTATTTAATTAAAAAAAAAACAAATCAAAATCTACTGTGAAAGGCCGGCTCAACAACTACCTTGTACCTTTTTTTCTTTGTTTTTTAAACATATCAAAGGGCCTATTAAAACTACCAACTTTAACTTATCCGTGATGGACAATACCGAGATATTATATAACGTTTGCATTGCATAAGAATTAATTTGAACTTAAGAGTAGGGTAAGTATTGGTGCAAGCTTTATTTGACTCTCCATATTTTATTTTGTTTGCTCTTAACGAGGTAACTACTAGTGTAAGCTTCATTTGAATGTCGATATAAAGAGGGTGTCTAGCTAAATTTACAAAATAGAAAAATTGAATAAGATATTTAAAAAGAAATTCGAAGCATTTGAATTTAAAAAAAAACATAGAGCTTAATTATTTATTTTTAATATAAATTTGAATTCTCAATAACTTCAGTTTTATGATTAACAAATGTTGGAAATGGCATGTTTGTATGTTAATATTTATGGTTGTTTTTATTCAAGAATGGAAGTATGCCATTTATGGTTGAATCCATAGAATAAAGCCCATATATATTATGGAATAAGTAAAGCATAAAGATAAATATTTGTGGGTTATGTTATATCCCACATTGGATGTTCAACTAAGACAATTCATGTATTTATGCGGTTAAATGTTGATTACTTGTCAAAATATCAACTAAGTTCCGCATAGGGCACATTGTCTTAGTCTTATCTTTTTGCTGGAACTTTATCTGAAACATACTCTGGAACTTGGTTTGAATTCAAATTCAAATTGAAGTGAGTTGTTACAGGACATTTATATGTCATTTATTGCTGGTGTTAATCATAGAAACGACTATTTTGACTAGTACGTTTTTGGCTGTTGCCTGGAACGTTACTAATCGTTGCTAGAAGTTATACCAGCAGTTTCAGATGTAACTGGTATTAAGTTACAGAAACCGCTGGAATGGTTCTAGCTGTTATAGCTGATTTTGATTTACCAAGTCAATGCATTAAAGGCGCCTTTTATACATTAGATTCTATGCTCCCTATAAATAGTACAAGACTTGGAGAGATAGCAGAGGGAAAATGGAGATATAGAAGAGGGGTATAAGTAACTCTGATATGAGATGAAAATCTCTATGAGATCTTCGTGAGAATTCTATTCTCAGAATGTGCGCCTAAGATCTTTGTGAGTGAACATAGCCTATACTTTTCCTCTTCGTATCTATGTCTTGATTTGAGTCTGGTAATTCATACCTTCACTCGAATACGAGTGACATAGATCGAAGCACTTGTATACACTTATAAAGAGATGATTAGTTTTCGAAGTGAGATTCTTGTGTAGTTGTGCGGCTTGTAGTAGAATCTCTGGATTGTCTTATCTTGGAAGGAATTTCGCTGTCCCAACGCACCGGATAGTGGGGCGAATATTTCTTTAAGTCAAGTCGGCAAATGCCGATGATTCTGTCATTGAAACAAGTTACTAGAATGACATTTGTCAATGTTTGGAATGACATTTTCCAGCACCAGTTGTCGAAGAAGATAAGTTTTCAAACTGATTCTTTATTTATCTTATCTGGTATTAGAGATATTGGTACATAACTAATGTGAACCACACATATGTTGTATGATAGGAATCATACATGCTTCTAGTGTCAAATCCAACCAGTGAAACATGACATGGTACTGATCTGGAACCGTATATGGACTTATAGATCGGGTATGTATTGATTCTATTTGTCAATTGTCTAGTTGGTATTAAGACCGAAGCCATGTTTGGTATTGTACATTATATATAGTGCCCTGTGATTACCCTAGTGATCTGAAATTGATCCAACAAAAAATGATCTCAGCAATTAGTTAAAAATATCATATCATATATACAACTTATAATTTCCATACCATGTTTATAATATTATTGTCATGCCCCAAAACACTTAATTTCCAAATAAAATTTTTAAAAAATATATTTCTAGAAAAATATTTCATTAATACATGTGAACTTTGACTCCATGTTGTTTTAAATGTTTATAACGCCAAGACAGAACTTTTTTAGACACAAAAATAATTCCAATATTCTCAACTCCTTTAGCTCCAATAATTCTCTTCTTTATCTGAAATGTCAATAAAATGGTGAGTTCGATCGCCCAGTGAGCACTTTGCATATTGCTATTGTACAAAATAATTAATATCTTATTATAAGAATATAATATGAGACACATATAGGTAAGGTTTTCATCATATGACTATATTGGTGGAAAGTTCGAAAGCCACCATAACAAATATTCCATATTACAAGCCATAACAAAGGTTCCATATTAAAAATTCCATATCACTAATAAGCTTAAAATGTATGTACTTTTATATGTATGTTTTGTGTGCTTTTCAACAATTTTATTAAGGTGTTAAAGTTCTAAAATTAAAATTTGTACCTTTTGGAATAAAACCTTAATTCAGCCAATTAAAAGTGCTTTTACACCATCTAGCCCCAATTTTTCCAAGATTTTGATGCCGATATCTACCCACAAGCATTTCACGATGTTATGATAGAAAATTAAGATCAAAAATGGTGAGAAAATGCAGGAGTGCACACTGAAACGGCCTAAGCCGTTTTGATGCGCCGTGGTTGTTTCGTTTGACACTCTATGTGCAAAACAAAATGGCTAGGGTCGTTTTGATGGTACAAAAAGCTTCAAAATCATACAAAACAAAATGGCGAAGGCCGTTTTGACACTCACAAGCCGTTTAGAGTTGACAAGCTGTGTTTGTTTTACAGAATAGGTCAAAATATTGCATAACAAAACGGCTTAGGCCGTGTAGAATTGCAAGTGGCCGTTTGGATTGAACAAACCGTTTTCGGTTACTCTCTGTACAAGGAAACTGGTCTCCTACTAGAATTCTAACTACATTTATCCCCACCACTATTTAAGAACATTTTGTGCAGGGTTTCAATGGACTTTGGGCTGATTTTTGAAGAGGAGTTCAATGACGGAAGTTCAAGAAGAGTGATAATTAAAGGGTCAAATTCTTCAATCTCTTGAAATTATCGTCGCAAGCCTAGTTTGCTTTTATGTTTTCTTTTAGTTTTATTATGTTTTTGTGTTGTTTTACTTTTATTTTGTTTAGCTAAATAAACTACAGGATTCTAGGCTAGTCATCGATGAAACCTTTGTAGTTTTTATTGCACCCCTTTTGATTTTAATTTAAATACATCCTATTTATAATTCAAGCTTTATTTACTTGTGATTTTTTGGCCAAACTTTACAAGTTTTGAGATATTATATTCTACTAAAAATGGTGTGTATAAAATTTGACTATTTGCATTATAGATTAAGGAACGTGTACGTTAAAAATTATCGTTCTCTTATGCAATCTGTTAGGTCAATTCGCGAGTAACTTTTTAACTAACACAATTCTTGCACACAATGGACCAAGGGATCCATATATGATCACGAAAGTAGACATATAGCATACCTTGACACGTTTGTCTACTTTCAAAAGAAGATTACAAATATTTTCTTGAATTGGATTGTGGGAAGGCGTATTGTTAATATCAAAAGGAGAGATCAAATAACTATAATGGGGGATTCGATAGATGATGCTTAGACTCTAGTTTATTCTTATTGATTTTTTTTCAACTTATACTTTAATTGCTTTCTTTTATTTTATAAACTCTCTATCCAAAATTTGAAACTTAAACAATATAAAACTTATAAGTTTGGTGTTTGGAAACCCGTTCACTTACGGAAATTTCGCAACAATTACAAACCATATGGATGGTTCCATATCACCTATTGAATTGAGTATAGTCAGCATTATGTCAAAAAATATACATGCACTTACATATACTAACGTTTATAAATTTATAATGCAATGCTTAGAATTCTTATAATATACACATACTAAAGGATCATTTATAACACATATACTAAGACTTATTTATACGTTTATTGAAATTAACATTAGACATAAATAAAGTACTCACCCTATCATACTCTTACAAAATTACTCTAACAAAATTAATGTCCAAAAGCAAAAGCCTTAGTACTCCTTCCATAATTCTGTCGTGCGTCTTCTCCTAGTAATATATTATCTAGTTGACTTAACTTTCTTGGACTATATTTAATAAACCACGAATGATCTACACATCATCGTTGATCACACTTTGATCCCCATTAAACTCCTTAATACCAATAACCTATTGCAACAAATGCTTCATCTATAATTTACATACTCCTCCCGTCCCACAATAAATATTGTTTTAACAATATTTTTTTTGTTCCATATAATATATGTCTTTCTCACATTTCAATATGGATTCTTTTAGTTTTTTCCTAATATACCTTTAAACTCTAATTAATATATTTTGTAACTTCTTAAAAAAATCTCCCAATAACTCATTAATTACAAGAATATTTTAGTCAAATTAATCTATAATTGATATTATTAATCCATTTCCTTAATCCTTGAACAATTATGGAACGAAACGAGTATTAAATAACTAAAACTCAGGTTAATACATTAGAACTTCCTAAGTTCCACAATCTATAACTTATTAATAAATAAATGTAGTCTTGCATTAGACTTTATTTAATTACCTGTTCTATAACTCACAAATTAATAACTACGTTCCATTACCTGCACACTACAACTTTAATTAATCCCCGTACTCCAACTCTTATTGAATTATATAAACTAGTCCGTCGGCACACTTGATACATGTGCAAAATAAAAATAAAATATAATTTAATTATATATTTAAATTATGAATACAAAATTAAAATATTTATTGGATTTTATACGTGATTATATATATTTCTAATTGTTTATAATGTATTATAGTAAATTTATTATAGAAAAATAATGTAAAATAAAAATAAAATTATAAGATTAACAAATACGCAAGATTAAGAAAAATAATGTATTATAATTAATCCCCATACTCCAACCCTTATTGAATTATATAAACTAGTCAGTTGGCACACTTGATGCGTGTACAAAATAAAAATAAAAATAAACAATAATTTAATTTAATTACATACAAAATGAAATTATTTATTGGATTTTATACATGATTATATATATTTCTAATTGTTTATAATGTATTATAGTAAATTTATTATAGAAAAATAATGTAAAATAAAAATAAATTTATAAGACTAACAAATAAATAAGAAAGAAAGAGGTTAAAAGGAATGATAAAAGCGACCCGAAAAATTATATATTGGTAGAGAGTAAAGAATGAGAAAAGAAAGAAATTAAAAACACTTGAATAGTTGAAGATGAGAGATAAAAGAGAAAATAAATTAAATATATGAGAGACAAAATAGACCAAAGGTAAGTTATTAGTCCCCCATACACTTTATTAATAGTATAGAAAAATATACATTCATATAGGAGAGAGGAGAAAAGAAAGAAATTAAATATACATAAATAGTGGCAGATGTGTGATGAGAGAGAAAATAAATTAAATATATGAGAGACCAAATATAGTTAATTATTAGACCACCCATACAATTTATTAATAGGATAGATTATATCAAAGCAACAACAATGCCCTGCCTATTTTTCTCAGCGTATCACAATTATAGTAGTACAAATGTGTGTTTATAACCAAGATAAATCCATAAATATGTGAGAAGTATAATTACCTCTATACTATAATTAAATCAGTTAAACCCCAATTGACCCCTAAAATTCACTGTTTTAAAATATTTTTCTTATTGCCATTTGTTTTAGAGTTTTTTTTTCCAAAATATTACTCTAATGAAAAATAATTACCAAATTATTACTTTCTCAAAAATATTTCATATACTATTATTCATATTGCCACATGTATTGTTACGTGGGCAAAAAAATTATGAGCATTTGAATAAAAATTATTATTAGTTTGTGTTCAATAATTGCTTGGTTTTATCTTTTTTTTTGAGTTCCTTTTTTTTTTCTTTTGAGACACTTCTTTGTCAATGCAGTAAATGAAAATGCTGCAAAGTTTGAACCATTTTGGTATAATTTTAAAAAGTTATACTGGAAGCCATCCATTAATAATGTTCTTCATAACTCTTAAAAAGCAACATACATTATATTATTTCCTTACATATCAATATTACTTCTAAGATGTTTTCCATTAATTGTCATTCTTGTATACTTTTGTTAAAGATTAATACTAGGGAAGCTTTGACGTCAACTTTCCATTTTTTTTATTTTTTTTACAAAGAGTACTACTTTTTGATAACTTTTTTTTTTTTTTGCATAACACGTGGCACATGCTAGTTTAATTATAGCGAATTCATATTGGATCCAAATTGATTAATCGAAGCAAAGTAGTTTTCAGGATTGAACAAATTGTGGCGATCATAATTGGAACACAGCTATCACAGGAAACGCAACCCGTTTATTCAATATTGGAAAAGCCGCAGAGTGAGTCTCTGCGCATTTTTATATGCTGCATCCCACATTGATAATATATCCCAAAACTGGCAAGTATCTATATTACATGGGATGAATTACATCTACGTCTCCTGAAATTTAGTAAAATTATAATTTAACTCATATTATTTTAAAAATTACAATAACCCCCTGGCGTATATTCCGTCTAATAATTTACCCCAGTCGTCTAGTTCTGTTAGGGTTCCGTTAAATTTTGTATGTGAAGTTTCGATAGTACCCTTGAGGGGTTTTTTTATAATATATATAAAATATTTGGGGTTGTATGTAATTTATTAAAACTTTGTGGGGCTAAAGTAATAATATTGAAAATATTGCTCCCTTTTTAAGAGCTGAAAATGATGGGTAGGTTGGAGAAGAGAGAGATCTAGATATATACGTATGCAATGTATATGCACATGCAAGTTGAGAAATCTTACGCTTTCAATTCATTATAATTCGTTCATTTCTTTTCCAAATCGCGCAAATGGTATGTCAAAATCGATCACCGCAATGAGAGGAACACGTTGGTAGTGGTAGTTTCGGGTTTCACTAGACGGTGGAGGAGAAACGGCGGCGGCGGTGATGAGGTGGCAACGGGTTTTCATTTTCCGACAAGTTTTCTGATGAACCTGAGGGGGGGAGGGGGGTCTTAAACTTTTCGAGATGGGAAACGCGTTGGTGAGGTCAATTTTGGGCTAGAGTTGATGGAGGCGGCGGAATTGAGGCGAAGAGTATGTTTTACACATTTTTCGTTCATCACTTGTAATTATTACATACCACATGAAATTTATTGTAAATATACACAAAAAAAGTGGGTTAAATTGTAGTTTCACCAAATCTCATGGGAGTTAGATGTATTTCGTCCTATTTAATATCAGCAAAAAATAAAGGGTAAAACGGACATTATATATTTTTCGTCCATCACTTGTCATTATTACATACCCCATGGGGTTTATTGTAATTATAATTTCGTCAAACCTCAAGGGAGGTAGATGTAATTCATCCTATTATATATTAAATGAGAATTTCTTTGATTACTTTTTCTGGTGTTCGTAATTTTGAATTTCATAAAATACTCTTATTAAAATAGTTGTAAGTATAAAATTTTTAGTTATTATTCTTTCTCATTTATCTAATGTACTCTTACTCTTCCTTTTCTATTATTTTTCCTCTCTCCTCTCTCACATCTCTTTTGATAGAATTTTCTTTTACTTCATTTTCTACATTTTTTTAATCATAAAATCCAATCTTACTTTAATTTTGATTTTTCACTTATTATAAATTTAGTCAATATAGTAAATATGGCTGAAAAGATAGTATAAATAATAAAAATAGTTAAAATATATATACACACACACGCATTTCTTTTGATTTAATAAAAACATCATTTTAAATTTAATCATTTCATTATCTTAGATCTCATTTTTCATTTCACTCTTAAATTATTGCTACCAAATGCGATAATATTTAGATTAGAGAATATATATATATATATATACACACACACACTATAAAAAACTCAGCTTTAAAAAAAAAAGAAAAGAAAAGAAAAAACTATTCAAACGAGCTATTAAAACTACAAACTTATTCATGATAGACAATATTGAGATATTATTTAACTTTTGTATTGCATAAGAATTAATTTGAACTTAGGAGTAGGGATGCAAACGAACCGAGCCGGCTTGCGAGCTTGACGAGCCGGCTCGACAAAGGTTCGAGGTCGAATTCGAATAATTCGAGCCAAGCCTGTATAAGTTTCGAGCCGAGCTCGAGCCCAATATTTCTTGTTCGTAGGCTCACGAGCCTTTATTTTTTTAATATTTATTTTTATTTTTATATAATTATATATATAATTATAATAATATATTAATTTTCAAACTTGAGCTCTCGAACCCGGGTTTGAGCCTGTAGCTCAAACATAATAAAATATTTGAAAATATTTAAACTCAAGCTCGAGCCTATAATTTACTCACAAATTCGAGCCAAAGGAGCCGAGCCAAGCTAAGCTCGAACATGACTCGAGCCCGAGCTCGAGCCTATTTTTTCCTGGCTTGTCGAGCTCGAGCTCGAGCTCGAGCTCAAGCCCGAAAAAAAGGTCAAGGTTCGGCTCGGCTCGGCTCGTTTGCATCCCTACTTAGGAGTAGTGTAGGTTAGTATTGGCGTAAAGTTTATTTTACTCTCGATACTTTATTCTGTTTGCCCATAATGAGGTAAGTACAAGTGTAAACTTCGTTTGAATGTCAAAATAAAGTAGGTGCCTAGCTAAATTTATAAACTAGAAAAATTAAATAAGATGTTTTTAGTTGGGGATTGATACTAGCACTCCCAAATTTGTTACAAGGACTCCATTTTTACTTTTATATTGAAAAATTAACCAAAATGTCCTTTCATTTTAAAATAGAATTAAATATATTTTACCACCCCTAAATTAAAGGCTATGTAATCTAATAATTGCTCTTATACCATTCTATCTATATAATCTTTACTATATTGTTTTTACACTTAGCATACTAAAATCCAACTCCAAATATTTTATTAACTACAAAAAATAATTTTAAATTTTAATTGAAAAATAATTCATAGCTTCAGTAAATTTAAATAAAACTAAGTTATGAAAATATTGTAATAATACTTGAAATTAATTACACATGAAAAAAAAAGTTATTCTAATTTAATGAACTTATTAAGTATAAAATCTAAGTAAATTTTGACTAATTTAAATAAAAAATGAATAAGTATTTTAATTATGATTTAAATATGCTTTTGTTATTAAAATTAGATCATGATATATTTAAGTAAATTTAAATTCTTTAAGGGTAGTTTAATATAAATTCTCTCAATTAATTTTGTAATTCTACCAACTTTCAAATTAAAGTAATTTCATTTTATACCACCACAACTACTACTATACATCAGCATCTTTAATTAATTTAACACCACCACTATTGATTTTTTGAAATCGACTTTATATATAATTACTTCTACAACTTAACTTACCGAGATCATGCAATCTCATTCAAAAACCCAAACAAAGCCATTAGAAATACATTTCGTCGTCACATTTAGTCTAAATGAATAATGAATTTTGTTAGATTGATACACACTTCGCTGGATGTTTGTAATTTTAAAAGCCACACTAAATAATTTATAATTACACTATATATCAAGAATTTTGGGCGTAATTCGCCCAAGAAAAGCAAAAAAAAATTATAGAGCTTAATATGTTGGTAATAGGCTGATAGCAGTTATTTATAATTAATATGATCAAAAGATCCATTAAATCTCAAAAATAAATTCAGAACTTCGTATTTATAATTAATATGTTGTGATTACTATTTTATTTTTTTGGATCTTATAATTAACGTAATAGTTTGCCAAATACTCTACGACTTAAAGCAACGCTCTCTTTTTATTTTTAACTAAAACGACTAATTAGCCATGCATTAAGACATATTTATATACTAACGGAGAATAGTTAATTATGAGGCGACAAAAAGATGAAAATTATATGGTTTTTTCTCAAGTTTGTTCTATATTAAAATTGTATGATAATATAATAATGTGTGAAATTGAAACAATATACCGTCAAATATGTTGTGACTTTGAAACTCCAAAAGCTTATCGAAATTGAACTTTTCCCAAAAGTCCTGTTAAAACACTAATTTATCGATGATTATATCAATATTTTATTTTAAAACACACATTGTACAACTATTATGTAAGACAAAATATAGACCAGGATTGCATTACCTGAGTTATTAATTAAAAATGGAGACGTGAAAGCGTTATTGTAATGATTATTAATGATTTGATTACAATGTATAATCGCTTAATGTCAAAGCAATCCCCCTAAGAAAGTACGTGAACGTGGACAAATAATTAAGTATGGGTTGTAAATTATATTATGATTAATTCTTTTTAGCATATTTTAACTGTTTTATTTCATCTTAATTAATGTTGGAGTGTATCTGAATCAAAACAAATTATTTAATTTAACATAGCCCTTAATATTTTATGTATTTAAAATTCAGACGTAATGATCGTTGACATGGTAGCTAGATTAGGGAACACTTACCTAATTACACTGATTGATTTTGGTTAATATCTTAATTATGCATCAAGTTTGCAAAATCATATTCTACAATCTACATAAATTAATCTAATCTTGAAATAATTGCTTTAATTTATACAAAAAAAAAAAACAAAAAAGATTTTTGATGATTATTCAAAGCCTGATTTTCGAAATAATTGCTTTAAATTGATGATGAATAAAATATAAATAAAAAAAGTGATATTTTGCAAACATTTCTACTTTTTGAAATATAGGCATTGTAAAGATTTGAAAAAAAAAAAGTTAAGTAGTACAAATATGTAGTGTTTTGAATTTGAAAAAAAAATAATTAGAAGTTGGAAAAAGTAACCAAAAACTACTTCCAACTTGTAATTTATTTTAATTGTTTTTTATAGCAGGTGTAGAAAAACAAAACACTCATTGTCCGTTTGTTTCAATAAAAAAAACATTGTTTTTTTTCAACACCGCGTAATCTAATGAAACATTTCAATGAACATCAAATTGAATTTGACCGAACCAGAGCTAATGATCACATGACTATTGTATTTTACTTGTTATATAATTCACGTTTTAGTCTTGAACTCATGGTCCCTCAAATTAAAATTATATTTCGTATTTGTCATTCAATTTATTTTTTATTGAAATTTAAAAATATGGCGAATTACACTGACCACCCCTAAGGTTTGACTAATTTACGAAAAATTCCCTACTTTTTAAAAAATTACCAAAAACCCCCTAAGGTTATATCAATATTACAAGCTTATTTTAATTTTTGAAAATACCCCTTCCCTCTTTTTGGATGATTTACACGGATCACCCCGAGATTATGTTAATTTACAAGAAACCCCTTGCGGTTTCAAAAATTATCAAAAATCCCCTAAGGTTATACCAATATTACAACTAGCACCTACTTAGGTTGACTTATCAACAATATTAATTCTTTTTTTTTCCTCTGTAATATTGTTATCATAAAATTTTCATGTAATAGATTTGAAAAAAAAAAAGTGATTATTTATTCAAATAAATATTTTGAATTTAATACATTAAAAGTATCTACCAACACATCAAGTATGTAATATTATCGTTAATACGGAGTAAATTTTAAGAGAAATGAGTTAGAGTCCTCAAGCTAAATAAAGTTTTCAAGTGCATTATTTAATTTCAATTTTTTATTTCAATCAATGTTTATATTTCTCATTTCACATTATGGATATATACGATGCATATAATTATATTTTTCTCAAATATAAATTTAGCACATATTACGTATATTTAGTATAAATTCATAACATTGAATTCAAAATATTTATTTGAATACCTAGTCATATTTTTTTTCCAAATCTATTACATGAAAATTTTATGATAGCAATATTACAGAGGAAAAAAAAATTAATATTGTTGATAAGTCAACTTAAGTAGGTGCTAGTTGTAATATTGGTATAACCTCAGAGGGGTTTTGGTAATTTTTGAAACTACAGGGGGTTTCTCGTAAATTAACCTAATATCAGGGTGGTCAGTGTAAATCACCCAAAAAAAGAAAAGGGGTATTTTCGAAAATTGAAATAAGTTTGTAATATGGATAGAACCTAAGGGATTTTTGGTAATTTTTAAAAAAGTAAGGATTTTTTTGTAAATTAGCCAAATCTCAGGGATAGTCAGTGTAATTTTCCCTTAAAAATAAAAACGAGTGTATGTGAAGGGTATGTGCAATATCTAAGGACGAAACAAGTTAAAATATCAATCGTTTCAACTCTTAAACATAGACGTGCACTTCGCATGTGAATTCATTGATTTACAGTTTTACACTCTGACCAAAAAGTGTAGAGTCACATACAAGTAACACTACAACGATTTCGAAAATCGAAACCAACAACTGAACAAGTTCCGAATACAAGAATTTATCCAAAAAAAACTAACCTAAAATTACTCCCAAAATACTAACAAGAAGGTTTCAAGCTGAAGCAAAACAATCTCTTAATTTTTTTCTTCTGAGATTTTTTCTCCTTCATTGTGCCCCACTGGCTAAGAATCTTGTTCTCGTTTCTTAGCTCGTTTATCACATCTCTTTTCTCGTTATTTCTTCTTATCAACTCAGCTTGATTACACAAATTCTCTTCCAAGAGTTTAGAAAACTTCAGTTGTTCTCCATTCCAAACTCTCTCTCCCATCATCAAATCCTCATTATTGTTGTTACGATGAAGATCAGCCAATGTCTTGTTTGTCAACCTATTGCTTGAATTTGGAGATTGAAACTCAAAACTGGATGTAGCTGATTCAGATTCACTACAAAAATAAATAAATAAATAGGTGAAAATATATGTATTTAAGGTGTCACTAATTATTTACACAAATATTTATGTAATAAAAAGTTATATTTTTGTAACGATTGTGATTTTTGTAAGTTTAATATATAGTGATAGAATCAGTATTTAAGTTGTCATCATTAATTATTAATAACGTTACAAAGAAAAAAAAATAAAACTAATAACAATATATTAAGTGGCAATGCAAAATTTATTGCCAGTTATAAAGTCAAGTGACAATAATTCATTTTATTTGATCAACAAAAGCTTTTTTGGCAAAGGCAATAGTAACAAATATTAGTGGTTAAATTGTTAACATTAATAATTAGTAACAACCCATATATGAAAATAGCGTCAATGAAACAAAACTTTGATTATGATTTTTACTATCACAAAATTGTTGCTATAAGGTACCATTAATTATCAACAGTGAAAGCTTAAGCACTAACTGACACTACATATTAAGCTGTATTTTGACAAAATAAAGGTGGTTGTAACATTATCAACAAAATAAAAAGGTATTGTCAGTTAATTAATCAATATTAATATGAGTAAATGCAATTTATATCCATGTGTTATGCCTAACTAGCAGCAAAAATCATGTGGAAAAAGGGATAATTACATAAAATTCACCTCTGGTTTCGTGAAATTTAACTCTAGTACTTTGTGGTTTAAAAAAATGGAAAAAGACAACCTGTGTTTTTCAAATTTATGCTCACTAGCGTTAATTTTGCACTGAAATGTTTGCTATGCCCTCGTTATTAAGAGTCATTGAATCTTGATTTAAAAGATGAACGGTTCAGATTGATTGTTCAATAAAAAATATAATATATAAATATAAAAGTTATAAATAAAAAACTTATAATAAAAAAATATAATACATAATATAAAAATTATAAATAAAAACACTTATACACACAAATAAAAATCTATGTATGCACACACACACCTGTGCGCACACAATTTCACACACACACACACACACACACAATTACACACACAAAAAATGCATACGCACACAGTTAGAAACACACACACACACACACACACACACTCTTAAATCTAAAAATTGGGTGAGGAAGAGGAATTTGTGAAGAAGAGGATGGGTGTGGAAGGGCTTACACACGGGCGCGCACAAACTTAGATTTAAAAATTGAGTGAAGAAGAAGATGTGCGAGCAAGGGGTTACATACATAACTAGATCTAAAAATTGGGTGAAGAAGAAAGAGAAAGGAGAAGATGGTGTTTGGGGGAGAAAAAAGGATTTCGAAATTAGATCTGGAAGAAGAAAATGGTAGCGATGGTGCCGAGAGGAAGAGGATGTCGGCGGTGGTGAGGAGAGGCGGCAGAGAAATAAGGAGGAGGAATAAGATGGGCGGAGGGGAGGGGGAAAGAAGAAGAAGATGGTTTTGGTGGCGGTAGCGTGGAGGTGGTGGTGGACTATGAAGAAGAAAAAGGGGGAGTACGGAAAAAAAAAAAAGAAGAAGAAGAAAAAGAAAAGAAAAAATTACACAAAAATTTGAAGAAAAAAAAGGGATGAAGAATAAACAATTAAAATAAAAAATAATATTTTTGAAACTTTGAGGGTATTGTCGTCAATTCGGTATTGTCTAGAAGTAAAATAGGGGCTAATTATATAAGTACTAGTACCAGAAGTGCAAGTACCTCACTCGTCTTTAGTTTTGACGGTGAAAGGGGTTTTCAGCATAAATTTAGAAAACGGGGGGTATTTTTTTCTTCATATTTTTAAACCATGAGGCACTTGAGTCTAATTTCGCAAAATCATGGACAGGTTTTATACAATTATCCTCCCCAAAAAAAAGATTAACATAAAAAACCTTATGTTTTTAAAAGTAATCACAACCCCTTAGAGTTGACTTTTAAGTAAAATAAAAACAAAAGGACAATTTTACTTCTCATTTTATATTTGAATATATTAACTCAAATTTATAAATATAATACATATATACATATATATGT
Source organism: Petrea volubilis (assembly GCA_026212405.1). Classification (NCBI taxonomy): domain Eukaryota; kingdom Viridiplantae; phylum Streptophyta; class Magnoliopsida; order Lamiales; family Verbenaceae; genus Petrea; species Petrea volubilis. The sequence continues at coordinate 10,420,754 of CM047870.1, forward strand.
GTATATACACACAAATTATATATATGCACACATATATATATGTACACACACATAAAATCTATACACACATATATATAAACACAAAATCGGCATGCGTTTTAGTCGTTGCTATCAGCCACCCGCCACAAAGAGAGAGAAAGAGATAGGAGAGAGAGATATGGAGAGAGAGGGGGCAGGGTGGGGGACGGTGTCAAGAGAGATAGATTAAGAGGGAGAATGATAGAGAGAGAGAGAGATATGGAGAGGGAAGAGGGAGGGCGGTACTCAGAGTGGGGCCCGCGACAGTGGGGGCTCGGGGGTGGGGCAATATGGTGGTGGCAATAGGGCAAGGGACGACATGGTGGTGCATGATGGTAGCAGTAGCAGTGGTAGCGAGAGGAGGGGGGTACGGCTAGGGTTTTGGGTAGAACTTGAAAGAAGAAGATGATGGGGGTTAGGTTATTTTTTCCATTTTTTTAAATGAAAATAAAATATAAATTAAATTAAATTGTAAGGGTTAAACAATCATTTTAGTAGTTGAAATACAATAATTTTTGCAGTCAATATGCATACAATACACGAGGATTTTTATGCTACTTTTAAAAAATATGAGGTTTTGTATATTAATTTTTATTTCACAAAGTTTTTTTTTTCGCTCGTTAAACATAATAAATGGGTATAAATTGCATTTTGTCCATATTAATAATGACAATTTTTATATTGTCGGCTAAATTTTTATCATCGAAATAAGGGTTTTTTTTTTGTCATTGGGCACCTCTATGTTAAGTCTAATTTAATTGAGAAATCCTATAAAATAAAAACTAGTACAAAAAACTAGTGAAATGTGAAAACCACTAATGATATCCCTCGATCGATAGTGTACTTTATATGGTTATTTCTGCATGTATGATAGTGTTTTAGCCTTGTAAATTTACTCTTAAACCTTAAGTTAAATTTACAAAGCCCCAGTGTTAAAAAATTGGTCTAAAATCCCTCATATTTTTAAAAACTAGCACACCACCCCTCTTGTGCCACAATTTCGTTTCTCGCAAATCGTTCACAAATGTGTATGGAATTTTGAAGGTGAGGATTTGGATTTTTTTTTTCCCTCTTCAAAAGTGACCATACATATTGTTATTTTCCAATTTTCTAAAAATGGGTAAAATAAAAAATTCATACTTAAATTTTCGAAAAATTAACCTAGGGGGTGTTATGCTAGTTTTTTAAAATATGAAGAATTTTAGATTAATTTTTTTAACACATGTTTTTTTACAAATTAAAATTAACACATGGGAGTTTGTAAATTTAATTTTGGATATCATATTAGTTTTTGTAGTGTCTATAATTAGATATATTAAAGAATAAGACTGTTTATTCTATCATAATAATTTGTATTTAAAATTTTGCAATTTTTAAACAGTAGCGATAATAAAACTTTGTACTTACCATGAATCTGCAGCAGAAAACTCTTCAATATATTCCTCATGATTCCGATGAGGCTTCGATCCTTTTAGACGATATTCGTCATGAAGGGAGGGCCGAGATTTTCTCATGGAATTCGAGGGAGATGATCCGCCGTGTGATGCTTTGATGGACGGTTCAGATTTGAGCTGAAGTTGATCGTATTTATCAGCTAAAGCACGGTATGATCTATGGAGGTCCTGTACCATTTTGATGAGTTGTGGCCTCTTTTGGTAATACATCTCTGCTCTCCTAGCAAATGTGTCTCCATTGTCTTCAATTAGCTCTAATATGGTCTTTATTTTCTCATCCAAATCTATGTATATATTGTGCAAAATTACAAGTCATATATTAGTTTAAATCTAGCTTTTCTAACTCTTATCAATATTCACGATTTAGCATTTATGGGGACAAAATTCATGATAACTCATGTATGTAAGAATTACTTTCAATGTGTACCTTTTTTGTTTTTTTCTCTTGAAAAAATAATTTTTGGTAATTATTTAACTACCTCTTTGGACTCAAATTTGTGACCGATCTGTTCGCAAATGCAAAAGCTTACCACCAAACTATTTGCTTGTTCCTATTTTTCAATGTGTGCTAAGTTATAAGGGTGTTTGCATTTTTTTCAAATAAGTTCTATGTTTAATGTTATCGACAACAAATGAAAAAAATTGGGACCTAAATCGCTCCCCCAACCCCCCCCCCCCCACCCCAACCCACATAAAGAAAAAAGATTTATAATTACTATAAAATGGAAATTAGAAGCAGGCTAGCAAAGATTAAAGAAGGTTCTTTTAAGTGAATAATCCCTATCAAATTTATATACGATGGTTAACTGTGGAATTAATAGATTATATTACTTTCAATAAAACACAACCGTAATATATTGTGTTGTGTGCAGCATATACAAGATATTTTCTAAGTTTTACCACAACTAATTAAATCAATACTACTTAATTAATTATGTTCACTACCCTTTTCTCACTTCTATAGCACACTGACTAAACTACCTTGAATTCAATTTTTCACCCTCTTCAATTAACCAATTATTTTTCGTTATTCAACATCCAATGTATGATCAATGCGAAAGCAAATAATATCCTCCACAATTTAACACCGCCTTAAAACTAGATTAGGGTTTTATTTTAATAAGATATAAAATAAACATCCCAACTTGAAATTGCATTATCTCAAAACTAAGCACATCCAGCCAGAAATTTAGTATTTGGGGGGCAAGATCAAATTTTTATAAAATATTAAAGGTATTTTTACGATTGGTATGGGGAATTTAAAAATATTTTAAACAATGAATATAACATTTAAACTCGATATAAACTTGAGCAGGACGATTGAGCCCTCTGCCCCCGGCTCTGGTCCATCCAACCAAAATCTTTAGAAGCAAAATCTTTTATAAATCATGCACAACAAATAGAAAAACATAATCGACATGCACTTAAACAAGTTCTCTAAGGCCATTGCACACGCATAAATACACAAAAACACAGACATAGCAGTGTGTGTTGTGCGTGTTTTTGAGAGAGGGAAGAACCTGGTGAAATGTAGTGGAGCCATTGGGACTGAGGGGGGCGATTGTGGCTATCCCACCAACACCGAAACGGAGAGGGTGACTGATGTTGTTGCTCATCCCTGCTGTTAATATTATTATTGCTCTCCATTCCAATTAATAATTAATTAATAATTAGAACGAACCCTTCTGCCTAGCGCAAGAAAATATATATGCTGACTCCTTTAACAAATTATCAGAACAACTTAAAAAGGGAAAGAAAAAATAGAAATCTGCAAGAATTATGAATGTTTAAGGACAATAATTTGATTTCATCAACAAGAAGTTAAACAAAAGCAGTACTCTAGATTAATCGGTTTCCTAATTGCATCCATATATATACTTATCCATTAAATGACTCCCACAATCAAGGAGTATTTTTAGGATATATATGTAAGCCTAATTGGCTAGACAATTAATTTGTGCGACAATCTTGGCACTTGTTCAAAATTAAGAATATCTTAATTTTTGTTTTTTATTTTTATTTTTACATTTGACAATATCGTCGTTTGTAAGTGCAGTAATTAATACATTAGGGCCCCTTTTGATTGGGTGGATTGGATAAATGTATATTTAGTATTGAGTTGGTTGGTGGGTTGGATAATTGTAGTTAAAATGCCATATTTGATTTGTGGGATTCAGTCCATGGCTCAAATTTCAATGATATATAAATCTCGTTTGATTTTATGGATTACATTGGATTAATAGCAAAAGTTCCATTTTGCCCTCAAAATTATTTTTCATTGGTTTTTGACTTTTTTATAACAAGGACAATTTAATAAATTCAATTTTGGGATATTAACAATACATTCTAACTTCCTCTAGTAGCACCCCCCCCCCCTAAGACTGAATCCAGCTTAAATGATGGCTTCAATCCATGGTATCATGGATTGAGGTATTTCAATACATGATAAAATTACGAATCAAATATGGAATTTAGATTGGACTATTTATTGTATTACAACGTATTATAACAAATCAAAAGGGGCCTAGAAGTTTGAATGTTCAGTACAGTTCAAGAACGGAGCTAAAAGGGATAAAATCAGACATGGTCCTAAAATTTGTGGTTTTTTTTCAATTTTTGTCCTCAATTTTACGGGCTCATCAAAATGAGGACAATTTTTCAAAATTTTCATCAAATTTGGCCATTTTCAATGACATACGTTAAAAATTAATGGCGAGGCGCACATGTGTCGTTAGTCACCTATGACGAGCACGTGACTAACGTAAGGAGCACGTGCGCCTCGTTGTTAATTTTTAATGCCTATCACTGAAAAGGACCAAATTTGATGAAAATTTTGAAAAGTTGTCCTCGTTTTGATGTGCCCGTAAAATTGGGGACCAAAATTGGAAAAAACCACAAAATTTGGGACCATATCTGATTTTATCCCGAGCTAAAAAATTTAATTTGATATATGAGGGACCGGGTAAGATTGAAGATTTACAAAATATAAAAATACAACTCTACTGTTGTAAGAGATAAAAGTTTAAATTTTAATAAAAAATATTTATTTAAATATTTTCTATAAAAAAATTGGAGATAAAATTATTCCTTATGCCAAATTTTCCTTTGCTCCGTCCATGATACTTCATTGTTTTTTTTTTTTTTTCCATATTGAAGTTAAATTAGTTGATTAGTATTTATTAGTATCACTACCTTATAATAGATGATTCCATTTTTCGAACCGTCCAATGATGCAATCAAATATCTTTGAACTGAGAAACCTATGTTGAAAGAAATCTCAAAACCAATATAGAATCATTTTTATGTAACAAATTTTGGAAAGGTTATTAGTCTATCATATATTTTTGGGAGGGAAAAATTATGTAGACTATTGTGAGTTTGGGATTAATTCAATCTAAAAAGTCAATTCAGAAGGTAAAACTTATTCAAATTATTATAAATCACGATACATATATTTTAATATTAAGTTGATGTGAGAGATAGTTAACAAAATACAAAAACTGGTGGCTAATTTAATCTCATCAAATGATTAATTTTTGTGTACAACTCTTATATTTTTTTGTATCTTTATTTCGTCAAATTTTCATTTTCGATATACAACATTATGACATATATATATTCTTTCGATAAATTATTAAAATGGTTACGGTAGGAATAAAATAAAAAGAACTTTTGTTCTCTTTTTACGATAAGAAATTTAAGGTTAATACGGAAAAAAAAGGAGATTTTCATAACTGTGAAGTAAATGACATAAGAGTTGTATCAAGCCGATCAATGGGCGGGTTTTAATTTAAATAAAATTTGAGTTTGATCGAGAGTTAATCATTTTTGATTGATTAAAATATTTGATAAATCAAATTTGATTACAAATATCCACAATCAGAATAAGCGAGTCTGCGACGATTTTAAAGTTAATACGGAAAAAAAAGGAGATTTTCATAACTGTGAAGTAAATGACATAAGAGTTGTATCAAGCCTATCAATGGGCGGGTTTTAATTTAAATAAAATTTGAGTTTGATCGAAAGTTAATCATTTTTGATTGATTAAAATATTTGATAAATCAAATTTGATTACAAATATCCACAATCAGAATAAGCGAGTCTGCGACGATGAATCCAAAGGTGACTGAGGATATGAACCAATTCCTGCTTGAGCCATTCTCGCCGGATGAGGTTAGCTGCAGTATCAAACAAATGTCGGTCCTGAAGTCTTCGAGGCCGGACGGTATACCCCCTCTTTTCTACCAATGCTATTGGCCCATTATTAAAAAAGATGTGATTCCTTTCGTACTCAATTTCTTGAATCATAATAAATTCCTGCATAAGATGAATTTCACTCATATTGTGCTTATCCCTAAATGCAAGATTCCCACTCACATTACCCAATTTCGGCCGATAAGTCTATGTAATGTCATTTACAAAATTGCATCCAAAACCTTGAGCAATAGAGTCAAACCTTTATTGAATGACATTATTTCACCTGCTCAATTAGCTTTTGTGTCTGCTCGGTTAATTAGTGATAATGTTCTGGTCGCCTTTGAATTAAATTATTATTTGAAAAATCGTAGGAAGGGGAAGACTGGTAGTTTTTCCCTCAAGCTTGATATGAGTAAAGTGTATGACCGTGTTGAGTGGCACTTCCTGATTAGAGTTCTCTTAGAATTAGGATTTCATACGAGATTTGTTAGATTGATCATGAGATGTGTTTCTACTGTGTTGCACTCGTTTATTTTGGCAAGAGCTCAGTTTGACTATGCAATCCCCGAGATGGGCATCCGACAGGGTGACCCGCTCTCCCTTACTTATTTTTGTTTGGCGCAGAGGTCTTGAGTAACCTATTTCAGCGAGAGGAGTGCAACGATACCCTTAAAGGCATTGCTACCTCCAGAGGGGTGCCTAGGGTGTCCCACCTTTTGTTTGCAGACGATACTTTGGTATGTGGGGATGCAACGCCAAACGCAATGCAAAGTGTGAAGAGTGTTCTGGACAAGTATGCTAGGGTGTCCGGAAAGGTGATCAACGGTCAAAAATTTGCTATTGTCTTCAGCCCGAATACCCCTACCCAAACTCGCGAAATCCTAGCTTCGATCCCAGGAGTCCCGATTCGTGGCCGCCACAATCTTTATTTGGGGCTGCCCACGATCGTGGGTAAGTCACGAGGGCCAGTTTTCTCCTCTATTTGGGACAGAGTGATGCGAAAGATCCAAGGTTATTCTGAAAAATTCCTTTCATCGGCAGGGAAAGAGGTTTTAATCAAAGCGGTTTTACAGGCGATCCCCACCTATACAATGAGTTGTTTCAAATTGCCTAATTACTTCATTGAGGAACTTGAGAAACTCATTGCAAGTTTTTGGTGGAACAATCGAGAGCATCGCAAGATACATTAGACGCGATGGGATGATTTGTGCTATCCGAAAAAAGAGGGCGGCCTAGGATTTCGGCAGCTAAAGTTGTTTAACTTGGCATTACTAGCTAAACAAGGGTGGCGTCTACTTAAATATCCAGAATCACTCTTGTCATGAATCTTGAAGGCACGTTACTTTCCTCGAGAGGACTTCCTTAGCACTGAAGAGGGACATAATTCTTCTTTTACTTGGCAATGCATTTTGGCAGCTTGGAGAGTCTTGGAACAGGGAGTTAGATGGCGTGTGGGGAATGGGCAATCCATTCAAATTTGGCACGACAAATGGGTGTCGGGCAACGATTTATTCCGACCAAGAGTAAGGAGCCCTAGAGACACGGAAATCGAATGGGTCTATCAGCTTTTGGAGATAGAGCGGGGGGAATGGAATAGTCAACTTATCGACCAGCTATTTGTGGCTTCGGATGCGGCCTTGATTAAGCAAATTCCTCTTCCTCGCCTGGCATCCCCGGATATCTTAGTGTGGTACTTCACAAAAAATGGTTTGTTCTCTACCACAAGCGCCTATCATGTACCAAAATGGCCTTGTCGTGATGCTTCTATGGGCAATATGGAATAAAAGAAATAAGAAGCGAGCAAATGCGGCTAATGTCACTCTTGATGAACTGGTGTGTGTTACTAGGCAATAGTGCAGAACTATTCAAGAAGCGTTGTCAAGACAGTCACTGCCGTCGATGATAAGTCCGTAATTCTACGTGATTTTTATGGTTATTTTGATGGATTTATCATGTATTCTTGTTCATTTGAACTTCTTTATGCCTAAATTCGAGATAAATCGTGTTTTGTAGGTAAAATGACAAAAATACCATCAAAGAGATGAAAAAGTGGAATCAAGAGTTGGGTACCTATGCAAGATATTTTGGGTACCAACCCAATTTCAGAGATTTTGAGAGATTTTGAGAAGAAATGAATCTGTAAATTTGGGTACGTACCCAGGAATTTCTGGTAATTATCCAAATTCAGTCAGTGAAGTGTTGAATGAATCTGTAAATTTGGGTACGTACCCAAAATATTTCGGGTACGTACCCAAAACCCGCGGCAGAAAATTTTCAGTTTTCCTAGTGCGATTAGGACTCTAATTTTGGAAGGTGTCTCTAGGGTTTTTTCACCCTTTTTAAGTCCAGAAAGAGGGAGGCGGCTACTGTTCATGTTTTTCCTTAGGTTTTAGAGTTTAGAACTTTGTTTTTCTTATTTTTTTATCTTTGGGGGATTTTGTGGAGAACGGAAGAAGGAGACAACAAGAACGAAGGGAAGAATAACCGTACAAGGGAGTTCTACACCTGAAAATTCCAGCAATTAAGTTCCCTTTTTCTCTTTTCATGAGTTCTCTTTTATATTTTGTTATTATGTTCAATTTCATTATGAACTAATTTCAATTAAGTGTAAGGATGGTGTAATTCATTGTTTATTTGCTATTCTATGAAAATCCTACGAGTTTGAATTGGTTTTCATATATTTTTCTTGTTGTGCGATTCTTGTGTAATGGTTTAATACGAGGTTAGGGTTTGATCACCCCTAATTATCGAATTTGGGAATCGTGATGAGGTCGAGAGACGATTCACGATATTAGCTCTAATTAGACAAGATCAATGGGGTTAAAGTTGCACGAGAGTGAATTTAACTTTTATTGAGCCTTAAGGCAGTATTTAAAAATTCATACAAATACTTCGAAAGTTGGGATTAATTGAATGAGAATTGGTTAGTCTTAGGCTTAGAGGAATTGTATGAGTTAATTCCGCAATGCTCGAGAGAGATTGTGGATATATTCGTTCCTAGGCTTCACACAACCACGAAACCACTCTACTTAGGGATTGGATTAGAATAGCAAATTACGTGAATGAAACCACCTTACACTTGCTTTTATCGCCTTGATTATTTGGTATTATTGTTATTCGTAAGTCGTTTTATTAAGAAAATTAGGATTTATTTAGAAAATCACAACCACTATTCAATTTGTTCAATTTAGATAAGCAACACAAGTCAATTTCACGGGCCAAATCACAATCCCTGTGGATTCGACACTCTACTCACTATTTATTACTTGTACGACTGCGTGCACTTCCGCAAAAGTCACAACAGTCGATCCCATTGGCTCATGAGAGGTGGCGTCCGCTAGAAGAAGGTATTGTTAAGATTCACTTTGACGGGGCATTGTTCTTGAGCAGTGGAGAGATTGGCATTGGGGCAATTGCTAGGAATCATATTGGCCAATGTATTGGATGGCTTCAAATGCTCAAGGCTGGCTCTTTCGATCCGGAACTGATTGAGATGTTGGCATGTTGGGAAGCTATTCAGATGGCTCAAAGAGGAGGATGGTCCAAGATATGTGTTGAAGGCGACTATTTAACTGTTGTCGAACGATTTCATACCACTAAAGCCGATTTGTCAGTGCTTGGGAACATCACAACAGAGGTCATTTGCCTGAAATTGTTTAGTTATATTTTCTTTGCTTTGACTAGGCGGTCTACTAATGGGGTTGCTCATGCTTTGGCTTGCCACTCTACTACCTTCTGCGAAGGGATTGATATTTTACCTAATTATGCTAGAATTGTTGTAATACATGACATTACACCTTGATTCTAATAATATCGCCGCTATTATTCTTCAAAAAGAATAAGCGAGTCTGATATTCATAAAAGATTCTATTTCGGACATTAATAATAAATTTCCATTAAATTAATAACTTCACATGTATAATAATATTAAAGGTTGTAAAACAAAATGCAAATATGGAACATTTAATTTATTGTTGGACTTAATATTATTTTTTGAATTTTCTTGGTATTTCTTTTTAAATTTCAAATAAATATATATATATATATATATATATGAACAGATATAATGCTTAATCCGCGAAGGAATTTTATTTTTAGAACATCTCTTTATTTGACTTTTCAATTTTTAGATATTTCATATTATTAATTGTGTTGGATTTTTTTATCAGGTTTTATCATATTTATCTATTTCGAATTTGGCATCGTTAGATCAGATCCTATTGGACTGCATTCGATTTTGTGTATCGGATTCGGGTTCAATTTTTCATATCCGCTTCAAACTCGACCCGTTGCCATCCTACTTGTTAATAAGTTAATATAATTATCTCATTTTTTAAACTGATTTGGGCAAATTAAAAGAGCGGGCCCATAAAGAAGCCTAATCCAAAATCACATTGCGCCTCCACCAGAACTCCTAAACCCACCCCAACCACGTCTCCACTCCACTTCTCCTTATCTCACGCTTAGTCACTGAACTACACTTTTTAATTTCCCCTCTCTCTCTCTCTCTCTCTGTCACACACACGCACACGCACACACACACACACACACACTAACACATGGCAGCAGAACACCAGCCGCCCGACGCCCAAATCTCAACCGCCCCACCACCCGCCACCACCACCACCACCACCACCGACCCCTCTCCGGACCCACCTCCAGCCGAGCTCCCGACGACTAACACCACCGCCACTACGAACCCCCCCAAACGGCAGCGCCGCCCCAGCGTCCGCCTCGGCGAGATCGGAGGCGACCCACCTTACGATGCCCACCCCCGACGCCCCAGCAAAACGTGGCGCTTCCACAAAGACCCTTCGCTCGCCGCCAAAACCTCGAAAACGCGGCCGCTTACCAACCTCGTGAACGGCGGAGGAGGTGGCGGAGCCGGAGGCGACTCCAATTTTCAGGATTCCATCGACCTCTCCGACAATTACGGCGATTTCACCCATCGAAAGCCCAAGATGAGAAAGCCCACGAAAAGGGCTCGCACCAGTTGGAATAAATTCGACTCCACAGCCATTAATACTGGAGGGGGAGCAGCAATAATTGAGAGCACAAATTTCATACAAGAAGAAAATGAGAATAACAATAACACCAATAACGAAGAGTTTCGAGAGTTCGAGGCCGAGGGCTCCGAGAGTCGTTTGTTAAAAGAGCAGCATCAAAGCCCGATTAATTCCGGAGAAAATATGGGTTTACAGTTTTGGGATCAACACAGAAGGGGAAGTCGAGCCCGCGTTTCGGATAGCAATGGATTGCATCACAATGAAGTTAATTCGCCAGAGAAGCATAATGAGGGTAATAATTTGGGGGTGAGGGAATGGTTAATTGGACTAGGGTTAGGGAGATACGCCCCCGTTTTCGAGATACACGAGGTTGATGATGAGGTGTTGCCAATGTTAACGTTGGAGGATCTTAAGGATATGGGAATTAATGCGGTGGGCTCGAGAAGGAAAATGTACACCGCCATTCTCAAGCTGCGAAAAGGGTTTTCGTGAGTTGTTTATGTATTGTATTAGTAGATTGTCTTTACTTTTATTTATTTTTCTCTTCTTTCCTCTTATATTAGCAACTTAAGTAATAATGATATGATAAATTTGTTGTGGTTAAGTTAGTGTTGTTTTTCGTTGTTCTGGTTTTGACGTGTCCCTATCTGTTATCAAGATAGTATAACCTCAATGTACAAAAAGTGGGATACAAAGAAAATCACGACTGATAACATCCACGAGGCTTTTAAATGAAGTTTTGATATTACAGAGGCTAATTAGTTGATAAATTTGCAGCATTAATAGTCTCTTATATTAAGTTGTGTATAGTATGTTTTAATAGATTGTCTTTCTTGTTTTCTTCTTATGTTAGTAACCTAAGGAATAAAGATATGATTTTGTTGAGGTGCATTTAGTTTTTCTTCTTTGTTTTTGGTTTTGATGTGTCCCTAGTTGTTATCAAAATTGTGTCACTTCTAATGTACAAAAAGATGGGGTACAAAGAAATTGACTTATTAATCTTTGAGGCATATATATATACATATATGAAGTTTTGATATTACTGAAGCTAATCAGTTGATAAATTTTGCATCTTTAATACTGGTTTGTATTAAGTTCTGTTAAGCATATACTAGCTTCTGACGTTCTTATGTTCATCAATTGATGAACGTTTTCCTTATCTTGATCAATGCTTTTGGATTTCATGTTGTTCATCCTTAGTTATACTTCCCCTCTGTTGAAGTATTTTAGCTTCCAAGTATGATAGTTCCTTTCTGTACTACTTAATTCATTAGTGGAACCATGAGAGCTTGCTTGAATTAGTAGCCTCCTTAACAGCACTGATTTTATATTACAAGATATTTGGTTAGTGACGCTGGTTAGGATTGATTCCTAGAATTTGTCTTTATATTATCTTGCTCATAGTTTTGTGTAGTTAATAACTGTTGTAGTAACTGTGAAATACTCAAACAACTATTAAAACTTATGAACTTATTGTTGTTGAGGCTATATGGTTAGAAACTTGTAAGAGCTTGTTAGTGTGAAGGGTCACAATCATAGAGGTTTCATTTGAGATGGAAAGTACTATTCTCTTTTCTATATGTGATGAGATATTTAACCAAAATTCTTTCTTTTCTTTTGGTTTTTAATGTTTTTTAAGCAGCCGCATGACAGGTACTGTCAGTGAGTTGAAGTATATAGATCTAGGTTTCACTTATTTATCACAACTTGCATTGAGTTTCCAGAACAAGTATTTAGGTTCGAGCTGACTCAATTGATTTTACACTCCTGTTTCTGATTACGGTTTAGTTTTTCATTTATGTTTGTGCCATAATTCTATCTTCATTTTTACTTTTGTATGCATACCGGGGCAGTCAATCTTTGTCGGACAGTATGAGCCTCGTAAAAAGTAGTTGATATGTCTTGTACCAATATCACTTGAGTTGTATTAGTAACTATCTCCAGTTCTATGTGAACATTATTTTTCGTAGATATATGTGTGCCAATCTTTTTGCATACTAACACGAGTTAATATTCTATGTTGTATTTCTTTTTGATGCATTATGGCTCTCCTGTTTGTGTTCCTGTTTCGAATGATATAGTGCATGACGAATCAAAGCAGCAGTTAATCATGGAATTAATGGGTAGCGGAGTTGTATGAGAAACCTGTATGAATTTGAGATGTGCAACCGAAAAGTAGTACAATCTTCAAGGATTAAACTACTACTTTGGAACACTGTTGTTTTTATTCTATATTTTCAGGTTTTGATATCAGTTTTTGAGTTGTATGAGAACAGTTTCCTATATTGTCCTTGGGTGCTTTTTGATTCTTATATTGTCCTTTGGTGCTTTTTAAAATTAGATACTTTCTAAGCTGTTTTAAAATAAGTTGTGGATGTTTTATATTTTTCTTATAAACTTGTAAGTTTAAGACGTGTTATAAGCTTTTTCGCTTAAAAGATAACCGAGCAGTTTTGATAAGTTTACAAGCTTTATTTACCTCATGGAATCTTGATATTTTTGTTTAAGGGCAAATTCTATTAACGGTCCTTAAATTTTTGGTTTGGTATCACTTTATTCTTTAATGTTTAAAAATAAGCATTTTAATTCCTAATGTTGTTTAATGTTTAAAAATAAATATTTTAATTCCTAAGGTTTGTATGTGGTTTCGATATGGTACCTCACATAATTTTCCGGCATGTTGTCGCTGGAATTGAAGTTCAAAATTGTCAAATTAATATTTAAAGTTGCACTTTAGCCCCTCAAATATTTTAAGCCTTAACTATCAATTTAAGTATGACTGTAGTCACTTTAATCTTTAAATATTAATTTTCAATTATAAAAGATAATAAAAATTTCTCTCTAGAAAACTTTAATTTTATTATATTAATTGGTAATATTCTTATTATAAATAAGTATATTTAAATTGATAAGTAAGTCCTAAATGTTATTGTGAGGGATTAAACTACATTAAATTGACAATTTTGTTCTTCAATTTCAGCAAAAACATGACGGAGAATCAATGGAATAACCGCATTGAAACTAAATTTAAACATTAGATATTAAAATGTTTCTTTTTAAACATTAAGGCTATGTTTGGAACAAAGATTTTGGTGAGGAAAAATGAGAGGAAAATGAAAAGGATCAAGAATGAAAACATAGAGTACTATCATTTCAAGCACAAAAAAAAATTTCCATCCTATTTTCCTTACCAAAATCCTAGAACCAAACGGAGGGTAAAGGCTAAAGAGCTTTTCTTTTCTTTTCTTTTCTTTTTTAATAGAAAGCGGTGTATTATAATCAACCATTCACATGAATGATCTATATTAAAATCAATCAAATATATGTATCAACACTCCAACTAAAGAAGAAACTATTACGATCTATCACCATCAAATAATAAAGAAATATACTACTATATGATAAAAATAAACTAGTATTGAACTATAAATAATTCTTGCATTCATTAAAAAATCGAACACATAACCTTTAAGGTAATAAGGCCTCCACCTTAACATTAAGGGAATTGTTATTGGCACTCATTCTCACTTTATAATTTTTATTGACTGGCCAATTCACCTTTTTTATTTTTAAATATTAATTTAATTTGATTTATTGGACAAAAAACCCTAATAGTCTATTATTCACTTTCATGCATTTGATAATACTATTTTTCGCCATCTTCTTTTTGGCTCTGGTGACGATAACTTCAAGTATTGTTATTCAACTTCTTATTTTGAAGACAACTTAACAAAAAAAATTGTTCTAATATTCTTGTCTTTTATGCAATGTTTTGCCCATATTTTTACATTACATTCTCTACTTTTTTGTCATATTAATTTTAATTACTTGAAAATGGAGGCGATTAATATTTTAAAAAATTGAATAGTGATTTTTGAGTTGGGAGAGAAAATAAAACTTATGAATACTAAGAGTACCAATCAAATTTAAGATATCTACCATTTTTACAAACCATCTAATAGCAACAAATGTATTTATTTATTTTTCATATGTTTTATATTATTTCATTAAGTTTTTTTTTGCTCACACGTTAATTTCCGCATACATACATTTATGTAATATAATTTTTCCCTTGATGTGCAAATTGTTCTATTAATGCTTATATAAATATTTTGTAGGAATAATATATGGGGCAAACAAGTTGGTGCAAACTTTGAATGAGATATCATGCCTTAAAGATTGTAGTCATGAAACTCATCTTTTTTTTTCTTTTTCATTTTTTTAATTTTTATTATTATTATTATTATTATTATTATTATTATTATTATTATGCAAGACTTTTTGTTTATTTGAAGTTAGATAATGTTGAGGAGAAATAGAATTAGTGGGGATATACAATTTATTTCTTTTTAACTAATATTTTGTATATTTGAATATCAACAAAATTGTACAATATCTTTTGATTTCTTTATCACCCAACTTTTTTATATATTTAACTTGTTTTCCTTTATTTCATAATTTTGTATATATTTTAGAAGTTTCATGTATGACTTGAAATTTTTTGTTAGTAATGTATTTTTTGCATTAAGTGGGACAAAAAAGAAAGATAAAACAAAAAATTAAAGAGTTTACATTAAGGTTGTGATCTCGTGTGTTTTTTATACCAAAATGTGAAAATGATTAATAACAAAAACAAGGTTATGCCATTGAAATTAATAAAAATAGTGTTCTCCAAATGAATGGGCAATTTAGTCAACTTTTCAATACAAAAACTAAAAATGGAGTGCCAATACCAATTTTAAAGTGTCAGTAAAAATTCTCCAACATTAAATCAATGCCTCATTAGCAAGGCTAAAATGTTACTAAACTTAACTTTATGTGCTATTTATAAGATCCACCTTTTGTTTAGTAAGCTCGAACTATAAATAATACCTGCATTCACTAAAATTTTACTAGTGAAGCAAGCCCTCATTGGCAAGGTTGAAGTATTACTAAACTTAAACCTTATGAACTATTTATGAGATTCGACTTTCGTTTAATTAGCTCGTAGCTTGTGAGCTCTGTTTATAAGATGACGTAATTAAAATACTTGCTAATTGTGTAGAATAACTAATTACGTAGAATGATCATTTATATTTGGCAAATTAAAAGTGCTTAATAATTAATTATAACTAATAATAAACAAAAGTAAATGACGGAGCGGAAGCTATGAATTTTGAAGGGTTTTGAAGAACTCGTCTTCAAAGCTTCAAGAACTTGAGAGAAATTGGAATAAATAAAACAAAACGTAGTTTATTTTATATGTCATTACGTAACTAATAAGAGCGTAACATGTATTTAAATAGCGAAAACCATAATCTTAATTGAAATAGGACAAGACTATTTCCTAAATATAATAGAAAAATATTAAATTTGGCCCGAAAGTAACAGACTGTGTTGAAAGACACCTACAGAAAATATTAAAACTAGATAAAATTAAATTATTTCTTCATGGACTTTTGCTGGTCCATAAAATCCTAAAATTAACCAGCTTATTGTCCTATGTCATACTTCCCTGCTGGAAAAAAACTTGACCTCGAGTTGTACTTTGGATAGACCGCCTCATCCAGCGGATGATATTTAAACAAATAAAAAGCGGCTCATCAGGCGGATGATATTTGAGCAAATCATAAACATTGAAAATATAAGGAATATTCAAGTTTTTTGGTAAATCCGCTACATATGTATTAGTTTTAATCTTCTTCACTATGCGAAAAAGATCATTTTTCTTATTCTTTTTGTAACTCATCTGGTAGTAGGTTAGTTGGGACAAACTTGTAATGCGACGATGCCAATCCTCTACAAGGGATAATTCGGTAGGTAACTTTTCAAGAAACACAACTTGAAGTCCATCAAGCAATGGTTGGACAATATTAAGAACTTCAGATTTATGATTTTTAGGAAGACCTCCATCATATTTTTTTTCCATATTATCAACAATTTTGCCCTCAGGAATACTCGTACAATTGAAAAACTTCTCACCATTAGTTTCACCATCCAAATATTATTTATTATAATCCAGATATCCGTCAAAATTTGAGGGATCAATTTTGAAGCAAAAATCTAGAGTATCATCATTATTTCGCCTACCACTATGATGAAACCAGCACGAGGGAGTTCTTGAATAACCTCCCAAAACTCATATTCATCAACACTATCACTCGCAACAAAGAGATAAGCCCCTTGTAATACTGCAGGATCGCCACCTATAATAGACTAAACTGGTGGCACAATACCATTGCGAGCCCATCCATGGTTTACTTTCCTATTTGCATCAATTCATCCAAGAGCAAGCGTCGTATTTAGATATTGAATCAAATGATTTATTTCACTAGTTATGTCCTAAGTCAACTTTTGAAAATATTAACACATCTTGTGTTGAAAATCAGCGAAAGCCGTTCTGAGTGTCGTTCGGAGTTCATCGCCTACAATACGGTCTCCACCATTGCCGTTGTTGGCCATCTCATCTTGGGCACACCATGGCTCCGATTACTACTCGACGGACCGGAAGCTATGAATTTTGAAGGGTTTTGAAGAACTCATTTTCAAACCTTCAAGAACTTGAGATAAATTGGAATAAATGAATTATGTAACCAATAAGAACGTAACAAGTATACCAATAGGTTGTTGGTTTAGTGGTAAGTAACTCCAACCCCCGTAAGGATGAGAACACAAGTTCGAATCCCGGGAAGCGCACTTGTTGGGAGGGGAAGTAACCTTTTTAATGCTCCATCCTCCGGAAATGCGAGAGCAATGGCTGTCCAACAAAAAAAAAAAAAAAAAAAAAGAACGTAACAAGTATTTAAATAGCTAAAACCTTAATTTTAATTGAAATAGGACAAGACTATTTCATAAATAGAATAGAAAAATACTAAACTTAACATAAAAGTAACGTATCGGGCTAAAAAGATACATATAGAAAATATTAAAACTAAATAAAATTAAATTATTTCGTCATGAACTTTTGTTGGTCCATAAAACCTTAAAATTAACCAACTTTTTGTCCTACATCAGTAAATAATCAGCATTCAATAATCGATTTGTGTTTTTTCTATACATATAACAAAATGGTTATTAATTTAAAGCTTCCAATCCCTCTTTAATAGTATAGATTTGAGAATCGTCTCGCGATAAAGAAAAAAAAGAAATATGAAAGGGAATGCAAGTCAATAATTTATTTTTAACATTTAATAATTACAAAGCAATTAACTTATTAAATAGAGATTTTTTTCAATCTAATTAGATAAGTATAATTTTAAGTCCATTTTCTTAGTTAGCGAAATTCAGATTTGTTATTTTATATTGTTACGTATGGTGAAATAAATTATTCTTCTTGTATTGTTATTGCTATTATTATTATTTATAATGAAATTTTAAAATTTGATATTCTTTTAAGTATATTGAAAAGATGGTATAAGTAACTATAGAAGAAAAAAAGAAAGAAAGAGAGAGATGGTACGAGTGGACATAAATTCCCCCCCCTCTTATTCTTGTTATTATTAGGACAAAGTATGTTTTGTCCTGTTGTAGTATATCATTTTTTATTAATATTTTGTAATTAATATTTAGGATAATTAATTTCAAAAGATAAATGATGTTTTCGATAGTATAAGTGTAAGTATTATAAATGATATAACACAATGGGGCAAAGTGTATTTTGCTATTATATATGCTAAGCACTCTTTATTAATTACTTTTGATATGTCAATTTTTAGTCTATCATTTCCCCCCCTATCTCATCTTCCATTTCTTTGTATTTCTCCCCTTATTTCTCTTCCCTATATCTTCTTTCATTTCTCAATATCCTTTAATATTATTTTCTTTTTTACTTTATTTGTAGTTATTTTTTAGTTTTTATTTTAAATTATTTCATTTTTTCTGATCACTGACAACACAAATATATTAAAAATAATTTTTTTTGATAATATAAATATGATCAAATTTTTAATATGATATTAAATTATGTTATTATTTTTTCTTATGGCCCATGCATCTAGTCAACTTATATTGCAAGTTATTATTATTGTTATTTTAAGAGTTGATGGCGGTAAAGCCATATTTATAAGCATATAAACTTCACAATAAATTTTCAAATTACGTTTAAACCCCTTGAGATATATGTATGTATTTATAAATTAATTTTTTTATTTAAAAAATATAAATACTTCTTGAATTTTAAAAAATTCTTATAAAATATTAATAAAAATATCCAAAAATTAAAATTTCCACAATTATACTTGTCAACCTGATCACAAAAAGATGCATATCGTCGAGGCGGACAAAATATTTCAATAAATTTTGTTATTTCATCAACTTTCGCAAAATAAGTTCGCTTTATACCACCACAACCACCATCGAACATAAGGTATCACCATCGTTTTTTATTCGAAATTGACTTCATATATAATTTAGATATATTAAAATTGTCAAAACGACGCAAATTCTATCTAAATTTTCCTACTAAAAATAACAAAAATATAATTTACAATTATATTTTACCTTGATAAATAAAATTTATTAAGTTGATATGCATCTCAGGAATATTTATAATTTTTTAAATAATAATAATTTATTTATAATGACATTTACACCATACATTAAGACATGAAAAACATAACCTGCCCTAATCTATATATATATATATATATATATATGTTTGTTTTTCTTTTTTCCAACCTGACCTCCTACACTACTTCGCCTAAACCTAAAACCCTGGACATTAATTCCCTGAAATAAACCACTATGTCTTCCCGGTATACCTAAAACCCTTCAACCAAACACTTTCTTCTGCACCAATACTAACCCCTCACTGTATCAATACTTCCCAAGAATTACGCGCAGGGCCGCGATGGCAACGCCTTCGGATGCTCGGGGGGTGAAGTCCCTCAATAAATCATCCGGCCGCCGCCGGTTTGTTGTAAGTCTACGGAAAATAAATGTTCTGATTGGTGTGAAGTATGTTGTACAGAAGCAAGAGAATAAAGAAATGGGATTTTCTCGGCAAATTTTTGTGTACAGTTTTGTAGGGGGATGATTAATCAGTTTAATTTCTTCTGTGGGTGCAGTTCAAGAAATTTTCGGAGAGAATAGATGAAATTGACATAGATGTTTATCGGAGTCTTGACCCGTTGAAAGCTGAACCGTCCGAGGGCTCTTCGTTTTTCCGGGATTGTCTTGTAGAATATAGGGTATGTTGCTCTCTGGTTCTTTATTTTTGCCTATGTTTCGTTTTTCTCCGTTGTGATTTATGGGCTTTGTGAGTTTTATGGCTGAAGCCGGAGTTGATGTTTCTGAAGGAAATTTTCTGAAAACACAATTCTGGAGTAGTTGTAACTGGCTAATGTTAAAGGTGTTGTTGGGTTAAAAGTATCTCTAATGGATGGGTTAAAAGTAGCAAAAATTCAATGTTATGAGGTTTTTGCTTAACTTGGGCTTTTGGAAAAACTTGATTCTGAGATTTTTGGTTTTCATCTTTGGAATTCTGCATTTTTCCTGGCTGATATTTTGGAGTTTGCCTCTCAGGTTCCCGTTTACCCATTTCCATTCAGCTGAACATGCTACTGCACTCTTTACAAAGTTTTTGCTATTATGCATGGTAATTTGGAAAAAAAAAGAAATTAGACTACCATTCCCTACAAATATCGGTTCTCTAGCAGCAATACTCCCTAGAACTGAGTGTCATCCTTAATTTTTCAAACTCATTAAATATTGGCAAAAATGGCATCTGAGGTACCTTTGGAACTAATTTCTGTAAAACCATATAACCTTTTCATGAGTCCTTCTTGAAGGCTTGTGAAACTGTTTCATGATTCAAATAAAAGGCCTTGGTGCAGTTTTGCATCTGTTCATCGTGCAGACTGCTTTATACTTGTCCAATAGTGGCACGTGCATATAAGTTCGTCTGTATTTTAGGAAAAAATAGTTAGCTTTGAGGTTGAAGGGGCCAATGACAAGCACATTTTATTGAGCGTGAGATGATTGATAATGCCTACCTCCAGCTCTCTGTTGCATGTTGGGGTCGATATAGAGCGTCATTAAGTGGTATCAAGATACTCTTTCGAGTGAACATGATGAAGCCTTTTACAAAAAAAATGTGAAGTTAGAAGTGGACTACTTTTATGATTATGCCATTAAATGTATTCAGTTGCATTTCCGTGGATTCAACATCTTTATTTATGCAACTTTTGTCATGACATGCAGGAGCTGAACACTGCGGAGGATTTTATCTCAGTTTATGAGGAAGTTTTTCCTTTAGTACAGACACTTCCACAAATTATCTTGCAGAAGGATTTTATTATTTTGAGCCTTCTATCTAGATTGAAAATGGAAGCAAGATTATCACATGAACCTATACTGAGGTATTCCTTTGTCTAAGCTATTTAAGAAGGTGGGAATAATTGCTTTTCTTGGATGAATGAGGATGCTTGATGAGGCTCATTCCTTCATCGGTATCAGCTTCTGAGCATTCATACCAGTGATTGCTTGTATGCATGTTTTGTTTATTGCTCTTAAATACTTTCTGCGAGTAGGAGGCTTCCTTAGTTGGTGTGACGACAGCCTGATATAAACGGAACAGTTGCCCCTAGTGCAAAGTTATAGGTTTTTGTTGAACATATTCTCTGTGTACCTCTTTTTGCTGTGTACAAGTTGATTCTATGGCTTATGAATTGTGATTTTAATGGTCCTCCTAAGAATTAGACGGTGTATTAACTTAACTTGCTTTTTTACTAAAACTTTTTTGTTTTGGATCTAATGTACGCATGGAGTTATGTGGTGAAGTTTAAAGTTAGCAGAATTTTCCTTTATCTGTGAGGTTATTGCAGTTTCTGGTCTCAGATTGTCTTTGCTTATGCATCATCCTAGAATTGACAAGAGAATAAGGAGTTTTTTGTAGGATCGAATGCATAATTACCTATTGATCCTTGGATCGAACTCTTTTGATCGCATCTCCAACATTTCCTTATTTTGGGATCTGTATGCGTAAAAGTTATCCTCCAGTTTGTTGTGTTTAGTATGTTTTCACCTAAGATTGGGAGATAATTTTGCGTGTCAGGTTAAGAATGTAGACATTACATGTTGAGATTCTGTTTGACAATTGAAAACATGCCAAGGTTTTTGGAGATCTCTTAGGTGGATATATGTGCTATTAAATATATGCACATTAGGGGCTGTGACTTGTGTGAAAATATGGTTGCCAAATTCTTCATGTATAATGTATCCTTTGTTGTTGGGCTAGCTTCTTGTGATAGCTTAAGATGATGACTTGAAAAGTTCTTATTTTATCAAATGTGCCTGTCTTAATTAATTTTTTGCAAATCCAGATTGGCATGTTTAAAGTTCTTTTGCCTAGTTATGCCAGAAATTTTGGTATTTGTGAATAACATTTTATTTTTGTTCTCTAGATTGATTGCTGCTTTATCTAGAGATCTACTGGGGGATTTCATACCGTAAGTTTCTTTTCTTTTATTCATTGATCTTCTATTTTTGTTCTGGCACCTATCCATGCTATGGCAACAAATTGTGCCATTCTCGCTCCTCACATGTTCACTGATTACATTTCTTGAAAAATGTTGGGAAGGGAAAGGGAGATAGTGAGGCATTTACCTTGCTTAACACCTGTGGCATGAATATTTTGCTTTTAGTTTATGGATTCGTTATACATGAAAGGATGATCTGCATAGTTTTGAAAGGAATAGGTACATATATGAGATTTTAATTTCAAACCTGTAAATGGAGACAAAAGTATTTCTTGATCCAGGCATAAGTTATATTATATCAGTACTTAAATCAATTATTTTAATTTAATTGTTTTATTGCTTGCTTGTTTTGCAGATATCTCCAAAGGATTGCCGACTCCTTGGAATGTCTTCTTGAAAGCGGTGGTGATAGGGATCCAGAGATAATTGAGGAGGTCTAGGAATCTTCCAATTGTCTCTGCTTTATATTGATGTTATGAATATTTGATTTAAATGAGTTCTAAGACTGTGACCGTTGTTGGCAGATATTCACATCATGGTCGTATATCATGATGTACCTGCAGAAGTATCTTATTAAAGATGTTGGTCATGTTCTAAGGTACATCTGCATATAAGGTGTTAGACAAAGCATTATGTATATATTTTTGTAATTTTGTTTCATCAATCATTCAATCTTTAGGTTTTCATTTGTGATTACTAACATTTAGAAGTAAAACAAGCCCAATAAGTTTGTCATTTTCTTCGTAGCACCTAAGCTTAGGAAGTAGAGTGTGCAACTGCATGTTCATCTAAATGCTTTTAAACTACATCTGATCCTGAGCAAGCAATCTCCTTCATAGAACATCATATGTAAAATTTACATATTTTTATGGTTTGTGTCTACCGTCGAAATGCTTGAATGATCAATAGAACTCTATTATGTTTGAAAATGTCAATGTTTATCTAGGACCTAAAGTGAGGAAGTAGAGCTGTATATTTATCAAAAAAAAAAAAAAAAAAAGGAAAAAAGGAAGTAGAGCTGTATCAATTGCATGATCATTGAAATTTCATCAGATTTGGTGTGAGAAATTTTTGCTTCATAGAATGTTATGTGTAAAATGTGCATATTGTGATATTATGTGCATGTGAACTCTAAAGGGTAATGTAATAGTTCAAATTCTCTTATCCTCACAGAATTACCTCAAAATTAAGATACTACCCAAAAGATTATGTTCGAGAGTTTATGGCCGAGTCGGTGTCATTTTTGTTAAGAAAAACACCAGTCCAGCAGCTAAAGAAAGGTACTGCTTTCTGTTATGATTTGCTCTCTTCTTGTCAGAGATAGTCATTTGTAATTTCGTTTGCTTGTTATTATTATGTTGTATAATTATTAAATAATGTTGCAATATTCAGACCAACTGTACGTGGATTTTAGAATGGTTGCTTTGCATCTCACTTTGTTCTTGCATTTGTGTATTAAGTCTGCATAATGTTCAAAACATTCTTCAGTTTGTTTCAGGTAAAGAATTCAATTAGTATAGACTGAAAAAACAGTCATACTGAATAAGATATCATCCCTTTCGAGAATAAAAGTTGAAAAGTGGAAAATAAGTGATACTGATTCCTGTCATGTTTTCATCTTTATATGGAATGCAGCACATTTGTGTTGCTTCTCCATAATCATACATTATGAAATGATTATATTGTTTTTCTTGATTTTACGCCTTCAATATGTATAAAAGTTAGATTTAGGAATGCAGTTCCTTCTTTTACTTCGCAACTGGTCCCCAATGCATATATCTTTTTTTAAAAGGATTTATCTGTCTGATTGGCCTATTAGCTAAAGTATTTTCAACATACAAGGGAAAATTTTCAATTTTTATGTATTTATTTATTTTTCGTTTCTTACTTCTTGATTTTTATAACTCAGTGTCCAATGACCTTTCAGGCTGAGTAACTTGTATTTTTATGTTAGCATGCTTTGTCTTTATTTTCATCATGTGTTGGATTGGATTTGTGAACATGTGTTTGTGTTCGCTAGCCGTTTCTGTAGCTAGGTTATGTTCAAACTCTGGCACAGGAGGACAACTTTTGACTTTAGAAATAAACAGGTATTACTAAACTCATGGCTGAAGTTGTAGAGGAACCATCCGAAATGAGAAAATCTGGTGTTGGTGCATTACTATCTCACGTTATGAGAATTACCTCGTCAAGGTTGCACTCCAAGACTGAAATGTTGATGCCGCTGCTGGTGGATGAGTCTTTCTTCCAAATTGGTGATCAAAGTGTTGAAAGTATGCATTTCGACTGCATACTTGGTCTTATTTTTGGTTTACTGCACTTTTGCTGCTCCTCATTTTGGCATTACTTGCTTCAGAAAGTTGTTTAACATGACATGTTAACCCTTTTTGTGGTGATTCATAATTTAATTCCTCATGTTGTCTGTTTTAAATCGTGCTAGAATTTAGTGGTATTAATTATCAAGCGTCACTATCAATGCTAATTGGCTGTTTTGCTATCTTTAAATTTACCAGCATTCTGAAAACATTATAGACCTCATTATTGGGATAGAACCACCCCTTCCTCAATTCTTGTACAATTTGTTATACAGTAGAGTATGCATTGTGTGGGATGATGATAGAAATGTTATGTTTGCCTTCCACCTGCTTTTATTTTATGGGCTAATTACACTTACCACCCTTGAGGTGTAGTGAAATTACAAAAAACACACCCACGTTTGAGAAGTTATCACTACCCCCTAACCTGAGGGGATCAATGTTAAGTGTAATGGAATCGAGAAAATATCAATTTTGCCCTTACTCAAATTATGGCAAATTACAGTTACCACCCTGAGGTATGATGAAATTACAAGAAACACCCCTATATGGGAAATTACCATTAACTCCCCTGACTTGTTTGATTATCATTTTAAGCAGTGTATATTTATGTTTTTGTAAGTAAATACTACGTTTTATGGAATGAATCGCAATGATACTTTTGGTAATCATTTGTTGCGTTTTTTGAGGTGTTCATATGGTTTTCTAGTTTTATTGCTAAAAATTGAGTCTTATATGATTGACGAATAGCGTTTTATCAGCAGATCGTGCATTATATAAGCAAAACCTCACATTGGTTTAACACACTGGTCAAAAGCTAATAATTTAGTAAATATACACACCATCCACCAACGGCTTTAATAAACAAGTTTGAAAAAATAACATGAACATTACATTTAAACCCCCGTGTTTTCAACAAATTACAATGCAGTACCCCAAACTATGAGACATAATAACAAAAAACACCCCTAGGGGTATTTTTGGAAGTTCATATAGGTTGACTAACGGTCGTCGTGAGTGAAACTAACAGCAGGTGCAAATTGTTAGATGGACATAACGTTAAGGGGGTAATGCTAATTTTCCATACGCAGGGGTCTTTTTGTATTTTCACCCTACCATACAGTAGAATATGTATTGTATGGGATGATGATCCAAATGTTTAGTATGCCTCCCGCCTGCTTTTATTTTATTGGCACTTGTTAAAGGATTTTGTATCTTGTAACTTGATAACTTCGAAATGGAGCATAGTTGAATGGAAATGGAAAATGTTGAAGGGGAAGCAGGCCGTTTAGGTGAGTTGAATCCTGGCTGGTACAGATTTTTGTTGATCAGAGATTGAATTATTTCCCTTACTCTGATTATCTCTACCTTCTTTCTTAGAAATAGAGACCTTACTTTGTTGATTGTTACCTTCCTTCTTAATAAAACAGATTATTATCTTTATGGGCTTGTTCAATTTATGAGGTAAGGAAGAAGAGGTGTTAAAAGCTGAATAACTGTAAAAAGATGTAAGATGCACAATGTAACCTTCAAAGTCAATGGTATACGGTTTCTTTTTTTATCCCATATTTCGGCTCTAGATTCTTTTCCTGATCCCACTTGGTTATTGTTATCGCCGTAGCCCATATTTCTCATTGTCTCTTCCAAGCATTTATTTCTTAATATATTTGCACATGTCCAGGCTCAAAAGCTCTTCTTGAAGTTCTTACTCTGGCCTTCCAGAGACTCTATATGGAACTAGATCCAGCGGAATTGACTTTCATACGGACATGCTTGTGTGGAAAAATAGAAGATTCAGTGACAAATGGAAACTCCTTACACCTGAATTGCCTTTTGGCTTTGCTTATTTCTGTGGCGCAAAATGACAATTTTTGGAAAGTTGCTGGTGCGCTTCAAGTGATATTCTCTTATTGGTTTCTCATTTATGATAACTTATTTGATCTTTGAAGATGTTCTATGTTGTGCAGATTCTGAAGGCATGCTTGAATTAGTTGGTCTGCTTGTGCAGACTTTTGTTGTTCCACATCTTACCATGAAGATTGCTGACCCAAACTCTGAGGTCATTGATAAAATCCTGCAACTAATGCTTTGCGTTGTTGATGGTCTCTCCAATTCTAAGAACACACCTGCTTTGATGAGGGTTCCTTCACAATGGAAGGCTGTATTTGGTTTAAGGAGTCGAAGGTATTACTTTATGTTTTACTTGTTGATACAATTATGCCCAAGTACTTGCTGTTAGGTCTCCCCTCTTTTCTTTGCAAGCCTCACGTATATGTTTTGACTACAGTTTACTGACTTTCATTGGAGATCTTCTAAAGAAGGATCCTAGTGTTTTGCATGTCTTTGGAGGACATATTATAAGGTAACTTTGACAAGCTACATAGCATTGCTATTCGCTAATTTGATATCTGAAATGCCTTGAAATCAATTGTCTATTTTCTGTTTCAGTAGGCTTCTTTGGAATAAAAATTAACTTCACTTATTTTATTGCAGAGCATTCAATAATTTGCTAGAAATATCTGACGAAGAAGTTCTATATTTAATGATAAATTTCTGTAAGAAACTGGATCGGAAAATCCCTAGCCTCTTCGATGGGAATTCCAAGGAAACGCTCACAAGAATTAACACTTTCTTTGAAGAGACTCTTCAGCATTGGATTGGGAAGATCAGTGAAGCTGTAAAAGGGAATATATTTCCCATTCCATTTCAGCAAAATAGATTGGCACTCTTATGGGGTGTTACCGTCTGCTATTCTCATTTTGTAGATGACCAAGGAAATCCATCCTTAGTGATGGACTTGATAAATGCAATTGATGAGCTTCTGATGGTGGGAACAAGTAAGAAATATTCTCCGATGCCTCATGGATTTCCTGCACTGTAGTTGACGTTTTATTTACTCAAGATTCTGAATTGCAATTTGTGCTTGTTCCGCGGGAAATTTTGTTGGTACAATTCTTGGTGAAGGCTTTTGGTTAAGAGTTCACTCATGTTAGTAATTGTGATCTTGTCAGTTGCTATGTTTTTACAGTCACTTGTGCTATAAAGGCTTGACTGAATCTGATTTATTTAATTAGCTATGGTGGATAAATTGTTCGCTATATCACTCAGGAGATTTTCTATTCTTTAGGCAGGTATATATCTGCTCGTATGGATTCTTTTTGTGGTTCTTATCCATGTAGTATTTTTTCAAGGGTTTGCAGGCTTCCCTCAGAACACCTGGCAGAGCTTGATCGGTGCAGCATTGTGTTCTTATCATAAGTTAGTCTTCAGCAGGAATATTGCTCACAAAGAGCCTGAAGTGACTAAATTCTTGGGTCTTGCAAAAAGATATAAGCTGTCACCTCAAATATTATCTGCAGTAGCCGATATTTTCGATTCAATTTCTGTGTAAGATGATTATTTTGTCAGAACTTTTGTTATCTTGTTGTGTAACCTTTGGTTGCTTTCAGCATTTCTTGAGAAATGCATAACACCTTTGTTAACCTTCACAAATTTGCAGGTTACCAGCTGGAAATTTCTTGGATGCTTTGGACATATTTGCTGAAAATCTGTGTGACGCCCACAAGGAGATCCGCCTTGTTACGCTGCGCATATTGTGCCATTATGAGCCTATATATCCAGAATGTTCCAAGGAAGAACTTCCTGTTGAAAATAATTCGACAACAGATGTTTCTGAGAGTAGTCATGTAAATGACCTCCATAATAATGTAAGTTTACATTGTTTGTGCCTTTTATTGCAGCTTCACGTGTAGATTAATTGGAGTTTACTTTATTCTTTCTGAATCCCAGGTTCTCAACCTTCTCAGATCAATTGAAGAGACGGCCCTTTCAGTTGCAACGAGTCGTAAAGTCATTCTATTAATATCTAAAATACAGATGAGTCTAAGTGCTCACAGAGTTGCTGATCAGTATATCCCTCTTGTTTTAAATGGAATTCTTGGCATATTCCATAACCGGTTTAGCTACTTCTGGAATCCAGCCATGGAGTGCCTCACTGTCCTCATTGGCCAATATTCCAGATTGGTATGGAACAGATATGTTAAGTACCTCGAACATTGGCAATCTGTTTTTCTAGCAGCTCATGATCAACATGTCGGAGGTGATAATGATGCCAACAAGGAAACTGGTATGCTCTTTTGATGAATAATTTCATTTGGTGATGGCTCTTCCTGCTTCCACTCTCTTAGGAAGCAGGCTTTCGTGCCACTTCTTTCTTCTCTCTCCTTTTGAGTGCTGATTTTCCTGTTTCTCCTGTCTTTCTGGTCAAACAGAAATAATAATGGGATGTCTGAAAAAAATTGCCTCCGCATGCATATTGGTCTCTATGCTACATAATGACATTTGCTTATGTGATTACACACCCGGACACCCCAAATCTAACTCACCGCCCTGTGTTGATTTCGTAGGTTTAATTGGACGCTTCCATTCTGATGTTTTCCCTCTATTTGATAGTACTCCACCAGCAACAATTTTGTCCTTCTTGATTCAATCTTTACAGAAAGTTCCATCTGTAGCAGAATCTCACTCCAAGCAAATAATACCTTTGTTTCTAAAATTTTTGGGCTATGATGTTGATGAGATCACAAGGTGATTATTTATTTTATTTTGTCTCTAATGAAGTTAACTCTTCATACTTGTATGAAGCAAGCAATATCTGTCATCTTCTTTTGTTTGATCTTGCATCTCTTTGCCTCAATGTAGCAATGTGGCATCACATACACTGGATCATAAGGGGAAAGAATGGAAGGGGGTTCTTAAAGAGTGGTTAAGTTTATTCAGATTGTTACGGAATCCTAAGGCTTTCTATCGAAGTCAGTTTTTGAGGGATGTTCTTCAACATAGGTTTGTTCCACCAGTGCTTGGCATTGTTACATTATACGCATCAATGTTATTTAGTTTTTTCCTCTGGACATTTGGCTGGGGTGTGAAACAAACTTTAACTTTGTTCACTGGTTATATTTCTTTTACTTTTCTTTCTTCTCGACTTTTTGGCTAAATTACCCTGTTTCTTGGGTTGGGCTTGGGGTGGGGTTGTTTGTATTCCAGGCTCCTGGATCAGGATGATGCTGATATACAGATGAAAGTACTTGATTGCCTGCTGAACTGGAGAGATGATTTCTTACTTCCATACAGTGAGAATCTGAAAAATCTGATCAATGCAAAATCTCTAAGGGACGAGCTTACAAGGTGGAGCTTATCCAGAAACTCGATTGATGCCATCGATGTGCGGCACAGAGCTTATGTTGTACCTATTGTCATACAGATACTAATACCTAAAGTTAGAAATCTGAAAATGCTTGCTTGCCAAAAGGTACTCTATGTTTAAAAACTTGGATCATTGAATTGATGCTCTTGTACTTCAATTCTTCTTTTGTTTACATCATATGCTCAAAAACTCAATGAGCTGCATTTACCTTTTCAGAATGCACGTGTACATCATCGAAAGGCAGTTCTTGGGTTCTTAGTTCAGCTAGATGTAGATGAGCTTCCTCTTTTCTTCTGGCTGTTAATTAAGCCCCTTCTTTCTATTTCTCAAAGAGATGATGAAATCAGTAGCAGTTTCTGGTGTTCACGGCAATGTCCCAAGGATGAATTCAATACATCTAATATCTTGAAGCATTTTAATGAAGATACCATAAATGCCCTATCTTGGAAGAAGAGATATGGTTTTCTGCATGTTATTGAAGATATTTTGGCAGTTTTTGATGAATCTCACCTGAATCCATTTCTTGATCTCCTGATGAACTGTGTTGTCCGGGTCTTGGCAAACTGTACGTCGTCACTTGGCAGTACGAACAGTGTTGAATCGTCTTCTGTACAAAACTGTTCTAATGACTTGGATGTAGCTGATCAGGATGAAGTGGATGATCAAATCATGGTAAGATTGAGAATGAATATTATGTTTTTTCCTGGTCATGTTCAAGTTTGCACACCAGGTGCTGTAGTGAATGAATTTAAAACAAAATAATGAACGGACTTTGTTCATTTGCAGGAGAGGATGGCTGTGAAGCAATTCAAGGACTTGAGATCGTTATGCCTGAAGATCGTATATCTAGCTCTCAAGAAATATG
This sequence comes from Petrea volubilis, assembly GCA_026212405.1. Lineage (NCBI taxonomy): Eukaryota > Viridiplantae > Streptophyta > Magnoliopsida > Lamiales > Verbenaceae > Petrea > Petrea volubilis. Next base: position 10,451,271 of record CM047870.1, read on the forward strand.
AGGATCATAATTTTGGTGAAGCATTTTGGGATGTGTTCTTTACATCGGTTAAACCCTTAATCGCCAATTTTAAGCAAGAAGGTGCCAGTAGCAAGAAGCCAAGTTCACTGTTTTATTGTTTTCTTGTAATGAGTAAAAGCTACAAGCTTGTCCCATTATTAGGCAGGGAAAGAAATCTGGTGCCTGATACTTTTTCCATCCTTACTGTCCCGTCAGCATCTGAATCAATTTTGTGTTGTGTTTTAAAGTTCACTAAGAATTTACTGAAGCTTGATAGTGAACTGGGTAGCGAAGACACTTGTGTCAAACAGATTTTGCTTCCTCATTTTGATGTGCTTATATGCAGCTTGCATAATATTTTCACAAGCGACAGTGCTACTATGAGGTACTGCTTCCCTTTTTGTCTTTTTGGTTGAGGCCATGCAGAGGGTTACTAGCTACTCTTTATATAGTGCTATTTTTTGTTTGATGGTTTCCAATGGTGAATTATGTCGAGGCTATTTTGATTTTCATCTGAATTATAAGCAAGTACTTATTTCTTAGTGTCGTTGGTGTCTCTAATGTTCTCCACAGTTCTATATGTCCCTTGTCAAATTTGTCTCACAACCAGTCCAGCCACTTTTATGTGATCGGGTTGCCTCCACAATTTATTACTAGGTTGTTGGACTGCTGGAGTTGGAAAAGAAAAGGCATGGCAATGAAATGTGAAAGCTTTTTCTTCCAAGTCCTTTAGTGGTTTGTGATATTTGTTTTCTGTTTTTCTTTTGGATAATCGGTGCAAAAATTGGATTTAATAGGAGTTGTCAAAAGTTCTCAGCCATGGGACAAGCTTACTTCATGTCAGTGACTGGGCTATGGCTGGAGTAACAGGTTCAAACCTGAATTGCAATAATGAAATGTAATGCATCTACAATAAAGAAGTATCTAAAGCTTATACTATTTGTTACTGCCAAGTGTATTCTGTGTTAGTGGGTAGGCTATAGCTGGGCCGCCTGAAGTAAAATATTATGATAAAGTAATAAGTGAAGCTTATATTTTAGCAGAACTACCAACTCTTTCTCGAGCCTTCTATTTTTTCCCATTACCTGTCATACATCCAACCAGTGTGGTGCAGGACTCCAATGAAAAGTGATTTTCTGTGAATATTTAGATTCTTTGTGTTTTCTGGCATTATAGGTGCGCTGTGTGTGAATCTGTTAGTTCATATTTTTTACTTTCTTTCCACCCCCTGTAGACGGTTGGTCAAGGACCTGGGCAAAAGGGTATTTACTATCTTCAACTTGTTATCGAAGTATGTGAAGGAACCTTCAGCAGCCAAAACATTTGTTGATATATTGCTCCCACTTCTTACAAGGAGACATCAGAATTCTGGTTAGGCTCGAATCATATTGATTATTTTAGCCGTTATATTTGATTTGTGACTAATGGGGTTGTTGCTTTTGTAGATACCTGTGTCAATGTACTGCAAATCATCCGTCAAGTGGTAACAGTTCTTGGGAGTGGAATCAGTCAAAAAATTTTGAATTCGATTACCCCGCTTCTTATTTCAGCTAGTTTGGATCTCCGTAACTCTATATGTGATGTTCTTGAAGCTGTTGCTGCAAATGATTCTTCTGTGCTCACAGTGGTAATGCAAGTTGTTGGAAAATACTTTAATATAATTTACATGTGTTGTTCATTAAAGAAAGCAAATAGTAAACTTCTCCTGTATGTCTGCTTTATGCAGGCGAAAATGCTTCGTGAACTAAATGCAACCTCCACAATGGAGATAGGTGGACTTGACTATGACAAAGTACTTTGTGCTTATGACAATGTTAATGTGAAATTCTTTTATACCATCGGGGAAGAGCATGCCTTGCCAATCTTGGCTCATTCTGTACATGACATGTCATCTCAAGAGTTGATATTACGGCAAAGTGCATTCAGATTAATGCTCTCCTTTGTTGAATTTTCTGCTGAGATTCTTAATGGATCGCCAATGTCCAACCATATGTGGTCTGAAACCAGCATTCAGCACATAGTGAACATTTTTTTCTTGAAGCATATGGGAAATGCAATGGACAAGGAAGCTGCTGTTAAAAAGGTGTTGAGTTTGATTACATAGTTTTTTTTCTCAATTCATCAAGTTTTGTTTCCCATCCTTTTTCAATTCTCCACAGGTTCCTCTTTTTGGGTCCCTTTACCATCTCTCTTTCTGGTTATGGGTATTATTCATGTTATTTTAGATACTTAAGTAAGAAGTGAAATGGGATTAGATGCATCGTGCTCCCCATGATCCTCAATTTGTCATGTATGAGCTTAGGTGCTAATTTTGGGTTTTGAAGAGGATCGAAGGACAGCGGGAACTGTCGTTTTTATTGTAGCTGCACAAGTTATCATATTCTCTTTGGTCTAATTGCGTCCAGACTCTCATGCATCTGAACACTTGGGATTCCTTATCTCTGATCCCATCTTCGAAGATATTCTTTATCTGCTGATATTGTCCTTTTAGCTTCCTGGCTTTCTCCTCCTGTGTATGGATATTCGATAAAGTGTAGCACGACTAACCTTTTTGGTGGTCATTCTTGGGCCCATAATATGTCTTTGGAATGTTTTTATGGCACACTTGGGAAGTTTCTATATAATAAACTATCTGAAATTGCATAAAGCCACTCTGGATATTGTTTGTGGTGTCATTTGTGTCTCAGTGTGTTTGAAATGTGTCTACACATTTAGCTGATAGAGATGTCTTCTAATTGGGCGTTTCACTTCCACTTAAATAGAAGTAATATATGTGGAAAGGGGCAAAGGGATATGCTAAAGTAGTTCCTTTAAGATCTTTAGAGCTTGGGCAATTGGAGTGCCATGGAGGAGTTCTTATTCCTCCTGCAGTCAACTCGGTTATAGATGGGTAATTTTGGTTTTTGACTTAACAGTGTACTTTACTATGCTAGTCCCCTATTGTTTAGTTATTTGTTTCCTTCTTCTTTGTTTTTGTTTTTTATTCTCTCTTCTGTACTTTTTCTTATGCTTCATTTCTCTTTTCCGTATTGCAATATATATATATATATATATATATATTTTGGTTCTCATAGTCCTTGTGGGGGTGGGCCATGGGGTTAGGCAGGTGTTAATCTGATAGTAATTACTGGAACTACTTTTCAATGAACTGGTTTGTTGTTTGGTTGTAGGTATGGATTGATTTACTTCGAGAGATGGTGTTGAAGCTTCCCAAGGTGGCAAACCTTGATTCATACCGAGCTTTATGCAGTGATGATCCTGAACAAGATTTCTTCAACAACATAGTTCACCTGCAGGTAAGGCTCTTTTTAGCTTTACAGAGAAGTGTCATACTGGCAAAATGCAATTTTCATGTGTGTTGTTCCCTGTTTTATGTCATTTGCCTTCATGTAGAAACACAGGAGAGCAAGGGCACTGTCTCGCTTTAAAAACATTGTCAGCTCAGGAAATCTGTCAGAGGTAATCTTTTTAATCTCTTCTGGAAACACTAAAAACAGTACTTCTATTTTCTGTGTTACATAGCTAATCTCTTGCAGCAAACTTTATGAATTTTCCAGGTCATCACCAATAAAGTGTTTGTTCCATTGCTTTTTGGCATGTTGTATGACGTGCAAGTTGGAAAGGATGAGCATATCAAGAGCGCATGCATAGATGCCCTGGCATCGTTTTCTGGTTGCATGAAGTGGAATCAGTATTATGCGTTGCTATTGAGATGTTTCCGTGATTTGACACTAAAATCAGACAAGCAAAAGATTTTGTTGAAGCTTATATGCTCTATCCTTGACCATTTCCATTTTTCAGAATCTTTGGCACATGAAGCCGCAGTTTCTGCTTGTGATCGTGATCCATACACCATTGGTACAGCTCTTTCTTTAACATTGAGAAGATGTGATGGTTCTGCTGACCTTCCTGTCATACAGTCGTGTTTGCACAAGAATTTATTCCCCAAGATTCAAAAGTTGTTGATCTGTGATTCTGACAATGTCAATGTGAATATCAGCCTTGTTGCACTTAAACTTCTAAAATTGCTTCCTAGTGAAATCATGGACTTGCAACTTCCTACTATTATTCACCGCATTTCGAACTTTTTAAAAAATCGCTTGGAAAGTGTACGTGATGAAGCTAGGTCTGCATTGGCTGCTTGCTTAAAGGAACTAGGGTTGGAGTTCTTGCAGTTCATTGTCAAAGTCTTGAAAAGCACATTGAAGAGAGGTTATGAATTGCATGTGCTGGGCTATACTCTCAACTTCATGTTATCAAAGTTTCTTTTGAACCCTATCTCTGGAAAGTTAGATTACTGTTTAGATGACCTTCTCTCTGTTGTGGAGAATGATATACTTGGGGATGTTTCCATGGAGAAAGATGTCGAAAAGATTGCTTCAAAGATGAAAGAGACTAAAAAGCAGAAGTCTTTCGAAACTCTCAAACTGATTGCACAGAGCATCACTTTCAAGACTCATGCTCTAAAACTTCTTTCACCCGTTACAGTTCATCTGCAAAAGCAGCTTACCCAGAACGTGAAGTCGAAATTGGAGAACATGTTAAATCACATAGCTGCTGGTATCGAATGCAATCCATCTGTGAATCAGACTGAACTGTTTATATTTACCAATAGCCTTATTAAAGATGGTATTAGTGATGAACGTGAGGAACATACAAGTAACCCGGACAGAGACGATGGGGGCGTCCACACCAACAGATTAGTAAGTGTTGATCGGCGATTTTCTCATTTGATCACGGCATTTGCTTTGGGACTCCTGTACAATTATATGAAGAACCTGAAGCTCAACAAAGAAGACAGACAATTATTATCACTGTTAGACCCTTTTGTCAGTTTACTGTGTCAGTGCTTGAGTTCCAAGTATGAAAGCACAATAACTTCTGCACTTAGGTGCTTGTCTCTGCTGGTGAGGTTACCTTTGCCATCCCTTCAATCCCAAGCTGACAAGATAAAGAATTCGTTGTTTGTTATTGCACAAGGTTCAGTAAATGCTAGCAGTCAATTGACCGAATCATGTATAAAGTTGTTGACAACCCTTCTGCGAAGCACTAGGGTTACTCTTTCAGCCGATCAGTTGCATATGCTGATCCAATTTCCCTTCTTTGTTGATTTAGCGAAAAATCCTTCCTTCGTTGCCCTGTCACTTTTGAAAGCTATCATTCACCGAAAGCTGGTGGTTCCTGAGATATATGATGTTGTCCAGATTGTAGCAGAATTAATGGTACAGAGTCAACTTGAACCAATCCGTAAGAAATGCAGTCAAATCTTACTTCAGTTTTTGCTTGGCTACCATCTTTCCAAGAAGCGCTTACAGCAACACCTTGATTTCTTACTAACAAATCTCAGGTGGAATAGTTATTCAACTTCCAGAAATTATGTGCGCGCGCGTGTATTCTTTTTGCATCCATAACCATTGTTTGTATGACTCATATTTATTGCAGATATGAACATTCCACTGGAAGAGAAGCTGTCCTTGAGATGCTTCATGCTATTATACTTAAATTTCCAAGGAACGTTGTAGATGCACAATCTCAAACATTGTTTGTGCATTTGGTCGTTTCATTGGCAAATGACGATGACAGCAAAGTCCGTTCCATGACTGCTGCTGCAATGAAGTGTCTTATTGGGCATGTTAGCACGCATTCTCTCCACTCCATTCTAGAGTATAGTATGTCTTGGTACCTCGGTGGAAAGCAGAATCTATGGAGTGCTGCAGCACAGGTAAAGTTACGAGTCATTTGTTTTTCAATATCACCCATTTGTTTTTTCATTGAAGTTACTCGCTTTTGACCTTTTGTCAATTATTCCCTTCTTACATTGTTTTCTTCATAGGTAATTCGGTATAATGTTGCATTGTGGAAGAAGTTTAAGTGATTTATGAGTTTGATCTTAAGATTTATTTCAATTCTGTAACAGTGAAAGCTGCTGTACCATTTCATGCTTTATTCGGACTGGTTCTGATGATTAAAGTCTTCTTTCATTTTACAGGTTTTGGGTTTACTTGTGGAAGCTATGGGAAAGAGTTTCGAAAAGCAACTTAGTAAAGTACTTCCTGTAATGAAAAGCATTTTGCAGTCTGCTGTCAGTGCTCTCAATTCAACTCAACAAAATTTATCAAATGAAGCAGTTGTTCCATTGTGGAAGGAGGCATACTATTCGTTGGTTATGTTGGAGAAGATCCTACATCAATTTCCTCACTTGCTCTTCCACAAGGATCTTGAGGTACCTGTTATTCTGCGAATTTATCCATAGGTGTACCTTTTATGCCCTAAATCATTCTTTGGAAGGGTCGTTGATGCAGTTTGTTCTTAGATCTTCTATCATATCAATTTTTGATAATGAGTTTACACATAATCTCTCTCTGTCTCTCTCTCTCTCTCACACACACACACACACACACACACACACAGAGATCTACTTATTTGTTTTATTTCTTTTCTCGTTCTTGAGAGGGTTTTAGTTATGCCATTTGAATGGGTATATACCCAACTACATTGTGAACCATAGATGGGGATATGATGAAGTGATAAGAGTAAAAAGGCTGACGGTATCATGTATAGCCCAACAGTTCATAATTGAGTTGGGTATACACACAATGTGGTAGCATGACATGAGCCGTGTGAGAGATTTCTGATGATATTCTCTGTCTAGTCTTCTTATGTTTATTCTGTGTAGGCTAATCTTCATTTTCTTCTTACTGAGCTTCTCATATGTATCCTTTACTGTGTCTTCTTCTTACAGGATACCTGGGAAACTATCTGTGAATTCCTACTACATCCTCACTTGTGGGTGCGTAACATATCGGACAGGATTTTGTCTCTTTACTTTGCTGCAGTAACCAATGCCTGCAGAGATAAACCCGAAGTGTCAATTGGAACATTCTTCCTCATGAAACCAGGCTTACTTTTCCTCACATCTGTCTCTCTATTTTTCCAACTGAAGGCTCCATTGATTGATGATGCAGCTGGGGCTGTTATTTTGCAAAACCTCGTGTTTTCAATTTGTGGGCTCCACCCCATTTTGGAGAAGAATAAACGGGCAGATGTTTCTATGTTCTGGTCAAACCTTGACCGTGTTGAGCAAGACTGTTTCATTAAAGCTTTTGGTGTTCTTCATCCAAGTAAAGGGAGGAGGACGCTTTTATCCTTTATTTCTGATGACAGTCGTCAGCATAATCAACTTCAGCACCCGTTTGTTTCCTATTTGCTTCAGCGAATGGGGAAGATCGCCTTAGAGATGGATGACTCTCAGGTGCATTTGTGGAAGAAGCTACCCCCCAACACCCCCCCCCCCCCCCCCCCCCCCCAACACACACACACACAGACATTATATGCTTCTAGAATTGTGAATGAGATGGTAAAACCTTTTCTTGCAGATGAAAATTGTGTTCACTTGTTTCAAATTGATTTCGCCAAAGCTTCTTGGTTGCTATGCAACGGTTTCACCTGTCAGCAATGATGATTTCTATAGTTATGCATATCTAATGCTGTTGCCTCTGTATAGAGTCTCCGAAGGTTATACTGGAAAAGTTGTTTCAGGTAATTATTTGTGGTTTCCATTTCCATGCATATTTCTGAAAAGCAAAGCGTTTCCATATTACTGTGCCCTCCCCCTTAACTATGTGCTATTGCATGAATCTACCCTCTTAGTTTCAAATTACACATACTTCTTATAGTATCTCCATATCACAGTTAACCCCTTCTGTCACTGCATATAGTCAAATGATGCAATCTTCCAAATTTTAACAAACTCCGCAACCCTTCGCATATATGTACAATATCTTTCAAGTTTCTTTATAAATTTTGTCAGCATTCATCATATTTCGAAGGTCAGATGGGGAAAATTTGTGTAATTATACACAATTATAGGGGAGAACAGTGTAATTAACTTTAACATGATGCAATACCATCATTATCGGCACAGCGGTAACTTAATATCCCTTTGATTTCTTGTGATGTCGATGATTACTGCAGATGATTTGAAACAATTAGCTCAAGAGGTCAGTGAGAGCATAAGAGAAGTTATAGGAGTGCAGAACTTTGTTCAAGTTTACAGCCAAATAATGAAGAATCTCAAAGGGAAGAGGGATAAGAGGAAACAAGGAGAAAAGATCATGGCCTGTCGTGAACCCGACACGAAATGCCAAGAGAAAGCTTAGAACCGCAGCCAAACATCGCGCCCACAAGAAGAGGAAAATCATGGCGATGAAAATGGGAAGATGGATGTGATTTTTAGGTTTCAAATTAGACACAGGAAGGGAAGTTCATCCCAGAAAAGTAAGAGTGGGATCCCGTAAACATCCTTTTGCTATTTTCTTTGGGACCAATCGGGTGGGGCATTTTGCCTATAACTCGACTTTCGACCATGAGGACGTAAATGACGAGAAAAATCCAGATCCGGAATGGTGGAATCGGTGGTGGGAATTTGGGAAAGTCGGGCCGGTCGGGTGGCTTTATGTTAATTTTTGACCTAGATAGTTTCTTACTCGAGTAATAGATTGTCATCGTGGTGTATAATGTATATATAATTTTGAATTTAAGATGAGAGGAATAGGTAATTATCGAAAATAGTAGCGATGGAAGGATGGTGTAATATTCAATTTTCATGTTGTAATTTAGTTTAGATCCCATTTAAGTTTGTTGATTCCTTTTTTTTTTAATTATTTTTTTTTCACATGCAATGAATAATTTAGATGTCCTCGAGTGGGCATATGGTGTTTTCACTGTTTAATCAAAGCAATAGCTGCGTGGATTATAATTTTTGTGCATTTTTAAATGATATCCATTTCATGACGTCAAATTATGCAGAGTTACTTTCATTAGGCTAATTTGGTAGTTCAGTTAATATATGCTCACATACGTTGAAAGTATATCACTCTATTTGGTCCGCGTAGTTCTTTTTTTTTTTTTAATTTTTTTTGTTTTGTTTTTTCTCTCTCTCTCTCTTAATCATCTTGATATTTGGTGAAAATTGATATTACTGTTCTGTTTCTAATTTGACAGTAATAACGTTATTTTATTTTATTTTATTTTATTTTTTGGGTTACAAAGGAGATTGAGACCCAATGGGCCATTCACAAGATACTTAAGGAACCTCCCCCAAGTTCCATGGAGAAGCTAATGATCCAGCTCCCCTCTTCATCCTGGATAATTCCTCTCGCTTTCGTTCGAAAGTTGGCTTGCACATTAGTTTGTGACCAAAGCGCCATATCAAGGGAGAGAATTTTATGTCAAAAATTCCCATACACGTTCGGCCTTAGGACAGTTCTTCTCTTGTATTCTGGCATCGGGTGCACAGGTCATCATTTATCATATCGAAGTGCATTTGTGAGGAGGCTCTGATGTTTGCATAGCCAAACAAAAAATTTGAGTTTTTGAGGACACTCTAGCTTCTAAATCCATTTCCATTTTACTGTGTTACCCCGTTTTCTGTGAGCACTTTGTATGCGCCCTCCATACTCTTTAACATCCTCTGCATTCTTTCTGTGAGCATTTGTCTATGAGTTGGCTCATCGTAATGTTGCGTTCTTCATTGTTAATGTTTTCTTCGATCCAACCATCTGTCACGCCAAAACTTAATCTTGTCACCCTTGCCAATCCTCCATTGAATCTGCCTCTCGACTTCTTTAATGCTATTGATTGAATATAAAAACCCCTATAGATAGGGGTGTAAATGAATCGAGAGTCAAACATTGTTCAAATTTTGAGTTTTGTTTGATTATTAAATGAATCGAGCTTTAATTTCATCGAACTCGATTTGAATCCATGTAATTTGATATTTTTACGTATAAATTATCATATGTTAATTAATCAAGAGTTTGAGTCCAATTTTAAATTTTATTGAACGAAAAATGTGTTCAAGATTAATTTATTATGCTTAACAAATTGAGTTTATATGAATTTTTAATAATTAATCTCACGATTCGTTTTTCAATGGTAATTATGGACCGCATGCTATCACAAGTGCCTGGATTATTGGATAAAGCAACATAGCCCAACAGCAACAGGGTCAATATTCAGGGACGGGGTTGTCGGATTCGGAGCCCGACCGGATCGGGTCCTTCTAATCAAATCGGGTAAAATAATGTACAGAATTAGTCTGTTTGGATAGTCCATACCTGATTAAAGCTTTACTTCAAGTGCCCGAGTACGCCGCCGGCAGCCACCGCCCGTCGCCGTCGTCGGCGGTTTAAAGTATACTTACGTACTTGCACTCTCTGGTGTGCGGGAACGTAGATTCCATCAAGAAGAAGACTCCATAGCTGCTCTTCTTCATGATTTAAGGTAGGTGGTTTAGTGCCTGCAGTCTACGCTTTTGCTTTCTTTTTCTGGTTTCTTCTTCTCTCTCATACATATCATGTGTGTATGTGTGTCTTTTTGTGCGTGTGCATCTTAGTAAAATTCCGCTCAAAATATTGAAAAATAAAGGGAGTTCCAGGGTACAATGCTTTGTTTGAATTGGTTTCTGGTTGTGGTTATGTATAAGAAATTACAACAATATTAGTTTGAGACATATAAAATTGTGTCTTGATATCAAGGTGGAACTGAAAGATATTCATATATCAAGATGAGATATCAGCAATTTAAAAAAGTTCAACATATTTTTCATTTATCAAAAGAATTAATGTTGTTGGAAATTTTAGTTTCGATTTTCCCAGCTTATTTCAACTGATAGAGGTTCTAATACTCCAAAGCCTAACTTTCCAGGATCAACCGCGGCAAAACCTTAAACATTTGGACCTTATATTTTGATGAGAAGAGTAATACAAAAGATGATATTTTTGTCACTTAAATAATACCATTTTGCGCTTTATTTTACCATTTCTCACTTCAAGGCCAACATAAGGACTTTGTGGTGAATTCTAAATGTCTACAATGAATATGGATGGCAGTCTTGGCTCATGATATCAAGACTAACTTGAGGATTTGAGGTGGTGGGGGGTGGAGGTGTGGATTGGGGGCATCTTCTTGATTTATTGATCTATGTCTAGGTTTCTTTGATATGGGGTGTGAATGAATATGATCCTCACTTCCCTAAGTTCAACAACACTGGCACAGACCTGGAACTGGTTTTAGATAGATATGCATACAGAGAGCATTTTCAGATTCAACTTTACAAGTAGACTCAGGGAAGGGATTAAGGCCAATTTCAACTTAGTCATATTAACTTTAGGGCTCTGCACGGTGCCTCCGTAGAAGGCTATACGCTATAGCGAGGATGAGGATTGCTCTAAAGCATCCATGCAGATAAAGTGAACTTGTGTCTTGATATTTGACTCGTCTTTATATGAATAAATCTATTGCTCTCAGGCCACAACACCTTTATGTTATAGAGGTAAATAGTTTTCACCCTTGCATCTTGTAATTCAGTGATTGAGACGGACTGACTGCAACACACTTGGTTCATCCATTTTTTTCATTGTTAATTTTTTTATTTTATTTTACTTTATTTATGAATTTGCTGAAAGTTAAAAACAGCATAAATACCATTTAAAACAATATTTAAGTAGATTTTTCATCGATTCAAGTTCTATTATCCTAGTTCTAGTGATTCACTGCAATTTTGAGAAATGTCTTGTATTGTGTTTGATTCAATGAAATTTTGAGAAATATCTTGTATTGTATGTGATTCTACTTAGTCACATCCCTTTATACCAAGTGGCATATAAGGAAAAAATGATCTATAAACTAATTGGAATAATTCAGACTAAAACAACAGCTTATATGTGGTACTAGAATAATGCTCAAAAAAATATAAAATATTCAATAAATCCTTGATAAGTACTAAAACTCTTGAATATAGAGGGATTTAACTTTATTTGATCCAATCTTGTAAAATATACCTTATATCTTCACTGTGGCAATATGATATAAAAGAAAATTCCTAGTACAGGAAATATATTTAAGTCCAACAAACTTTGTTTCAACCCAGAGAAGTAGATAGTATTCATATAATTTGTCAAAAAGATTTATTGAATATATTTATTTTTAGTGAGTTGTACTTGTTTATGTTGTAACTATTCGAATTAAAGAGTTTATGTTGTTTTTTTTCCCTTTGCAGTTATGGTTTCTGGATTGGTCTGTTCGGTGTTGTGTTGGGTCTGGCACATTATTTTGGGCTATTGAAAATTGTTTAAAGCCCACCTCAAGAAGTAAGTGGACAATTCAGATTCAAAGCGCGTAGTCTTTCTGTTAGAACTCACCGCATGATCATATTCAAATGCTACAAAGTTTTGCAGCAATGGTGGTACCCTGCAGAGCATCTGCCACCCTATGTTTTTTCCTTGGTACATTATCGTTTCTCATCGTTGGCTGCTCAAGTATGCCGAGACCAGCCCATGGGCAAGGAAGTAGCGACATCCTCAACCCTAGAGTTTGATTCTCATATATACGCGGGAATGCTCCAGCATTGCACAAAGAACAACGACCCCATCAGTGGAAAGATCCTTCACTGCCACATTCTGAAGAGGGGAAACTGTTTGGATGTATTTGCTCGTAACATTTTGTTAAATTTGTATGTGAAAACAGAGCATTTTTCGGATGGTGTTAAATTGTTTGACGAAATTCCTGATAGAAATGTTGTTTCATTTGTTACTATAATTCAGGGATATACACAATTGGAAGAATATGATAAAGCTGTTGACTTGTTCTTTAGATTACACAAGGAAGGTCATGAGCTTAATTCATTTGTTTTCACTACAATTTTGAAGTTGCTTGTGAGCATGAACTGGGCGGAGTTGGTACGGCATGTTCATGCTTGTGTTCATAAGCTTGGTACATGATGCTGATGCCTTTGTTGGGACAGCTCTTATTGATGCTTATTCAGTTTGTGGGTTTGTGAATGTTGCTAAGGAAGTATTTAGGGGGATTGTTAAAAAGGACATGGTTTGTTGGACAGGATTGGTGTCTTGTTATGCTGAGAATGATTGTTTTGAAGAGGCATTGGATCTCTTTAATAAAATGAGGATGGAAGGGCTGCTGCCGAATAATTTTACTTTTGCAAGTGCGATTAAGGCTTGTCTTGGGCTTGAGGCTGTTGGTGTGGGGAAGAGCATTCACGGCTATATTTTAAAAACTTGTTATGAGATGGATCAATATGTGGGTGTTTCATTGCTTGACTTGTACACCAGGTCTGGGGACATCGATGATGCTAGGCAGGTATTTGATGAGATACCTAAAGATCATGTTGTTCCATGGAGTTTCATGATAGCCCGGTACTCACAGAGTGATCACTGTAAGGAAGCCTTGGATTTGTTTCTTCAAATGTGGAAAGCCTTGGTAAGTCCTAACCAGTTCACTTTAGCTAGTGTCCTTCAAGCTTGTGCCACAATGGGGTACCTGGAGCTGGGAACACAAATCCACTGCCACATGCTCAAGGTTGGTCTTGATATAAATGTGTTTGCTTTGAATGCTCTCATGGATGTGTATGCTAAATGCGGAAAGATGGAGGCCTCAATGAGTTTGTTTTTGGAGTCTGGGAATAAAAATGAGGTTTCGTGGAACACGACGATAGTTGGATATGTCCAAGCAGGAGATGCAGAAAAAGCTTTCCTACTCTTCTTAAAAATGTTGGAAGAACAAGTGCAAGCAACTGAGGTAACATACTCCAGCTTACTTCGTGCTTCTGCTTGTTTGGCATCTTTGCAGGCTGGCATTCAGATACATGCAATGACTATCAAAACTATGTATGAAGGAGATGATGCTGTCAGCAATGCTCTTATTGATATGTATGCAAAGTGTGGACGAATTAAGGATGCTCGTATGGTTTTTGACACTATGAGCAAGCGAGATGTTGTTTCCTGGAACTCTATGATCTCGGCATACTCGATGCATGGTCTTGGTGCTGAGGCTTTGAAAATCTTTGAGAATATGCGGAACACCGACATGATACCTAATCAATTGACCTTCGTTGCTGTGCTTTCAGCATGCAGCAACGCCGGATCATTAGATCAAGGACAATCTTATTTTCTTTCCATGCAAGAGGGCTACAGTGTTGAACCATGCATGGAGCACTATACTTGTATGGTATCTCTTCTGGGGAGATTAGGGCATCTTGACAAGGCTGTAAAGATGATAAAGGAAATTCCACAAGAGCCCAGTGTTATGGTGTGGCGAGCTTTACTTGGGGCTTGCGTTGCACACAATAATGTTGAACTTGGAAGAATTGCTGCTGAGAATGTGCTTGAGATGGAACCCCAGGATGAATCAACTTATGTGCTTCTTTCAAACATATATGCAACAGCAAAGAGATGGGAGAATGTGGCCTTTGTTAGGAAAAGCATGAAGAAGAGACGAGTAAAGAAGGACCCAGGACTTAGTTGGCTTGAGTACCAAGGAACTGTTCACTATTTTGCTGTTGGAGATGATTCACACCCAGACATCAAGTTAATTCGGGGGATGCTAGAATGGTTGAACTTTAGAACTAAAAGAGTAGGTTATGCTCCTAATCATAGTGCTATTTTGCTTGATGTGGAAGAGGATGAAAAGGCCCGTCTACTGTGGCTACACAGTGAAAGAATAGCTTTAGCTTTTGCTCTCCTTAGAATGCCTCCTGGAAGCCCTATCCGCATAATTAAGAATCTCCGTATATGCGTAGACTGTCATGCTGCAATTAAGTTTGTATCGAAGTTGGTAGAGAGAGAAATTGTCATCAGAGATATAAACCGGTTTCATCACTTTCATGATGGTGTTTGCTCTTGCAATGACTATTGGTGATATTTTGACAACATATTCAGTGTTCTTGAATGGATGTTCCATATTGGCAACTACTCTTGGCGGGCCACAACTTCCTGTCTCCTGCAATAGAACAGCTCATATCTGCAGGTAAAGGAATCAGGTCATTCTAATGTTCAATCCTTCAGTGAATCACCAAGGCTAAAACCTTCTGATGCTCTCATTGTTTGCATTTTTCATCGGCATCATGATTTTTGCTTCAACTTGAATGGTGGAGTTATATGTTTGTGGCAACTGTACTGTTGTGTCTTGTAGGTGAGGTTGGTCGCCTTGTTGGAACATCAACATCGCATGCTCTACCGCTAATTCATAAATGATAGAATTGAATAACCATGGAAGTTTAGTAATATGTACCCCCATATGATATGTTTGAAATTCTCCTCTTTTAAGTGGACAGAAGTCAAATGTGAAGTTGGACCATTGCTTTTGAACTGGCATATCTTTGTTTAATAATATGTTTACACCTCTAACTTTCAGTATAACTTTGTTCAGTCCTTTTAAGAACTCTAAGAAGATCAAGCCATTAACACCGGTTAGTTATCACAGGTCACAATATGGCTTAACTAAGAATATGAAGTGCAATGCCCTTGGATATTGTATGTTTCCTTTGCATTTGTTCTTCGTTCTTCTCAATTTCTGTCTTAAGCTGGTTAATTTGTCTTCCTTCTAGTTATTTACATGCCACATGTAGTGTACTGTCAATTTTCAAAAGATTTTGCCCTCCATAAAAAATAAGTTAAAGAGCATTATGAATACAAGAATATTTGTTGGCCTTCTTCATATATTCATATCCGTAAGCTGGTACATCTTTCTCCTCTAGCTTTTATGTTATAAATATCAATATTCATATCCGTAAGCTGGTACATCTTTCTCTTCTAGCTTTTATGTTATAAATATCAATATTGTGTCAATTTTCAAAAGCTTTTCAGCCTTCATTTGAGACCATTATGGATCTGACACTGTGTTTGTGCCGTCTTCCAAAAACTTATATGGAAGTCTTGAAAAATTATTGTTCTCTTTCTGATTTTTTGTTTTAACAGTCTGGAAATCAGAAAGTCTCCAGGTCTTCTACCCAAATGTGTTGATCTGGTTGCTATCCACAGCAGTTTGTTTGCTCATGACATGCCTAGACATTCCTGCTTATTCCAAGTAAGATTTATTCTCTTGTACTGTACTGTACATCTGTTTGCATTAGACCTTGCCACTTCCAATAAAATCATTGATGCTATTCAAAGACACAGAATTCAAGTTCATGGTGTAGATCTGAACATGATATTGCTGGCATTACTATTTCAATAGTGAGCGTCTTCCCTAGTCTATCCTTAGCTCTTAGTAGTGACATAAAAATAAACTGCGTTACATTAACTGAACTATCTTGTTCTATGCTGAACTCAGTTTGCAAGTGTAACACTAATACAGACAACTATGCAATGAATTGCTTCCCTATCTTTGTGCCTTTCAACTTCTGCATCCATATGTGATTTCGGCTCAATCAGGGTGTTTTGGGCCCTACACTAATGATTAGAATACATTCCTGAATTCAGTCTAATATCGCATCTTGCGTAGTGATTGGACTCGAAGATGATTCACATCCTTCATCTTCTCAAAGTCTTCTAAATAGAAGTATAGTGAAAATAATTTTTTTTTTTTTTCAGTTTGTTATCAAATGACACTGCCAGTACAAGCTGTCTCCATCTATTTAGTACATAATATCACAGTGTCTCATTATTCTCAATATAATCATATTGGATGCCATGTTAAATATAGTCATTAATTTAATGGGTGTCCATCTCTTGTCTCTTCTTATTATGTAGATGTATTGTGGATACCAGTCAGCCCTCAGTTTCGAGACTCCACATATATTTCCATGTGATCGAAGTAAAGCTTGCTCTTTCTGAAACTCACCATTTTATTTAATAGAATAATTTCTCCATTATCTGTTATGCAATGTTAAAAGGGAGTATAGTGGTGTTTAGGAAATGTGAACTTGAATCTCAGCAAATAGTTCATACTCCTTTATCGGAGTACATTATACTGACTTGGAATGTTAGATAGGCCTTTGTTTTCTGTTTGGAGTCAGTGGATCGTGCATTTGGCTGTTTCGTAGAGAGAGAAACAAGGGAAGGAGGTAAGTAGATCGTTTGTTAAACGAAAGAAAATACTTCAAAAAAATCAGAAAGAAGGAAGAAAACTTGGCAACTTGTTGCTTGATAAATGATGGAAACTATAAAATACCTCTAGGCTTCATTTGGATTGAGGGATTTGCATTTGCAGGAAGGATTTGAGAGGAAGGATTCAAATGACTGCAAATTTAATGCATTTTAATTCCACCACAATGACTCAAAAAGTAGCTCAAAGTGGGAGTTAAAGGATTGGAATTCATTGCAATGTGAATTCATCCAAACAAGTCAATTGATTTGTTATTATAGATTTGAGATCCTTAGCTTCAGATCCATCAATCCAAATACAACCTTAGTGACGAAAGGTGTGGGACAGGTACACCAGTCTGATTTTTAGAGTGAACTATGAATAAATTTCTTCTCCAGAATAACTAAGACTCTGTAAAGCACCATGACTCAATAAGTTTCTTTTACTTTTCTCTTCATACTTCTCTTCCCCCTTACAGCCTACTCTTTTCCCTTCCTTGCT
The DNA here is from genome assembly GCA_026212405.1 of Petrea volubilis. NCBI lineage: Eukaryota > Viridiplantae > Streptophyta > Magnoliopsida > Lamiales > Verbenaceae > Petrea > Petrea volubilis. Next base: position 10,468,653 of record CM047870.1, read on the forward strand.
TTTCTTTTTATTAAATTATTTCATTTGTTTCTTTTTCAATAGAGGGTATATTTATAAGTTTCTACCTTACCAACATCAGTAAACACAGCAATAAAACTTTAAACCTATATCGAGTTATCCCATTGCTGTTCAAATTATTGTAACCTGTTTGTCATTGTATTTTCTACAATATATATAAGTAGACCTCGGAGAAGAGCTCTTTTCTTCTCTAGTTTGAAAAATTCCAATATCTGAGAACAACTACTGGTAGTTTCATTTTCTCCAACCACATAACTGGAAGGCTGTAATTGCTGAAGATCTTTTATCCTCAATGCTATGAATTATTTGTAGGGCAAACTTTTTGTCTATTGAAACAAATATCTGTCAATTTCTGAAACACTTAACTCATTTTGTCTTTTTTAACATGTAAGACTTAGGTTACGTCATGCTTATTGTTTTCATGATTTGGACTAATGGTTTTCCGGCATATAGTGGGGCACTACGAAAAAGTTTGAGAATAAATTATGCTATGGCGACGTCCCATTCTTGTCATTTTTTTCTACGTTTCACTCATAGCCGCCCTTACCTCTCTCCATTGCAGTATCATTATGTAATTGACTGTTTGGTGATTGAATTTCATGCGCGCTAAAAGAAAAGCCAACCACGCAATCCTTTCGGCGTAGAAAGTATTAATCGTCAACAGTTGAAAGCTTAAAATGCTTTTACACCAAGTAAAATCAAGTTTCTGAAGCTTATCATGGATTTCACAGGATAAGAGATTAACCTGACCATCATTATTGACTTCTGATATTTCCACTTGGTTCACTAGTAAATGCAAGAAATGTACACTTTATCCAAGTATCAGGAAATGTTATGGGTTAAGTGGATTGGACATAAAATATATATATATATATTTATATTTTTTTTCTCGACCTCGCAAACTTCATTTTCTCACTAACCTGCCTCCATCTCACTGTTCTCTTGCTACATAATATTCCGCCTGAGTCTTAGTTCTGTTTCTTGCTCTTTGTGGTATCATAGTTATTTGATCTTGTGGTTATGGTGATATTTAAAATGATATACTTCAAATGAAGCTTTGATTCAATGAAAGCAACATGTTACTTGCCATGTGGTTTATTGTTATATTCATGCTGCAGAACAGATTTGAAAGACCAACTACAGATTGTTTTGGCTAGTCTAAGATACAATCATAAGATGCTAATCAGAACATAAATTATAGTTTTTCTAAAAGAATATGGTCTTCATGTGTAAAAATTTTGAGGAGATAAATTTGTTGGAGATGATAATAAATTATTATTATTATTATGTTGTTGTTGTAGTATTATTAAAATAATGATTGAGAAATATAAATATAGATATTTTTTTGTTGGTGTAATGTTTTGAAATTATTGGGGTTTTTCATGATATGAAATAAAAATGTATTCTGAGAAGACAGTGGTTTCTATTTTAGATAAATTTTTTTTTTTTTGTTTTTCTTTCTTTCTTCTTCGTCTTCTTCTTCTCTCTTCTTTTTTATTTTTTTATTTTGTTTCTGGGTGGGGGAAATGAAACCTAACATAGAACATTTTCATGTTCTATTATCAGTGGCCAACACATCAGGAAGAAGATTAAAGGATATATTCTTCTCTGAGTGATGCAATAACCGAAAATGAAGACTTGAGCCCAAATAATCAAAAGATCTAATTGTAGATTTCTTGAATAATCCATGACCAATGAGTTGTTAAGCTGATTTGTTATCTGAGATCTACAAAAAGGTTCAGACAACCTGAGCTAAGCACCATAAATAGAGCTTGATTTATGCCCCTTTTCTCTCTATAAGCTAGGAGGCTGATATTTTACTCTTATATTCTTGTAATTGATAGACTAATTTTTCCTACTACATGATAGCATAAACCAGTGGAACTGAAAGGAAAAATGTCAGTTATTGTCATATGCAATCCTGTTATCTTTAAAATCTGAAATTTAATGCCTCGTCCCATCCTTCCATTAGAAAGGAAATACGATTCCAGACAAAACTGCAGTTTGTGTTGATGCCAACCAGATTTTCGCTATAATTTTAACCATGTTAAATTTTCAAGGCGCAGCAGTGGTTACTTTGCTACTGTTAAGGCATTCTTAGCTTTAAAGTTTTATGTCATGTTGTTGTTTCGTAGCGAAGGTGCTTATGAGATGTTTGCACCATAGTATGCACGTTGTCATTTTTTATGTGTTCTGCATTTATCTTTTTGTGCACCTACTGTTTATTTTTTACTACTATCTTTGTGTTTGAGGCTGTAACGTTTTGTTTTAATTATAATTCTTTGTATCATTCGTGCTGGACCACAGGATTATCTGAGGAAATGGGATACACTAGGAATTGCCTCAGACAGGACTGCCTTGGATAACATTCCTCCCAATATTTACGTAGATTATGTCCAAGGAAACAGGCCTGTTTGACTTCTGTCTTGATTTGCAGCATTTTGAGTTAAACATTAGAATCATCAAAGTAACTAAAACAGTCGGCATCTACTCTTTCCTCACTTCTCTGCATCTTCCTGCCGAAAAAGCTTTTTGCCTGATGTCTCTTGCTCTGTCATAGGTTATTTCCTGTTGATTAAGTAATGTCAAATATATGGTGGAGATAACGTCTCAAAGCTTCTAACAAATGTGGAGTTAACAAGTATGAAGGTAAGTCATACACAGCAGAAAACTGTATATACTCATGAGGGCTGGTGCTCTATCTGTAGATTGATCTTGTGCTTCATTAAAACACGCTCCCAATTTGTCGGGATAGAAGTTTGGTGAAATTTCTCTTGTAATCACCATCAAACATCAACTATTTACAGTAGTTGTTTTGCCATTTTTTGGACCAAGTAGAAAGATTGAAAACAAAATGATAATTTGGGCCAGTTGCCTGTGGAAGTATTCTATCAGGTTCTCAGTTTTCTTCCCAATTGGGCTGCATGGCATATCTGACTAATGTGAAATAGCCTATTCCCTTCTTTTTTCCTTTTGTCTATTACTTCATCCTTGAAAAAAATTGATCCTAGAAAGCGACGGTGTTTCTTTATCTCTGATTGATAACTACTTGATAATCAAACAGGGCCTGTAATCTTTTTCATATAAAGCTTCTTTTGAATTTTGTAGAACCCCTTTGAGTATGGATAAAAAGGCACATTTGCCAGGAATGATTTTAGTATTTTACGTAGAGGGCCGATTACTCCCCGGTCATGTGTTCCCATATCGATAACTTGGAACGTAGTAGTAGTAGTAGTTTGGTTTGTACTTTTAGATTTGAAATGTCCATGTACTTGAGTGAAATGTGGTCGAATGTTTTTCTGCAAGCCCTTTATGTTTCAATTCTCTCTCTCTCTCTCTCTCTCTCTATATATATATATATATATATATATATATATATATATTGTTGCCAATGTACTTTTCACCATTCATCTGGTGACACTGAACTTTCCCGTTTAGCCCACACTTTTTTCCGTAATTCCTTCCAGCATCAATTTTGTGACTTCTGTTCCCACAGTCCTGTTTTGGTGCGATCCGGATTTTCTATAATATTTTTCGTGTAAATTTTTTTTTTTAATACCCAACGTCAAGTGGCGGATTGCTAAGCAGTTGAGAATAAGAAACAGAATATATATATAGGGAGAATTACATCTACCTCCCCTGAGGTTTGGTGAAATTATAATTTAATTCATATTTTTTTGTACATTACAATAAATCCCTTGTGGTATGTAATAATTACAAGTAATGGATGAAAAATGTATAAAGTCCGTTTTGTCCTTTATTTTTTACTAATATTATATAGGGTGCATTACATCTACCTCCCCTGAAATTTGAAAAAATTATAATTTAACCCATATTTTTGTGTATATTACAATAAACCCCTGCGGTATGTAATAATTACAAGTGATGGATGAAAAATGTATAATCCAATGTGTTTTCCATATCGAAAAGTTTAAGACCCGCTTCAAATTCATCGAAAAACTTGTAGGAAAACGGAAACCCACCACCACGTCATTGTTGCCGCCGCTGCTGCCGTCACTGTTGCTCCACCGTCCGACGAAACCCGAAACTACCACCGCCAAAATGTTCCTCTCGTCGCAGTGATCGATTTTGACATACAACTTGGGCGATTTGGAGAAGAAACGAGTGAGTTATGATGAATTAAAAGTGTAGGATTTCTCAATTTTCATGTATACATTGCATATGTATGTATCTAGATCTCTCTATTCTCCCACCTATCCGTCATTTTCAACTCTTAAAAAGGCAGAATTTTTTTTTTAATAATATTACTCTTAGCCCACAAAGATGTATTATATAACATACAACCCCAAATATTTTATATATATTACAAAAAAATACCTCAAGGGTACTGTCGGAACTTTACATACAAAAACCAATGGAACCCTAACGGTCCTAAATGGATAGGGTAAATTGTTAGACGGAATATACCTCAGGGGGTTTATTGTAATTTACAAAATAACGTGGGTTGAATTGTAATTTCGCCAAACCTCAGGGGAGGTAGATGTAATTTGCCCTATATATATAAATGAGAATGGAAATACAATATTTTTTTTTTCTAATTTCAACTGTTCATAAAATACATGTGGCGTGTATTAATCTGTGTAACAAAAAGTGTTGCACAAAAATGTTATAAAACATCCGGACTGATGTGGGCGTCCCAACTAGAAAGCATATGTTTGAGCAATCCCATGGTAATCATGCTTATGAAGAAAGACATGAAATGTAGCCTGCTTAACTACATTACTCACAAAAAGAAATACTTGTAAAGTTTACGCGTTTGATATTGCATTAGAAGAATAAGATGCTAAATTTCTTAAATTACTGAGCTCCACATTTTAAGCATTTGTTAAGTGTATTTGTTTTGAAATAAAAGTTTTATTAATTGAAATTCGCGAAATTCACTTCATAGGTGAGATTGTTATACACCATGTTATAGAATTTCAAATTCAAATCGAATTTCAAACCACACGGCTTATATGGCTCATAAGAAATCCAACATCAAATCAAATATATTTATAAAGTAATTTTATATGATGCAAATGCCACATAAGATGATATCAAATATGACAAAATCTTGTCATATATATAGTACTCTCTTAATCTAATCATAATTGATGTCAAGACGCCAATTCAATTCTTATCATTCATACCTTTAGTCTATAAATTGAATATTATTAACTATTCGTTTTTTATATATAGTACTCTCTTAATCTAAATACAAAATATTATTCAGTACCCGATCCGAATTAATTGACCAATGAGTCAGAACCGGATGATAAAATAAAAAAAAAATTAATTTTTTTTATATCTTTCGTATGATAAAGTATATAATTCTTATATGCCTTGTTCTTTCTCGTCTCTCGTCTTTCATCTACTTTCCTCTCTTTCATCTTTCAACTTTTCTTTCTCGTCTAGCAATATTTTCCTCCCTTTCTTTGATTTCTTTATTTTATATTAATTATTTTTTCACTTATAAATTTCATAATGCATTAAAAAATAATTAAAGAAATATAGTTTAACAAAATATATGGTTTTATATGACCATATTATAGGCATGTAACTAGATTATATATTATTTTTATTTTACAAGTACATTAAGTATGCTCACACCACCAGTATAAATAGACATTTTTTTTTAATCTAGTTTCAATATTTTAAACTCAAGTGTACTACAAAAGTGACTAAAGAGTACAAAAAAATTAGGGGAAAAACACTTTGCCTTTTTGAATTATGCCTCTTTATGCACTTTCTTTTATATATATACACTGAAACTATTTGCCTCTTTTTGAAATATTTGACTTTTACATTTTATCCATTAAAACTTATTTTTGGTCTAAAAATTCACTGTAAAAAAAAAAATCCTATTGGATATGCAGACTCCTCATTCAACTTTAAAATTTATATTAATATCAAATAAAGAGTTATGTATCCATCTTCCAATGAGTTTTGGGCTTAAAAATATATTTTAATAGGTACAGTGTAAAAACCAGATAATTCTTATGACAAAATGCAGCATAAAAAAAATTATATGGAAAAACGTAAAAACGAAATAATTTGGGAGCAAAGTGTTTTTCCCCCTAACGACTATGATAATAGTAATAATTATATATTAAAAAAGGAGAGAGATACCAATGCCCCACTCCCCACAAGGGAACCCCAGAAATAAACAAAAAAAGCATAACCCAAAAATCAAAGAGAAATTAAACAAAGTGACTTATTTAATTTGGCAACCAGAATTTCTGTACCACTGATGTAAAACGGAAGATTAAAGTAATAGTAAAAGGTCGGGGTGGGGGGAGGGGGCGGGGTCCTGCAAAACCATGATTAAAGTGTTGATAATGAAGATTATTATTAATAATTATAATTAGTAAAAGAATGTAATGATGGTTAATTGAAATATTTGTACGTGGGTTAATAGTTAATAAGAATAGAGAGAGAGAGAGAGAGAGAGATGAGGGGGCCCACAAGGAGAGTCCCCATGAAGCCAGGGTTAGCACGCGTTGTCAGGTTTCCGGGCCCCACAATTAAGCCCAGCTCAGCCCAGCCCAGCCCAGCCCACGCACGTCCATGCAGGCGTGGAATTTTATGGCCCCCTCACCCCACCCCCCACCTCTCTCTCTGACTCTCTGTGCGTTGTCGGGAATATCGAGGTTGTACGCCGTTATTTATATTCCACGCATGACTCTTTTTGATTTACTTTTTACGAGGTAGCGGGCAACGTTGTTTCATTCTTTTTTGTTGTTTTGTAATTAGTTTAATTTAAATAAATTGAACTACCTTTTTTTTCCAATTCTTTTATTTTTATACCATTACACCTACACTATAATATATGTAATTTAAATTTGAATGAATAGTTGAAATTTGATACGGAATATCTAACATGTGTTCACGATGATTATTTTCGTGCTGCCACGTATGGTTTGACACTACATGTGCAGTGTCTCTCCACGCGAGAATTCTATCCTTGACCTAGACGTTCTTGGCATGGCAGCTATGTGCTTTTTGTACTGTTGGTTATCCTGCCTTAGGTTTCTTAAACCTTCATAGTCAGTCCTAATTCCAAGATTAGATAGGATCTCCTACTTATAAATACTTTTGTGCAATTTTCCCAAAAGATAATTCAACTTTTACATATAAAAATTTTGCTTGATTCTCTGAATAATTTCTTATATTCTCAAGAACTTCGTTGATTTAAGTATTGAAGGATTTCGCTGAAAATATTTCCAGCTAGATTTATATGTTTTTCATTACAACAGAACAAGGAGCCGCCAGCACAATCATCTAATCACCATTGTACATCATTCTCAAGGAACAGTACAAAGATTCGACCCTATCAAAATCCATGAGTTTAATTTTGCTTTTGAATTTTATGGGCCCAGCTAGCAATCGATTTTGGTTTGGTGTTGTATTTGCGTGATCACAACAAATGATATTATCTTAAATATAATAACAATTGTGTAGTTTCTTGCATAATTCCACAATTGAGTAAACAGCGCATGGCGAAATTCCTAGGAAACTTAGAACGCAAAATGATGGTGCGAATCGGATACGGAATCGAAAATTTTACTAGGAGGGTGAGATTGAATCTTTATAATATATAAATTATTGAGATAATTATTCTCATTATCTTTGAGTTTAGGTAAAATTACAAATAATTTTCTTTTGTTTGAAAAATTATAAATACCCCTTTGAGTTTTGTTCTCTTATTACTAAATTAGATAAAGATATTGTAATATCTTTTTTGCCCCTAGATACTTGTAAGAGAGAATTATGTTCATTTCCTATACAAAATTACAAATAAACGCCTCTTATTTTGAACATGACAATATCCTGCGTTGCCACGCCACCATCTAGATGGTGAAGCTACACACCAATTTTTTCGTCTCTCCATGCCCATCAAAACCCCTCAATAAATTTTATCAGTGCTCCATCCATTTAGATTTCGTGAAATAAAAAATATATCAAACTTTAACCCGCCATTACATCTCTTCCACACAATTTCTTCACTACTATCGGCTCTATTCTAAAATGGACTTCATCAATGCGTAGCTTATTGTGATTAGTTCAAAATCCTTCCAAATTCTATTAGAAAAACCTGTCGGAGAGCACCGCCTATTGTTGAGTGTTTTTTTTTCAAAAATATTACAAATATACCCTTATGTAATTTGAAAACTTATAATAAGCACCCACCAAGTTTCAAAATTTTATAATAAACAAGGGCATTTTGGTCCTCAAAAAATGATTGAGAAATTGACTGAAGACATTTTCGGTAATTCACTAACGGCATTTTTTTTTTTTTTTGTAAATGTTGATATATGTCAAGGGGCTCTTGGAAATTTTTGAAATAAGAGGAGGTTATTTGTAATTTCGCCTAAACTCAAGGAATGTGAGGATAATTATTCCTTAGATATTATTTATAATTTTAGGGGATCACTACAAGAATTTATCATTTTATTGAGAATTCAATACATTATATATTTAATTTATGTGATAGATTTTGTTTATAATAAATCTGTTAGTAAATGTGTTATTATTAATTATTTTTTACTTCTATACATATTAAATTTTATCACTAATTCATCACAAATATCTTAAATTTGTAACAAAATCTTTTGATCACAAACTTTCATTCTTGATAGTACTGGTAATTAATTTCCTGTAGTGGGTGAAATTTTGAATTTTAACAAAAATACATATAAAACAAGGCTAGATATAACTCTCTGATTCCATCTTTGGTGCAACAAACATGTAATTATGTTTAAAATGCAACGCGATTTCGTCATCCTTCTTTTTTAAAAAGTTTATAAATTAAATATGTATCTAATTATATAATTGTTTTTTGAACTTTTATTTAGATTGTATATTAATTCAAAATGGAGAAATCAACATATTCTAATGGAGGGAGTGTATAGCATGTTCAATCTTAGCTTGTGTATATTTTTCAGCTACTTTAATGTGTATTGAGAGCTTGTATTTGCAAAAGATAAATTTGAAATAATTTTGATTTTCATAATGTTTTTTTAGCAGTTTGAGAATATTTGGAATAACTAGTTTTAATTTGTAGGCCCATGAATATTAGAAGTTACAAGGGCGAAACTCGAGCCACTTTTTTAATATTTATTAGTAACCATTTTTTTTTAAAAAAAAATTCAGAATTAATTACTTCGCCCCACAATACTTAAAGCTACTGCAACCGCTAAACACCTATTTCGTTGGAAACAAGCTTCAAACAGAGTAACTCGAATCTTCTGCTATAAAATTGTGCATCATCTTCATCAGCAAATTGATAATTGCAAACATTTATAGAAGGTGAAAAAAAAAAAAGTAACTTGAAAGCTGAAAGTAATAGTTAAAAGGAAAAAAAAAAAGGGTTGAATAACTTACAACAATCAAGTCCTATTACAAAGAGTTGAAGCACTTTTTTTGCCTTGCTGAAATTCGGGTCAAAGTTTGACTCGAAATAGACTTTTAGATGAATGTTAAAAAAAATCAAAAGCTACTTATATTTTTATTGTTATCTTCAATATCATTATCAATGATAAAAAATTAGTCTCTTTATTTCAAGTAAAATGATAGCTTTAAAAGAATTATTTAAAAAAAAAATACTTATGACAAAATATAAATGTCAAAGTTGGAAAAAATAACGGGGTTGTGGTAATGATGGGTAGTGGGGGTATCTAGCAGCAAACGAAGAAGATTAAAAAAGTTACAGAAAAGAATGGAATATTTAGGGGTTTGTGACATGCAACATTTAACTGTACTACTGTTGCAAGATATGTATAATTGTTTATAGTGTTCTTATGTGTATATGTATATATATATATATATATTTATATATTTTATCCTGTGTCTCTATATTCGAAATGCATGTTTTGTTTCAGTTTCAGTGATTCAAGCGTGCCTGCGCTTTCGGCAACGAATAACCACAGGGCAATAAATTTTGTTTTGCCAATTTTACCAATTCATCAACACTCTCCAAGAAAGACACATTTATATATACACACAAATATATATATATGTACACGCACCCATGTGGGTGTGTGTGGACTATGTTGCAGTTGGTAAAAAACTACCTGGCTTGTATATTATTGAATGTGATGTGCATGTGTGTGTGTGTGTGTGTGTGTTTCTGAATCAACATTATTGAAACCAAGACTTGTATATTAGAACAGTTTGGTTCCCAATAGTTTTGCCCTAGTCTAGCTAGGTTTTGGAGGAGATTATTTTATATTATGTTTTTCGCAATGTTGAATTAACTCAAGAAATGAATTTGAACTATAGCCTAGATTGAATTGGCACGTTATCCATCATTTTGTAGCCTGAAAATTTTAAATTATAGGATTTTTATTGTTGAATTCGTTACGACGTTTTGTATATTTATGTAGCACAAGCGTACATCATTTCATAATATTTAATATCTTGAAACCGAATTAATCAAAGAAAGGCCCAAGGAAATGATCAAATTGGGAAACATTTTCAAGTGTAAATAATTCTTTTTAGAAAAATTGGCGGAAATTTACGCCAAAAAATATTTCAATGTACTATTAGAGGCTGCCAAAAATCCGTTGAAAAAATGTTTAGGATAGGCCGCCGGAAATTCACCGAAAACATTTTCGACGAAAATGGTCCGTCAAAATTCCGTCGATTTTTTCCCACTCCGGTGGAATTTCGCTGGAAAATTCTAGTTGGAAAGTGCAGTTTTTTGTAGTATACATACAGACATATATATATATATTTATATATTATAGTAGTGTTATATATGTGTGTGTTGGGGTGGTGGGATGATGTGTGGGGCATAGGCATAAAGGAGGGGTGTAGTTTTGCAATGTGTATTAATGAAAAAGTAGAAGTATGGATTTCTTGGACGTGAGAGCAACAAGGCAACATGCAATGCAAAACCGCAAAACCAAAAAGCGGGGGTGACTTATGGAAAGTTGGCCCTCTTTTTTCTTGTAACTTTGGAAATGACTTTTTCATCCACTATGGAGAAACCCATGACAAAAAGCACATGTCCCATAACACTACAAAAGCCCTTTCTCCATTTTTGTAGATTTAATCTTATATGTATGTGTGTGTGTGTGTGTGTGCGTGTGTGTGTGTGTGTGTTCCACCACCAAGAAAGTAGGAGACATATATCCCCCCCCTTTATCTTCAAGACTAGTCCCCATCACAAGATTTTTGAAAAAAAGAAACTGTGCATAGAGAATGTTACAGTTTGTGTATTTGTATTGGTCGGAATTCGCAAGGAATTAATTTACACTTTACGCTCTTGTGCTATCCATATGTAAAAGGTCTTAAAAGTCTTTTCATAAGTTCGTGAAAATAACAATAACTTTCAGAGTACTGAGGGTAAGTATTACATTTAATCTGATACAAAGAGGAAAACTATATTTTACCCTTTTCAACGTGCTTGTTTAATTGACAAGAACAACAAATATCAGAATATGTTTTGAATTCTTGCGTGTTACACGAGTATAATTGCACCTCTATATATTGCGTGAGAAGAAAATCAGTATCTATTTAGTGGGATATATTGTTATATTTTTCTATGAAGATGAAATACTCTTGTAAGTCGCTGATGCTATAGGAGAATATGAAATTATGTTCAAGTCCTTTTCCTTTCTTATTAATTATTACATATACTTATTAAGAAATACAAACTTATGAAAAACAAATTAGAAGCACTTTTTCAACTTATCGCTATAATAATATTAGAATCATGATATTTTATCTAATTTATCACAATCTTCTCTAATATGGGTTCAAGTTAATTTTTCTATTGATAACACCAAGCAACAATTTTGAAAAATCAACGAAAACATTAAAATTTCCACACGCGACGTGTAAAGACTCCTCTAATATAATCATCATTATCCACGAAGATTAATATACGACATAAATAACTTGTGACCAATATAGTTAGAATCATTATTAATGACAAAAGTGACACATTCTTATGAAATTTGTATTCTCTTGAGAAGTAAAAGAATGCTATGCACTTTTTCCATACTCCTCTCTCTCTCTCTCTCTCTCTCTCTCTCTCTCTCTCTCTCTTTCACACACACACACACACACAGCACAAGCAGACAATTGGTCATTAAAAGTGAAAAATAATTTTAAGTTTTTGATCTTGGATGTCCTGATCATCCACATGCAGGGACTGTCACAAGCATTGATTAGACCACATGCACCATGCAAATTATTCGATATATTTCCTTAACTCCTCCCCCGATATATACTCGCCTAAGTACAAGCCTTTTTCTAGTCCCAAATATATATAAATACACACACACACACACACTTCCCTAGTGCGCTTTCTCTCTCTCTCTCTCTCTCTATATATATATATGTGTGTGTGTGTGTGTGTGTGTGTGAAAGAGAGAGAGAGAGAGAGAGAGAGACTACTATTTCACTCAATTATAATTCAATAATTAAAACGTAAGACATTTTCTTTATCTTTTACTTCACTCAATTACACGAAATGAAATTCGACTAAATTAGTCTAATAAGTCTAATTGATCTATTTCTTTTCTTAGTTGCTTCAAGGACTTAGAATTTTATTAAGAAAGTGTATATATATATGAGAAATATTTAATTATTCTCCCGTCACTACAAGACGCACTCCTTTCATTATTGAAAAATTTGTGATGAAAAGATTATATTATAAATATAAATTATATGTTATGGATTACTGACAAAAATCAATGTAAATAAAATTAAATAAATAATCAGTGACAAGGCATTTAATAATGGTACTGTAATAAACAAAATTTGTTATAAAAATTAAATTTATAACGTATTAATTTATCACCAAAAGGGTTGCATTGTTATAGTACACCGTCCAACAATAAAAGTTACGCATATAAGACTCTTTGTTCGAATCCAAGGTAAAGCAAATTAGTCCCAAAATTGAGAAAGGAAAAAAAAAAGGGGACTGAAAATAGTAAGGACATGATGAACAATAGTACATGCATAACAAGAGAAAGTTTTGTTGGGATCGCACTATGTTTACCTTTTTTGATGTAAAAATGGAAGAAAGGGATTATGATGATGGTACTCATGATGCCATCATGACGACGCATTAAAGAACCATCCCCATTTTTTTTTCATTTTTTATTACTTTCTTCAATTGCTCTCAACTATGTAAAAAAGTGGGAACCACTTTCTCATTCACACACACACACACAAGAATATCATGCAATTAAGTGTGTTAATAATTTAATTTGACAGTTCATGATATCATATAAATATATTTTGGTTAAAAGTTTAATGTAACAATATATTAAGGCATTTTTATATGAAGTATTGTAATTAGATTAGACTCGTGACAAGAAAACACTTAATTCTTTTACTTAGGAAAATTTATGATGGATTCCGTCATAAATATGAGATATTTGTGATGATTTTTTGATGGAATATATTAAAATAGAATTAAAATAAAATTATCAATAAGATATTTATAAATGTATTTACATCAAGCAAAATTTATAGTGTGTGATGACAGCGACGGAGCCAGGGGTGGTGGCAGCAGCCGCCGCCCTCAATTTTTTAAAAATTCATTGTTTAGTATATATTTATTAGAATTTTAAAATTTTGCTCCCCCCAAATTGCTAAAATAAAATTTTAATTTTTATATAAGTTATATAATAAAAAAATTTACTTTTCTCTATTCTATTTTATTTTTAGTGATTTATTTTTATCGAATCTCATTTATTATAATAATTAGATTCCCTCCCTTTATCTTTCCTCTTTTCTCCTTCTTTTCTTTAGATTAAAATATTAAATATTCCATTAGATTTTGCTTTCTCTTATATTCCAATTAAAACACCAAAATTTCTATTAAAGTTTTTCTTCTCTCACAAATCCTACATCATTCAATTTTTTCTTTAAAAGCAACGTATAAAAAGGTATTGTGTACTTGCTTTGAAATTTATAAATTTATTTTTTTTCTTTTTTTTGTAATTGATTTTTGTGTAGAGATTTGAATCTTATCATTGTTGATATAAATTTTGATAATTGTTCAATATTAAACTTAATGAAACTTGATATTTATTTGTTGGGCTATTGAACTTGAAATGAATTTTACTAATTTGAGACTTCATATTTAATTGGGAGTGATTTGAGGAATGTGATGGTGGAGAAAAAAGAAAAGATATTTTTGGAATTTTGAATATAGTTTTTGATTGTGAGAACAAAGAGAGAGAGAGAGAGAGAGAGAGAGAGAGCTTTGATTATATATTATTATATATGTATGTTTATGTCAATTATGTTGAGTATTATTAAAAAGAAAATTTAATTATTTTTTAAAAGCAATTCATTATCCTTTATACTTGCTTCTTTTGAAATAGGGAATGCCTTGTTATTTTTTTCAGTATCATTTTTTTTATATATTGTTTTGATTATAGTCCTTTTTTTTGTTGTAGCATTTCTAAGTAGTCGTATACTCATAAATATGATAACTTTTGTTATTTTATATGTTAATATTATATATGACCCTTATATTTATAATTTTAATAACTAATAATCTTGAAAAAAATTCCGCCCCTCATCCCAATCCAATTCCTGGCTCCATTCCTATGTGACGGATTTCATTCGTTTATGATGGATTGTTTTGTTAATAAAGATAATTTTGTCTTACAGTGACTTCTTTTAAGGAGTGAGAAAAAAAAATCAAATGCATGAACATCAAAGAAGAAAAAAAAAATGAAAAATAAGAAGAAGAAGAAAGCCATCATAAATAATTGGTCCATGTCTCGTCCTCTTTAAGAGCAATGATCCCTATCGAATAAAAATTGAATTGAATGCATACAAATTGATGATGGGATCGTCACTATGTACATTTGAAAGCAAAATTAAAGCATCCCATGCATTATGATTACGTATACGCACTCATACGTACTATCGAGTTTGCTTCTTCCTGTGTTAAAATAGGGACGATGGTGGTGATGATGCATATATATATATATATATATACATATTGTTGATGTACACCTTGTAATATAAGAGAGTATATAAAAGATGTATAAGTTGTTTGCAAAACTATCGTCTTTTGTCCTATATGGAATTTGTTATGAAATATTTATTGCTTTATAAGCATAAATGTTATTACTAATACTAAATTGTGAAACTTAATAATAAACTTGAGAGGTCATACGCGGTGCAGTGCACCGCAGCATCCTGGCCAGGGCCGCGTTCGAGTCGCTTGGTCGCATTGGCGCACTTTGCATGTACTCATCAACGCGAGGAGCCGAGCCAAGAGCCTGTCTTTTGCTCAGGGCTCGACCCAAATTGCAAATAAGCCAAATATCAACACTGAAATATTTGAATTTGAATTGGTTTGTTGGCTGATAGTGTACAATTTCAATTTTTAAAATTGTTGGTGTTACAAACGTTTTGTATTTAGTGGCTATAAATGCTCATGCCACTAACTTGAAACTGCTGAAGGTTACAAAACGACAAATTCAGCCTTCAATATTTGATTAGGATAAATATGCCACATACCTGCTTTGTCTAGTTGCCCTTCAAAAAAGTACAATGAATTTTGTTTTTAGTAAATTACTATTACTGAAACTATTTTCTTAGAGGCTTGACATATATCCTGGAGGTGTATTGTCTATAACCTCTAGCAAACAATTCGTGGTAGGAACAATAAAAACCTTAAGGATAGAGATTACCCGTATCATCCTCCTGTTTCCAGCTTATATATTTTTTAACACACACCCACACCCACACCCACACCACAGACATATATATATATATATGTGTGTGTGTGTGTGTGTGTGTGTGTGTACACATATGTAGATGATCATAATGATAATGATGATGATGATCATGCAAGATTTAGTTGAGTTTGAATTTTGTTGCGATGTGGGTCATATTTATTGATCAACCCCAACTTGTATTTGTATTGATTCCGTCCGTTGGATGCGAATTTTGTGATTGTGTTTATTTATTAATATATGTTAAATGGTAAATTGTTAGCACCATAAAGAGTGTTTCCAACGTAGGTTATTCGATAGCCTAAATTAAACAAGCAAAAAACACAAAAACCATAAGGTGGTAAAGGTTAATATAAGCAAAGGGATACATGAGGTCAAATGAGAAAGGTGAAGGTCTTGTAACTCGGAGTTTTGTACATAAGAGATTATGAAGCTCTTTCATGTAGAGAAAGTGTAGAATTCCAAAAACTATGTATTTGTACCCTTGGCCTAGTGGTAAGTGGGAGGTTTTATGACCAAGATGTCATAAGTTCAAATCCTAGCAATATGGGTATTGATCTGCCGAATAACAATGTATAGTTTATTGTGAATAGTTTCTTTGCATTTGGTATATTAATAGAATCCACGTCCTAGAATTCAAGTCCTGACATGGATCTTGAGTGACCCGGCTAGAAACATGTCAATCTTCAAGTGTTAGTATTTTAGTGTGGGCATTTTCGTCATGTTTGCCCAGTTGTCTCCAGTAACCTCATTTTATGATTTGTAATATCATCAAAAGGGATTTATCCTTAAAAGATAAATATTCTACAGAAGTTAGAACGAACACCTTAAAAATACATACCCTTCAATGAGAGATCAATTCAATACGAATTTAGTTATCGTGGTGGAGTTAATTTATAACAAATTCATTAGTAAATGCATTGTCAGTGATTTTTTTTGTTAATATTGAATTATGTCACTAATTCATTATAAATACTTTAAATATGTGACAAAATCTCTTTATTACAAATTTTCGGTTAGTGAAAGAGGTGCTTCCTCAAAGAGTCACTTATCGGCCCTCCTCATTTTTAGGTTTATATAAAATTATATTTTATGTGTAGTTTATTTAAAATTTAAAATTTTGAACTTGCTTTAGAAAAAAAATATAATAATAGTAAAACACGTGATTCATTGAGTGAAAGATGCTACTATCTGCCAGAATTTTCCAACTCTGCCCCAAAGTACTTGAGAATTAAACAAAAAGAAGAGCATAAGTTTTAAAATGTATAAAAATTTAGTTTTGATTTTAGACAAATAGTTAAATTTAATAAAACATAATTGTAAAATTTAGATGTAAGATTGACTATTTATGAGCATATATTATGGGCCTTATAAATCAAAAATAGAATTTTATACGTCATGCAGGTACGGTGATTTTATTAAATAGGACAATTCATCAGTACCATAAATTTAAATATAATAATTAAAATAGTCATATATAATCTAGTAACAAAGAAATAATTTAAATCGCGTGAAAACTTCACTAAGATAAAATACATGCAATATCGATAAATTCATAATTGAGAACCACATAAAATTTCTAGAATATAGAGCCAATTGGATGGACTTTAAAAAAAAAATATTTTCGAATCGTATTTTTTACAATAGAGCTTTTATTATTTAGGGAGAATTACATCCACCTCCCCTGAGGTTTGGCGAAATTATATTTTAACCCACGATTTTTTGTAAATTACAAAAACCCCCCTGAGGTTTGTAATAATTACAAGTAATGGACGGAAAGTGTAAAAAGTCCGTTTTGCCCTTTATTTTTTGCTGATATTAAATAGGACAAATTACATTTACCTCCCTTGAGGTTTGGAGAAATTACAATTTAACCCACATTTTTTTGTGTATATTACAATAACCCCATGTGATATGTAATAATTACAAGTGATAAACTCAAAATGTATAAAACCTACTCTAGCCCAAAATTAACCTCACCAATGTGTTTTCCACGTCAAAAGTTGAAGACCCGCTTCAAGTTCACCGAAAAGCTTGTCGGAAAACGGAGCAATTTTTTCAATATTATTACTTTTAGCCCCACAAAGATGTAATACATAACATACAACCCCAAATATTTTATATATATGACAAAAAAACCCGTCAAGGGTACTATCGGAACTTTACGTACAAAAACTAACTGAACCCTAACGGTCATAAACGGCTGGGGTAAATTGTTAGACGGAATAAACCTCAGGGTTTTTTTTGTAATTTACAAAATAATCGTGGGTTAAAATGTAATTTCGCCAAACCTCAGGGGAGGTGGATGTAATTTTCCCTATTATTTATATCATATAATTTTGCGTTTGGATGCAATGCTAAAAGTGACTTAACATGTGTTTTTATTTGAAGTTATTTTAGATAGCTTCTAAAAAAAATTGTCTTTGGCCTTTTTTCAACCTTCTTCTTTTCTAAAAACTTCATTTAAATACAATTTTTTTTCAATGAAGTAATTTTTTTAAAAAATAAGTACTTCTTTTTTTAAAAGCCCATTCAAATGGGCTCATAAACTATTTGTAGACGTTGATAAAGCATGACTTATAACATTATTAATATTAGGGAGAATTACATCCACCTCCCCTGAGGTTTGGCGAAATTACATTTTAACCCACGATTTTTTGTAAATTACAAAAATCCCCCTGAGGTTTGTAATAATTACAAGTAATGGACGAAAAGTGTAAAAAGTCCGTTTTGCCCTTTATTTTTTGCTGATATTAAATAGGGCAAATTACATTTACCTCCCTTGAGGTTTGGAGAAATTACAATTTAACCCACATTTTTTTGTGTATATTACAATAACCCCATGTGATATGTAATAATTACAAGTGATAAACTCAAAATGTATAAAACCTATTCTAGCCCAAAATTAACCTCACCAATGTGTTTTCCACGTCAAAAAGTTGAAGACCCGCTTCAAGTTCACCGAAAAATTTGTCGGAAAACGGAGCAATTTTTTCAATATTATTACTTTTAGCCCCACAAAGATGTAATACATAACATACAACCCCAAATATTTTATATATATGACAAAAAAACCCGTCAAGGGTACTATCGGAACTTTACGTACAAAAACTAACGGAACCCTAACGGTCATAAACGGCTGGGGTAAATTGTTAGACAGAATAAACCTCAGGGGTTTTTTTTGTAATTTACAAAAAAACCGTGGGTTAAAATGTAATTTCGCCAAACCTCAAGGGAGGTGGATGTAATTTTCCCTTAATATTATTCAGAGAAAATGGCTAATTTTGTCTCGTAACATATGCATATTTCTAATTGCGTCCCATCAATTATATTTTTCTCACATTATGTTTCATAATCTACAAACTTTCTCACATTATGTCTCACGTGGCCAAGTTCTGTAAAATCTTAACAAAAAACGTCACTTGTCTTCCCAACAACAATTTATACTAATGGCCATGTGGGGTTTTTTTTTTAATGACGGAAAAATTTATAATTTATGAAATACAAAGTGAGAAAATTATAATTATTGAAATACAATTGAAAAAAAAAAACTTACATTATGGGACAAAATCTATAATTTTCCCCATTATTCAAAATGTACATATCAAGACATGCTCATTCATTCAAAATTATTAAAAATTGCCATTCTTATCTTTTACTACAAATTAAAAGATTACAAAATTTACTAGCTCGTTTTATTTTTACCCCACAGCTGTGCTTCATAATATCTCTTGTTCAACTTTTGGGAATCTTAGGAAAGAAATAAATTTTTTGTGGTGGTAGAAATATATCTCTATCATGTTTGATGCTTTTATTCCAAGGTTACGTTGCACTTTCTGACCTAGTAGATGCTCTTTTTACGTGGAACTTTCATCATATCAAATGCTATACCCTCTTTTTCACAACAATAAATTAACTTTTTTCTTTCCTTTCAAATGGCGAAGCCATAATGTCAAAACCTGCCCACCTCCATAAATATTTACTGGGTACACATGAATAATTATATTTGACTTCATTGTATGTGTACTACTTAAAAAAAATACCTATTATGCCGCTATAAATAGATGTTATCACTACAAGAAAACATCTTCTTTAAATAATAATAAAAAAAAGACGAAGAGATTCTGTTGTGAATTTAAAGTATTTGCGATGGATTAGTTACAAAATTAATTCAATGTAAACAAAACTAAAAAACAATAAATAGCAAGGCATTTACTAAAGAAATTGTTATAAACAAAATTCGCCACAAAGACTAAATTTATAATGTATTGATTTGTGATTGATGGGGGTACATTCTTATAGTGTATGATACTTTTAATTTTGAGATTGTATTGGTCAAGAAGAACATTGATAACCCGTTTTGACATTTTATACTATCGTAAAGCTAGATTCTAGTTAGAAACGCAATGAGTAGTGTATTAGAATATTTTCCACGAAGTGTAGTGGTTAATTAGTTTATGATTAAGGCATTCTAAAAAAGTATCATATTATAAGTGTTAAATTTGATTTTTTTTAAATAGTAACATTTGTTCATAAGTGTATTTTAACTTTTTTTGTGACCTTTGTAATGTTGAGTTGATTTTGATATTATATTTACATATGGAATGACCAGATCATTAAAAGTTTAAATTAGTAGAGATACAAAACCTAATATTTGGGTGCAATATATATATATATATATAAAGTTGAGACATTTTCTGAAGAGGTTTGGATGGAATTAGTTGGTCTTGCAATAGTATATAAACAAAGACAAGCTTTTCTGCTGCAGGCTAAAGTCACAAATTAACTTCAGTATTTAAACCCCCAATGACCTTTTATATATATATATATATATATATGATTTCAAGGTTTGTTTGTACCAAAGAAGAAATAAAAAATAAACAGGGAGAGACCAAATTTAATGGGCATATCAGCTTTTCAGGACGAGAGCCAAGCTAAGACACGCTCTGCTTCCCATATAAATAATGTGTGTGACTGTGTGTGTATATATATATACACACACATACATTACCGTTCATACATATGTCACAATATTTTAAAAAGGAAAAAAAAATAGTTCTACGGAGCAACTTGATTTAATAAAACTCAATTTAGGTGGACACTGTTGAAGTGGACGCAAAATCACTAAGAAATACTGTTACAAAATTGAGATTTAGGCAAAAGTAGGATTGAAATTATCAATTTTAAAAATTTATACAACGAAAATTTAAATAATATGAGGAAAAAAATTTCAATTTTCCCAATCGAACTTCTATATATTAATTATATATACTTACCGATAAGAACTTTAATTTTGTCAGGACAACAAATTTGATAATTTTAATGCTAATAAAATTTGAGTATAGATTATCACTATTAAAAATTAATGATAAAATAATTGTAGATAAGTATATATCGCTATTCATCATAAATATTAGCACATTTATAAAAGTAATTAATGCAACCATATTTTATGACAGTATTGTTCTGGCTACTATACACACACACACACACACACACACATATATATGCTATTTGTCAACAATAATTTATTATTTATATATATTACTAATAGAATTAATAACAACTTTAATATGGAATAAAAATACAAAATTTTTGTTGACTCTTTCACATCCTATTTTGTTGTATCCTATCATTCATACATTACCAAGGTATTATTTTGATGGAGCCAAAGGGATTGGAAGGATGTGCAATTGCACTCACCCACCTCATAAATTTATCTAAAATCATATAAAAGATTTATTTTTATTAAAATTTGAAATTTCATCCGACCCCTCAAAATGACCAAAATACCCCTTATATTTGAGGGACAAAGGAGTTGAGTCAACTGTAGAATGTTGTGGCAGGGGGGGTGGGGGCCACATGCCTGTAAAATGGAATGTCTTAACGAGAAGACCGGCCACGTCGCTCTGTTCAACTCCTTAATTCCTTGGGTTTTGTTAATTTTCAGGAAACACAATCATGCATGCCAAACACGCAGACACACATACACACACACATTCATTTGTTTATAATTGTGTGCATTATAATTATTATATACCTATAAATGAATACTATTAATCTATAATGCCCTCATTATATGTTATTAATGTCATCATCCTCATTATCATCTACTCTCCTATATATCATTATGCACAATATTACACCATGCATGCCACTAATTTGGAAGTATTTTCTTTTTCCTCTTCCTTGCTCCCTAAGTACTTTAGTACTCTTTATTTAATTATGGTGTGGTGAAATTTATGTGCTAGCTAATTGGGCTTTTTGTACTTGTGTTGCAAAAGAATAATTTCTACTTTTTTCTCCCTATGCGTGCGTGTCATATATATATATATATATATATATATGATTTTACCCCCAACACAATAAAAGTATCCATTATATTTTATAAAAATCAAACTTCCTCCAACCCCACCCCCCACAAAAAAAAACAAAAAAAATGAGATAGGCAATATATATTAAAAAATATGAATGGATACCCTTATTGCTTTGGGGGTGAAGTTTAATTTTAATAAAACACACACTACAAGAAAATAAGTAAATTAGTGACAATATAACAAGTGATAATGAAAAAATTGTCATTAACTATATGCATTTAGTGACAAAAATTATATTGTCATAAAACATAGTTTGCATAACATCAATAGTAACAATATAGTGTAAAAATATAATAAAATGGTGCAAAATTGATAATTAGTGACACACCTATGGTGGACAACTTAGTGACAATGGAATATTGTCACAAAATCCTAATAACAATTTTTTTTTGTCGTCAAATTTTCACTATATGTGTGTCATTAATTGTTACTGGTTGTCACTAAAATATTAATTCTTATCACCATTGAGTGCATATTATGACAAAATAAAAATTATTGCCACTAAAAAAACTTAATTAGTAACAAATTAGAAGGTGTTGTCACTTAATACAATTATTAGTAACAATTTTTATATTATCACTATTATATCTTTTCATTAATATTATTTTTTTTCTTGTACTGACACGAAATATAATTTTATGGGATAATTACTCGGACCACCACTGACGTTTGGCCTAATTACAAATAACACCCCTTTGTATCGAAAATTACCGATACCCCCCTGAGTTTTGTTGTCGTCTTACAATTTTCACCCTCCGTTAAGTTGACTAACAGTCAACGTTTGCCCTCCGATGTGATCTTCCGAAATTACCATTTTGAAGGCAGGAATGCAATTTAAACAAATATGAATTGACTTATTTACCCTTGAGGGTGTTTATGGTAAATAATATCATTATTTGAGGGATTAATGTAATATTTTTGTTAAATATACACACACATACTTATATACATAAATATATATATATATACACAAACATTCCCCCTTGCCCCCGGCCGCCGTCGCCTTCGCCGCCGCCGGCCACCTATCCGCCGCCGCGAAAGAGATCTAGAGGTAGAGGGAGAGGGAGAGAGAGATTCAGAGGAGGGAGGGAGAGAGAGATCAAGAGAGAGGGGTGAGAGATCCACCGTCTTCCGCCACCGCTGCAGCCCGTCCTCTGCCTCCGCCGTCGCTGCTCGTCTTGCTTCGCCTCCGCCGCTGCTGCTCGCCCTGCTTCGCGTCCGCCGCCGCCGCTAAGCGTGAGAGAGAGATACAGAGGGGGGAGGGGCGAGAAAGAGAGAGATGGGGAGGGAGGGGGAGAGAGAGGCCGGGGGGGGAGGGGGAGGGGGAGAAAGAGGCTTGGGGGGAGGGTGGGAGACGGGGGGAGAGACACAGAGATGGGGAGGGAGGGGAAGAGAGAGGCCGGGGGGGTGGGGTGGGGGGGGGGGTTAAGTTAGGGTTTTATTTGAGAGATGGTAATTTTTTTTTAAATAAAGGGTATTTTGGTCAATTTAATTTTATACTTATTTTTTTATTTTTTAAATAAAAAAATATTTCAAATATTTAAGGGGTAAAAAAGATATTTTATTATTTCCGTCTATCTTACAAAAAAGTCCACAAAAATTAGGGGGGTATCGGTAATTTTTGATATAAGGGGGTGTTATTTGTAATTAGGCCAAACCTCAGGGGTGATCGGAGTAATTATCCCTAATTTTATACAAATTTGGAGGAGGACTACATCTTTCAGGCCCCTTTTGACTTCGTCTCTGGAGGCATAGGAGAAAAGATTGATCATCTCTTATAATGGAAAAGGAGAGGCCTCTCAAATTTATTTTTTCATTCATTTTAGGCACTAAATTTTGCATATGCTAAAAATTAAGTGTTAGCTTTAGTTATTCAAATAATGTTACTCCTAAAAGTAGCTGTGAATACTTAGTAGTGCCACAACGTACGTAATTGTTTTAGTGGTAATATATAATTGCATTAAACAATATCTGGATTGTGACAATGTTAAGTTGTTGGATGATGATGAATCACCCTAATTAACCTTGAGTCAATTTGTCTTTCAAAAAGTATACGTGATTAATTGCACAATGTAAAACCTTTGATCAATTTTTCAACATTTCTTTTTGCCTTAAAAATGTAAAACCTTTGAAAAGCATGTTTATATAATTAGAAACCTACAAATAAACCAAGACAAAATTTTATTGCAGCCTCAATGCTTTTAGCATTTCCAGAAAAGAGGCTAAAAGATATATCTTATATATACTGATCAAATACCCTAGTATCCAATGCCCCTAAAGAAGCTAAAAAGGACCTTTTTGTTATATCTCAAAAAGAGGGTATCTTGTATTGTAATTTTTGATTCTTGGAACATGCCCTAAAGTTGTTTTCTCCCAAAACCTCCATTACAACACAAGTTGGAACCGCTATATTCTGTCTTATTAATAAAGTCAAGAACAAAACCCCAAAAAAAAAAGTTTAAATAAAGTTGAATAATATATATATATATATATATGTATAATATTCTCATGACATTATAGCAATATAAAATAACATGTAACTGACTGACTACCATTCCATCTACCACCCCTGCAACTATTTCATCTCCCCCACCCCCTACTACCCCTCCCGCCCCCCCATCCCCCCTCCCCCCCACCTCCACAAGCTTCCAAACAAAGAGAATTAATGGAAAGTGAGAGTTGTAAGTTTTATTCTCTAGCCATTTTCCACTGATTTTATTTTTCTTTTTTTTCCCACCATATATATATATTATATATACATATACGAAAAAACACCAAGAAACTAATTAATACCACTAGTCAATGGGTATCTATATCTTGGTTGATTCTCTAGTACCATGTAATAGAACATATTCATGGGCTCAGCAACACCAGATCTCTCTCTCCAAATCAAGAACTTAATTCTCCTCCGTCTGATCAACTTTCATGGCGGCTTGTTATTACAACAACAACAACTCTGATGAGATCACAAACAATATTGTTTTGGGGGTTTTTTCGGGCTTTCTGGGGTTTTCGAGATGACCATGTTTTCGCCTGAAAACCGGCGGTTTATTTGCGGTGGTGGTGGTGGTATTGGTTATGGTGGTGGCAGTATCGTCTACGGCGAAGGTTTAATCGGTGTTATGAGCCAGTTACAGGGTTATGGTTTAGAAGAAGCGGGATCTGATCCAGTGGTTGCTGGTCCAATGGGGGAAGACGAATCAAGAACCGAGAGTCTCAATGAATCGAGCTCAAAGGATCATAGAGACAACGACGATGATCATCAAGGGTGGCTGCAGCTCAGTATCGGTGGTCATCATAGCCGCAGCCATCTGATCAAGAATGATGATCAAGATGAAAAAAACAACAGCAGCAGCAACAACAACAGAAGGTCTTCATCGAGTCTAGTCGAGCTCGAGCTGATGCCTAGCAGTAGCAATAATAGTAGTAATAATAATAACAACAATACTATGAGTCATTCACAAATCAGACCCGAAATGTTTCAGGCCCCGAGGCCTATGATGATGAGCCCGACAGGGTTTAGCCCGTCGCCGACGTTCTTTTTCCCTGGAAGTTGTAGTAATTCGAGTTTTAATCCTCGTCAAGAATTTAATTGGGCATTTAGGGCGCCTATGATCCCAATTAACAATATAGCACCGTCAGCTAATTCTTCGTCTTTATCTTCAACTTCATCCTCATTAATGGGGCCAGGTTCGTATTTTTCGAGGCCGTTTCAACTCTATCCGGGAGTCGATATGGCGGCCGGGCCGGGGCCGGGCGCAGATTTCCGAGTTATTCAACCTCCTAGGAGACCACATTCCGGGATATGGTTTATGCTACAAGCATCACAAAATCAGTAAGTATTAGCTTAGCTTATTTAATATTTAGAAAATAAATAATTAACCAAAGTTATCATAAGCAATTCCTTTTCTTGGTTCAATTTGGTAAGGGGGACCTGATTAATTACCCTCTTTTTCATTTTTTTTTTGTACTTGTTTTTATTTTTTTAGGTTCCTACTTTCAAGTTTTAATTTTTTGACGACATCATCATGTATAACTTGAAGAAGCTGATTCGTTTTATTTCTTTTTTCATTACAGAGAAAAAGAACCGTTCTTGCCCCAGATACCCAAGAGCTACTTGAGAATCAAGTAATTTACTTTCTACTTGTGTTTCTTGGTTTTTCTAACAATTTCAATAAAAAACATCACTTTTTTTTTTTTTAAATTTCCCTTGTTTCATTTATCTAATTATTATCTTTATTATTTCTTTTATTTCATTTTAGGGATGGCAGGATGACAATTCGACTCGTCATAAAGTACCTGGTTAACAAGCTTAGACTGGAAAATGAATCAGAGGTATGTAAATTAATAATGCATCACATTTTATCTCTTTCTTGCCATATTTGAAATGCTGGCTGGTTGAGTTGTTTTTGATAGAATTATCTCGTTTTCTCATAGGAAAAACATTTTTCTTGATAATATATAATTAAAAAAAAAGAAGCTAGAGAAAACCACATTTTCAACAAGCAAATCAATGAGTCCCATTTTTGGGGAAATGTTTGGTGCAAGAAAAATGTGATGTAAACAGCAGAACCATAAGGCCATTTTGTTCTGAGTGCATTTTAACCCGAAAAAGAACAAAACTTAACTCAGATAGCCTCGTAAGTAGGTACGATGTATATTTCTAACTAGGTAGCCATATATATATATATATATATATATATATATCTTAGGGTCTCTTTTTGTTTGTATTAGCTTAATTAATCTCTCTAATTTATTTTGCTAATTTGGGTAGGTCAATTCTTAATATTCCCTTTAACATTGCGTTAATAGTTAGTTATTATTACGAAGGAAAGGGTTTAAGGTTTAGGGTTGAAGTGACGAAACTTATAAGATAATAACATGTCACCTTATGAGCTTCCCTCAAAAATGACTCCCACTATCTGCTTCTCTAATTCACTTCTTTTCAAGAAAGTGATGGCTCTTTAATCTCTCCGTTAATTTCGTTGGGATATATATTCCTACAATGCATACATATGTGTGTGTATATATATATATTTACCTACTACAAATTAAGTCGAATATATATAAGCTTATAATACATATTTATGTATATGTATGTTGATATATTTATGTTTGTGTGTATATATATGTGCATATTTAAAGAGTTGGAGGTGGTTAGGTGATGAATTCATATATTTGTGGCGTTTGGCATTTGTGGTTAGGGGAAGACCTTAAATTGATATAATGCCTTATGAACTATAGAAAATGTTATAGTTGGCCTTCCCTACCAAGAAAAAAGAAAGAAACCATATGTTATTCTTTTCTAACATTATATATGTTGATTAGTGATTACCCTAGGCACACAACTAGCTAACCCACAAAAGGAAAATTAATCTTTGGCATTAATTATAACTTTTTCATATCGCAATAAATTTGAGAAGGTACTTTAATAAATTATTGTGGGACTTCATAATTATGTGTTTGGATTAATCTAATTAAGATCGGATATAATTCTATTTGTGTCCTTATAAATAGCTTAAAGATTTTTGTCTCTCTTACTAAGATTAAACAGCATTTTGAGTTGTCATTAAGCCAAAGCAATCATATTTGGTTGAGAAACATAGTATTTTAATTTGTGTCGCTATATTTTCTTCAAATACGCTAATCTTAATACTTTTACCTACTTTCTTTAAAAGCTTAATTAATAACAGCTTTTTGATTAAAAATATTTAAATTTATTTATTCATGAAGCTATTCTTTTTGCCTTGTAATTTCAGCTGAATTAAAAATCCATCTTTAATTTCTTCTACAAAAAGTCGCTCATCATCAACTAATTAAGCCTTCGCTCATATATTTTGAAGGAAATTCAATTGTCTGTGCATTTGTAACAAACTAAAGAACGGCATGCAAACAGTTTCTTTTTCTTTTTTTTAAATAATAAATCTTTTCTTTTATCGATGTTGTTTTTATGGCACGAATGTTTTGCCAAAAACATATATTCGATCAAGTTATTCTTACATGCCAAACTACACAATTTCTTATTTATATGGCTTAAAAGGTGTTGTGTGAGAAACTTACAGTATAGTCTTGAAAACTAAGGCATTTTTTTTTTTTTTTTAATTTGGGGCACAAAAGAAATTAAGTTGAATGTACAAAAGAGTGGTTCTAGAGATATGCATTTACGGTAAGCTATTAAACTTCCCTATTTATATTGGAATGTAATACATTAAATTACTAAAGCCATGGTCTAATACAATATTTATCTTATAAAAATTATTATAATTGTCACCTTGTTTGGCAAAAATTATATCCGTTGTTTCCTTTTGAAATAATGAAGGAGAATTGTAATATACCTAGCTAGATTACTTTAGTAGTGTATACTAGAGCACACATGTGGTTTAGAGTAATGTAACTTAGGCACTTAACCCATTGCGAAATATAGTATTTCTAGCTAGCTAAAAGTGAATTTGATTTTCATATAGTTTGCATGCATTTAGTGGATTTCCATTTTTTTTTTAACTTAAAGGTAACATATGTATTACTAACAGTTCATCGAAAAACTAACACTTACATAGATGTGAAAGAATATATATATATATATATATATATAATCGAATATTGGGCCGAATATAAATTAAAATATATACAGCTCAAAAATACCAAAAATTTCAACAAAAACTTTATAAGTTTAGTGTAGGATGGAGGGAGGTTGCATGCATTTGTTTGATAGAAAATCAAAAAGATAGGTAACTTTAAGTTTTCCCCCAACCTAGCTAGTTACTATCCTATAATATTAGTAACTATATATTAACGAATATTTAAGAAAAACAAAGGCTCTTGGGAAAGATTGATTGAATATTTTCCTTACTATATATTCTTCTTCAATGTCGCGTGAAGTTATATAGAATAATGTTGAGAAATTAAATCTTTCAATTTTCCCCAGTAGTTGTTTAAAATTAAAGTTTAATATTTGCAAAGATAGATCCTCTTTCCTAAGTTGAAATTAAGAAATAATTAAAATTAGCTAGAAATTAATAGTTCGTTATGTTGCCCGCCACAATTTCTAACATGGTACACCTAAAACATTCCAATTATATAATTTGTCTTGTCTTAATCCAAAAGTTCCAAAATTTTCTATGCTTACATTATTACATATATTATTAAAAATTGCTTAGGTCAACCCTTTTATGATTAGGATGCGTATAACCTTCCCTTGATTGCAAATCATATTTCCTATCATAAAGTAAGGAAACTAAATTAAGAAAGCAATCTTATTTTAACATGATAAATGATCCAAAAACAGCTACACTCAACCACCAAAATTATATTCATCGATAAAAATAAACGTTACATATTAGGTTGTTGAATTCGTGCCGCTCTTAAATACATTACATATTTCTTTAAATATATATATATATACGATGTTTGACTTATTCATTATGTAATTATTCTATCTAATTAGAATGTGTGACACTCAACATTCTCCCGTGTGATACCATGCAATATGTGTTCCTGAAGTCAACATTCCTGTGCCATTAATTAAATTGTTTGTTTGGTAATTTAGATAATTAAAACTCTTAATTAATAATTACAACTTAAATGTATCGCATGGCTAGCTGACTTGGGTTTATTTTATATAACCATGAAAAAAAAAATAAGAAAAAGAAATAAATAGAAATGATGTCCATTTTTCGGCCCGGAATGCTAAACCTTTTTTACACATGGCATGCAACTTAGTGGCCAATCATTGAGATTATAAGTGGGTGGGGGATATATATATAATACTGCCACACTTAGGAATCTGCATGTAAATCAAGATCAGGAATAATCTCTCTCTCTCTCTCTCTCTCTCTCACATGGATCACACATACAACTACCATGAAAGAAAACAATACTGGGATGATTTGGTATGATGAAATCAAACTACTTTTTTTAAGGGTTAATATCTTTGTTTTCTTGCAATTGCTAGCTATGCGCATAGATAAGAGAATATATATATATATATATATATATATATATATCATAATGATTGATTATTACTCGCATTACGTGACACCATTTGATATAAGTCCCATAGAGCAATGATCAATGCAAAAAAGCAGAAAAAAAAGGGGGGCTTTTTATCATTTTAACAATTTAACTTGATTCATTGACTTTCAAGATTGGAGTAAATTTTAATAGAAACATTCATCATTACGCTCCCTTCCTTCTAACATTATGATTTTTATTTGATTGAATAGATAATTTCAATCAAGTGTTTTAAATATAAAAATTATTTCAATAGTTTTACATAAATTCTCACTATTCCCTATTAAAAAATAAATAATGATCACGACAAATAAAATAATTTATTTTGATCACGAAAATCACACGTAGACCCTATCGTTCTCAAAAATCAATATTGTGCATGGGTTATGGTTTAATACCGTCATGCTTTCGTAGGCTTCAACTCAGCTTATGTAGGCCCTTATTTGTCTTTTCCCACGTATATACATACATATATATGTATATATAATGCCAAAGAAAAGATCCATCACATGCCTTAAGTGGTGCACTTAAATGGTAATAAAAGGTCACCTCCAGAGGGATAAACAAAACGATAATGACCATTCTTTTATATTTTTAGGTTTCATGATACTTCTATTTAATTATTTTATGGTGTACTCTTTTGTAGATATCTCTCGTTTTAATCTCTAGATTTTACTATATATATATATATATTATGTATTAGTCAGTCTACTTATGTTTATTAACGTTTTTTTTTTTTTGGGTTTGCTTGTCTTGTTTTTTTTCATAGGTTAAGTTACGATCTCTATATGAATACCAATTTTTCCTAAAATAATTATGAATATATTCTGCACGCATTCATGTTCTAGAAACAAAATGAAAGTTATAATGAGTATGAAGAGAAAAGAAAATAAAAAGAGAATTCTGAACCTACACTCATGAAAACAACTAATACTATATGATGATTTAGAGAGAGAGAGAGAGAGAGAGAGAGAGAGAGAGAGAGATGGATGTTTTACGTTGGAGGAAAGCAATGCATGATAGATAATGCATAGCATAATGATATCGTGTTGTTGACAAGAAACAAACAAGAAAGCTTGACAAGGATTGACATGACCCGTTACATATTATCAATTGGAAATACATACATATATATATATATATATATATATCCCTAAGCTAGCTGTAGTTTTGTAAATGAAATGTTTCCAATTCAGCTATACAGCATAAATAAGTATACCTATAAATAATAATTAACATCCTCATGATACACGAAAATAGAAACTAATTTAAACCAACGACCATCTCTAGGGGAATGTCAAGGTCTCACCTAGGGTAGATTATTATGTGACACCTCATATAAATATATATATATATATATATATATATTTCATATTCTATATATAAATATAATATAAAAAAAGAAAAATATTTTATTTTATTTGAATAATATATAATAGTTTGAGTAGTTAGGGCGGCTGACACATTTGATACCCTTGATACATGTATATAAATAAATACACGTATGTATGTATATGTTATACGTATAATTACATATATACAGTATATGTATGTGTGTTTGTGTGTTTTCTTAAGGGGAGAAAGCAACGTGAAGGGGACTTGCATGAAAGATGATATATGAGGATGTATACATATCACTCACAAGTTAGGTAATATATATATATATATATATATATATATATATATATATATGAGGTAGAAAGAATGAAAAAGGAACCGATTGCTCGCCGTACTTTCTGGATCCGTCAACTTTTTAATTACTATAAAATTCTAGTTATTCTTATACGTTAGTACATGTATAATGAATAATAAAATAAATATAACATATATTAATAGATTGTTTATTTCAAATTGTGTATCATCTTATATTTCATCTCATGACTAATGAATTAATATTTAGTGAGTATAACTAATATGGGTAAAAAGAATGCAAACTTCATCCTATAAATTAATTTTATTTGAACTGTTGGTTTTTTCTCACTTAAAATTCAATTTTAGTTAACATTTAAAAATTGTGAAATTCTAGTTTGAATTCATCATAATTTGATGAATTATGTTGACGTGGCACTTAGTATGAATTACACATCATCATGCAGTAGGCGTCGGATTCCGGCAATTAAGAATAAACTTTCAACTTTTTAAAATACAGTTAACAGAATTGAAATTTGTTAAATAAAAAGACAAAAATTTAAATGATATCAACTCATATGTCAAATTTTGTAGTTTTTTTCAATTAATAATTAAAAAAGAAAGAACAAAATCAAAAATTGATTATGTGTTTTTGTGTGTGTATGTGTGTATATATATATATACACTAACCGTATTCAAATTTAGATTAATCGACTAGGGATTGGAAATTGAATAATTTAGATATAAATGTAGTTTAGTAATATAATATAGATGGTATTCCAACATCAAATAAATTAAGTCTAAAGTATAATGATTTAGGCTTAGGAGCAAAGTCTGGATGGGTCCCTTTTGAAATGATTAAAGTGTAGAGAAGTTTTTCTCAATCGTGGGATGGGCGGCCTCTCATTAATATTGGGTAGGTTTTCATGATAGGATTTATATATGTCTAAATAATTATACCAACAACACATTATTATATTTGTATGTCTGTTTATTGCTTTTCCAAGGGATATATTACGTGCGCGGAACAAAAAGTGAGAATAAAATGAAAAAGGTTTTACTTTTAAGATTGAGAAAATATTTGTTATTAACATTTTTCTAAAAGGGTGGGAAGAGGAAGATGACCATACATGTGACAAAGCGTGACTTCATCATTTATATTACAAATAAGAGTAGTCATAAGTTTAGGGCGAATTACATTGACTACCCCTGAGGTTTGGTTAATTTATGAAAAATTCTCTATTTTTTTAAAAATTATCAAAAATTCCCTAAGGTTTCAAAAATATTACAAACTTATTCAAATTTTCGAAAATACCCCTTCCTCTTTTTTGGGTGATTTACACTAACCACCCTGAGATTTGGTTAATTTACGAGAAACTCCCTATGGTTTCAAAAATTACCAAACCCCCCCCTCCCGAAGTTATACCAATATTACAACTAGCACCTATTTAGGTTGACTTATTAACAATATTAAATTTTTTTTTCCCCTCTGTAATATTGTTATCATAAAATTTTCATGGAATAGATTTGAAAAAAAATGTGATTATTTATTCAAATAAATATTCTGAATTTAATGCATTAAAGGTATCTACCAATACATCAAGTATGTTATATTATCGCTAATACGAAGTAAATTTTAAGAGAAATGAGTTAGAGTCCTCAAGCTAAATAAAATTTTCAAGTGCATTATTTAATTTCAATTTTTTATTTCAATCAATGTTTATATTTCTCATTTCACATAATGGATATATACGATGCATATAATTATATTTTTCTCAAATATAAATTTAGCACATATTACGTATATTTAGTATAAATTCATAACATTAAATTCGGAATATTTATTTGAATAAGTAATCATATTTTTTTTCCAAATCTATTAAATTAAAATTTTATGATAACAATATTACAAAGGGAAAAAAAAAAGAATTAATATTATTGATAAGTCAACCTAAGTAGATGCTAGTTGTAATATTGGTATAACCTGAGGGGGTTTTTGATAATTTTTGAAACCACAGGGGGTTTCTCGTAAATTAGCTTAATCTCAGGGTGGTCAATGTAAATCACCCAAAAAAGGGGAAGGGGTATTTTCTAAAATTCGAATAAGTTTGTAATATTTTTGAAACTTTAGGGGGTTTTTGGTCCTTTTTGAAAAAATAGGGGGTTTTCGTAAATCAGCCAAACCTCAGGGGTGGTCAGTGTAATTTTTCCTAAATTTAATTAAGTTTACTCAAATGTTTTGTATTCGAACCCTAGAAATATAGTTGCTCTTGGTAGGAAGAGTTTACACTTTTATGGTCACACTCAACTCGAAATCGAATGTAGTTGTTGCCTATTGATGTTGGATATCGGATAGTCAATGATCAATAATCAAAGAAAAAAAATAATAGTAATTAAAAATAATGAGCACCGTAAAAAATGCATTAAAAGAAAACAAATGATTAATCATTAGATGTCGATTTGATGCCTCGACTCAATTAAGATAAAACCTTTTGAAAATTCCTAATTATAACTATGATTAGCACTTTGTATAATTCAATGAAACTGTTAAAGTTGATCCTTATCATATCTCTATAAATCAATCATACCTAATAAGAGATTTAATTTGGTTCCCTTTACACCTACTATTAATTATGATGCGTTAAGTGTAATTTGCATTATATATTTTTGGTATGCACACGTGCATCGTACTTAGAAATATTGCATCATTTCTTAGCTTACATAATAATGTCTTTTATTGTAAACAATTATAACATCTAATAATTAGGGTAAATTATAGCTATACCCCTTGAAATTTAATGCAGTTACAAAAATGTCTTTTTTATTTCAAAAATTACCATGATCCTCTTAAGTCTGAATCTGTCCAACATTTTCACAGTCCCTTTGAGATTTTGAGTATTTAATTTGTTCCGAAAATACCCTAGACCGGTGGGAATTTATGTTTGACCTTTTGGCAGGATTGTTATAGCTAGTAAGTGTCGTATTAACAACTCTGCAAGTATTTGGTCTAATAGACTTACATCCCATCTTTAGAGGCATGGAAAATATTGCCAGATATTCGAATTTTGATAACATTCGTGTGTGGGGGTGATGTGTGTGCATATTATAAAAAAGAAAAAAAAAGTTCAATATTAACAATGCTAAAATGGCACTATTTAGCAACTAATTGAGGGTGTTTTTGATGACATTTGCTTATGTTTATCTATTTACTTATCTATTATTATTATTTTTTTTTCAGATTGAGATAACATGCAAAGGGCAAAGGCTTCTACCTTTCTTGACATTGCAGCATGTAAGAGATAACATATGGAGTAGTCCAAGGGATTTCATCACTTTGCTTCCAAATTCGTCAACTACTCATCACATTATGGTGCTTCACTATGCTAGAACTGCCTCTAATTAAATCACCATAATTTAACTTTTCCATTTTCATCTCATAATTTTCAAATTATGAAAAACTTCCTTTTTTTTTTTGATTTTATGTCGTATTTAAATTTCTCCTTTTCTAATACTTTAATTAGGTAGCGGGTTTGTTGTTTTAATTTTTCGTTTTAAATTATTATTTTTCTTTGGAAATATTTATGTGGATTAGTTTCTCTAATCATGAAGAATAGTTTGGAGATCTCCTATACATGTAAAACAGAAGGTATTGGCTTCCTTGACTTTTTATTTAATCTTTTATCTAATTGCTTATAAATTTGTTGTCTTCTACATATAAATCACGGCATATATATTCTTACATGTTTTTTTTCTTGTTTTTGTTATTTTTTATTCTAGTATATTTGGTCTCATTGAGTATGCAGTGGGCATGCAATCACTTGAACTTTGTATTTTGGCCAATTAGTAGCCCTATATGAGAATCAATTCTAATATGGGTACTTTTGAACAATCTACGAGAACCTCTCCTAAGGCGACATATGTCTTTGACTTGATGGTCTCTTCGAGGCTATCTCCCTCCTCAACTATCGTCTCCTCATAATAGGCCTCGATAGCTTTCTTGAGGCTATCTCCCTGCTCAACTATGAGGGTTTGATAGTCTCCTTGAAGCTATCTCCCTCCTTGACCATGAGGGCTTGATAGCCTCCTCGAAGCTATCTCCCTCCTCAACTATGAGGGTTTGATAGCCTACTCGAGATAGCCTCCTCGACTATGAGGACTTGATAGCATTTTTTATGGCCTTCTCAAGGCTATCTCCCTTCTCAATCTCGATCTCCTCATGGTGGGATTGATGGCCTCCTCGAGGCTATCTCCCTCCTCAACCTTGGTTTCTGCTCTAGTACATAGTCAACAATCGAGCACCAACTTGTCAGCTGTCGCCATCCTCTGTATGTTGGCACTCCAAGTTGTCTCCTACCATGAGCAGACCTACTTTGCACCCTCCAATATAGCTTGAAACCTCATTTTGGTACCTAAACCCTACTTCCTAGGCATCTTTGTCACCTAGTCAGCTATAATCCCAAAGATTTGGGCTTACTATAAATACCTCCTTCGATAGCCATTCAGGTATGCATTATACATGCTTACTATGACTCTCCTCAAGTACTATCTCTCTCTCCTTGATTTTTATGCTAACTTGAGCGTCGGAAGACCTTCGTCGGAGGCACTTTTGGCTAGGCTTATATGTGTTCATCTCTTGATAGGTTGGGGATTCAAACCAGTATTCCTATAAGGCTAGATCCTCCTCGATCATCCCGTGGATCCACCTTCTTCTCAAAAATAGGTCATTGACCAACTTTTGACATCATCATTTTGGTGCTCTCATTGAGAGTCCTCTAAACTTGCCAATGAAGGAATGGTGAACACATAAAGAACCACATTCAAAACCACCTCCTCCTTGAGAGTTCCATGCTCAAAGCACGGAGGTCATGCTCAAGTTCTCTCTGCTCAAATCACGGAGGCAATGCTTAATTTCTCATGCTCAAGTCCTCCATGCTCATATCACGAGGCCATGCTCAATTCCTCCCAAGAGGAGTTCATACTCGATTACTCCCAAGCGGAGTTCATGCTCAATTTCTCATGCTCAAGTCCTCCATGCTCATATCACGCAGGCCATGCTTAATTCCTCCAAAGTGAAGTTCATGCTTAATATCTCACAATGAAGTTCTCTATACTCAAATCACGGAGGTCATGCTCAAATTCTCCTACTTGAATATTTTGTTGGTTTTGAGTTACATGCGAGAGCCTCTTCTCCTCAAGTTCGCCATGCACCTTTGCTGGCTGCTCTTTTCAAGAGCCTTCTCCTCAAGTTCGCCATGCCACCTTTGTTAGCAGCTCTCCTCGAGTTCGCCATGCCACTTTTGCTAGCCACTCTACCTTTGCTGGCCGCTCTCCTCGAGAGCCTTCTCCTTGAGTTTTCCATACCACCTTTGTTGGCCCTCTCCTAGTCGGCCCCTTGGCCCTGCTCAGCCTCTTGGCTAGCTGCCTCAATAGCGCGAGCACCACTGACTCCTTCTGCGGGACCCTTACTCAGCCTCTTGGCTAACCACTTCAATAGCAAAAGCACTTTCTTACTACTCAACTACAAGCGTTCAAATGATCAAATCCTTCTCAACTGCTTCGTGGATTGCGCAATCTAGCAAACCAGGAAGTGGGGGGACTAATGATATGGGTACCTTTGGACAACCCACGAAGACTTCTCCTGAGGCGATACATGTCATGGGCTTGATGGTCTTCTCGAGACAATCTCCCTCCTCAACGATCACCTCTTTATAGTAGGCCTTGATAGCCACCTCGAGGCTATCTCCCTCCTCAACTATGAGGGCTTGATAGCCTACTTGAGATAGCCTCGTTCCTCAACTGTGAGGACTTGATAGCCTTTTTGATGGCACTCCAAGTTGTCTCCTACTATGAGCAGACCTACTCTGCACCCTCCAATATAGCCTGAAACCTCCTTTTGGTACCTAAACCCTAATTCTTAGGCATCTTTGTCACCTACTTAGCCATAATCCCAAAGATTTGGGCTTACTATAAATACCTCCCTCGATAGCTATATCAGGTATGCATTATACATGCTTACTATGACTCTCCTCAAGTATTATCTCTCTCCTCGATTTTTACACTGACTTGAGCTTCGGTGGGCCTTTGCCGGAGACACTTCCGACTAGGCTCACGTGTGTTCATCTCTTGATAGGTTGGGGACTCAAACCAATATTACCACAATGCTTGATCCTCCTTGATTGTCACATGGATCACCTTCTTCTTAAAAATAGGTCATTGACCAACTTTTGACATCATCAAATTCTAAGTTTCTTATTTGCCCTCAGAAATCATTCTTATGTATTGGGTCATGGGATGTCACTTAAGTAGATATATACATAATTTGGTTCGACATCGTCAAATCATATATGATAACATTAGTATTTTATGCTGTTGTTAGATGTGTATATATTTGAGTTGCATCGCACCTTTGGTAATATAATTTATAGGACTGGCAATTCAATTGGATTAAGTGAGTGCCATTGCTATCACCAAACCTGACTGGGTTCGTGTTTGCTTGGCTTACTTTTTTTGTTCTTAATAGGAAACGGTATATTACATATTAATCAATTAGATGGGTTGAGTTAATTTGAACCAAATCAACTTATTGGCATGAAAACCTGCAACCAAAATCAATTCAACTCATTTTTCATACAGAATTTTTCTTGTTTTACAATATTCTTGCTAAATTTTCTATGAGACATATTAATATCTTACAAAATGTTATAAATCAATAAAATTACACAACCACAAACAATTAAAAAATATGCATAAGTAAATGCGTAAAAAGATATTATTTGCTCATCAAGATCAACCTCAATTTGATATCAATCTGACTAACGTACATTAAATACTTACAACAAACTAACTATCAAACTAATAAATGTCAAACGCTATATTTTAGACCTTATCAACTAACAATGTGATTTTGCAACTTTACGGTTTACAAATCAAAAGTACCATAATAGATTGTCGAGTCCAACATGCAACTCTTAGCAAGCACAAACTATAGTTTAACAAATTTCATCAAGCGGAAAGTCCTTGAACATTATACTAGACAACAATATATTGTTCAAATTAATATAACTTTTAGGATATTCTATTTTATTTTTAATAGTCGGTTATGTCCTTTAAATATTATATTTAAATTAATAAATGATTAGTAGTGTGATAATATATTTTTGATTGTTTTAAAATAAAGTAACTTTTCGTAGAAAAAACAAAAGATTGGGATCGTGTAGAGTGACTTGGTTCAGGTTGTCGATCAATCCATGAAATTTTTCAGATTGTTTAGGTAATTCATGAGTTAGCGTAATCCAATTTAATTTCAATCCCACTCATAAGTTTCAAATCTAAACCCACTAATTTTGTATTTAATTTTGCATCGGATTGTCGTGCCGTATCATAATTTGTCGCCCTAGTCATTCATCCCCACAAATGTGGAAATGAGTGAATAGTTTAAGCCCAAATCGCTAATGGAATTGGGGCCAATTAATTATATTTGACTGTGCGATCATTTTATCATTTAATAATTAACCCACACTAAACTTTGTAAGTTTTGAGAGTTCAAGAAGTCGGTGAAACAATAACAACTCATATGTCATAGAAATAATTCAGTAAACGTATTCTTTAACTTAAAATAATTTTTAAGTAATTATAATATAGATAAGAAAATAAAAAATAATTATTATATAGATAAAATTATTTTTTAAAAAAAAAAAGAATTTATCATATCATTTTTTGACGTTAGCTGGAGACACAGATAGCTGATCGGGAAGTCCTGGCCAACTCATTCTCTAGGCCCAGCTAGGCGGCCTATGTCATCCTTATTGGGCTTAAAGGCTTACTTTCTCCTGAGCCCAACTCACTTGTTAGGACCTAGGTGTGTTGACATTTTACACACAACCAAATCAAAAATTAAAATATTAATCAATGCAATTAAATAAAAACTAATTAAAAAAGAAGAAAAACGAGAACAAGGAAGAAATGATCTAACCCAAACATGCATATAGGCATGATAGCCATATGGTGAAAATTAATTTAAACGACAATAAAGACTATAGGTTTTGAATATATTAATGGACAATTAAAACATGTTTGAGGCTATTAGCATTTAAAACCCTATATTTTTAAGAGGTCTATTATTATTATTATTATTATATAAAGGGGGAAGGCCATCGAATAACTATCTTGGTTTGTCAATCCATCTCGTATTCTCTCTCTCTCTCTCTCTCTCTGCTCCCCCCCCCCCCCCCATTCAACTTTACTTTTTCTTTCATTCTACTTTTTCAACATATTCTCTTTCTTTTCTTTCATATCACTCTATTTAATATTTTTTTTTACTTCTCATATTCAATTATTTTTAGAATAATATAATTTGATTTTATTTTAAACAAATTACTTTACTTTCACTCATTTTAGAATTTATTAAATACTAAAAGTATTCATATATACAATTCAAAATATTTATAATGTAATTTATTAAGATTTAAAAAATAATTAAATAATATTTTTTTTTACTTTGCACACGCATTGAGTGTGCTCAAATAACTAGTTATTATATAAATGGGGAACCCCTCTTTAGTGACTACCTGTGGTCTAACATATTTTTGGTATGTCATTTTCTTTTTCTTTTTTCTTTATTTTCTCTCTCATCTCTCTCCTTTGCATTCTTTTTTCTCCCCTTTCTCTCCCCCTCTCTCTATTCTCTTCCATCTCCCAATATTCTTCAATATCATTTATTTTAATATAATTTGTGAGTTTTTTTAGCTTTTTATATTAAATTATTTTATTTTTACTTATCACTAATTTTATAAATCTATTAAAAATAGCTAAAAAAATATTTTAATAGTATAAATGCTACAAAAAATTTAGTATGTCACTAAAATATATATTTTTTGATCATGAACACGCATTGAATGTGGTAATATTACTAGTTATTATTATTATTATTATTGCTAAAGATCCCTTAACCTGCATAATTTCCCTTCCATGTATCAATAATTGGTTCTTTGTATTGAATATTGATCATGATAGAAATAAAATAACTGTACTCAAATTGGAAAATCAATAAAATCATTTGAAATGTACTCACTGATCTCCGTGAAAAGAAAAACAAAACAGTTATTATTTGTCGGGATTGATATTCATTTGTTTCAGACTACATTTGAGAGGAGTTATGCTTGAATGAGTATCGCCCCATAAACAAGTTTGGTAGCAAAACTTTGGGTGCATAATTAGGCATGGACCTGGCACCCAATTCTGCAACATGCCTAATTCCCCAACCAACCATATAGTAGCATGGTGTCACGGACCTAGACCTTCCAAGCTCCCATGGGGCACTTAGCCCGTCGTTGCCCCTCGCGAACTAGCTAAGTCAGTCTCTCCCGAACGTGCTTGTATGTGAAAGACTTAGAAAGATGGCACCAGGGAACAAGAACACAATAGGATTTCCTCAATACTCCTTTGTATTCACTAATCACTCAAGACTTGGATGGCCCTTACAAATGAAATCCTACACCTATTTATACTAGTTTCCTCCTCAATGTACGGTGGAGATCGAATGAATCCTATGGCCACAAATACTCTTCTAGACTATTCTTACAAGATATTTACAAGGAACATTAATGGGGCATTCTAGAATCATCCTTTCTAGAATGCTCTCTCATATTCTATACAATTCTACGATTCTCTAGAACTTGGGAGAATCTTCTGAAACCTCCACGCCCTCATCCCGCTCCTGGATGCACTCGTGTGTACTCGAATTGTCAGGGCATGACATTCTCCCATACCCAATTCGACGACGCCCTCGTCGTCATAGAGTTGTGCCCCTGACTCTCCATTGGATCTGTCCGTGCATCTCTTCCCTTGGTTCCGCCCATGCGGCTCTCTTTCTTGAATCTGCCCGTGCATGTTCGACCTGTCGGGGCGTGACATTGGGCTATCCTTTACTTTGTATCTTGTGAATTAATATTTGAAATTATCTTTAACCGTCATTTGCATACAAACCTTTGAAAATTTGCTAGACAAAACTTGTATTGGGCATCCTTATTTCCGTTTAGATGATGGGGTTTAAGATTCAAATTAACTTCTCTCTAAAAGTTCAAATTTTGGTATAGAGATCCTTTTTTGTTTTAGCTAGATATTTTTTTTTTTCAGTTTTTGATATTCGAAATAACCAGTTATTTTTCAGGTCGGATCTTCTATTGCACAATTGTGCTACATCTTCTATTACACTCATCAATACACGCCACGTATATTGGTGAGTGGTTGTGATAAGCAAAGAGAATCTTTATCTTTTTTTCCATATCATCAGTTTTTCTATTTCTTTATTTCAACCGCTCACAAATACACATGTCGTGTATTGATGATTGTAATAGAAGATGTAAAATGATTATGCAATCAAGGATCCGAACTGATTGTTCTTATACTTATATCTCTAAAGTCTGTTTCCAAAAATTACATTCATTTTTAAAGACTTTGTTATGCTTCTTTACTTGATGGACGATGTGTGCAGCTATTTGAAATTATGTTTCGAGGATTTAAAGTTTGTGATTCTTGTATTTCATATTTGAATGTTGTGCCTTATATATAACAGGATTTTTAAATTTGTATTCTTCTCGTACACAAATAACTTTAGGTAGGTTCAGAAATCAAAATCCTTTTGAAAAAGTAAAAAAAGAGAAGGTTATTACAAGTTGGGACATATACATCATCTCTAAAAAGTAAACTGACAACTTTCATTTTTGTGAAACCAAAACTCAGCTACAATAAAAATAATAAATTTTAATATTCTTTTCATTCACGATAGAGGTATTTCAATTTTTGTACCTTTTTCAAGATGGAGAAGCAAAATCCAGCATCAATTTTCTGCACAATGAACGATAGGTTGTGTGCACAGTTTTTTTCACTACTAAAAAAAATCCAATTTGACGCATTTATTTGTAACACTTTTTAAAAATATCACATTTGTGCATCTATTGTGACACATCATAGAAAGTGTCTTAATAAATCATGTCAAATTTTAACTATAATGTATTTATTTTAATAGTATAAAGTGTCAAAACAGACTATTACTGCACTAAGATACATGATATTTTTTATTTTATTTTTTTGTTTTTTGATAAGTAGATACATGATACTTTAGCTAGTGTCATTAAATTTTTTTTTTTTTTTTTTGTAACATTAGCTAAAGTATCATATATTTGAGTGTAGCAATAGACTATGTTGATACTTTGCAATGTCATAAAAAACATATTATAGTCATGATTTGGTGTACTTATTGAGGCGATCTTTATGTGTGTCATAATAAAGGCACAAATGTGACGTTTTTAAAAAGTGTCATAAATATGTGTTGAATTATGTTATTTTTTTAGTAGTGGAAGGAGGAATTTCACAAGGACAATTTTGTCCTTGCAATAAAATTCAAAGGTTATTTGGTAAATTTCTTTTTAATCCTTGCCACACTAAAACGCTACCAAACAAGTTTCTAAGTCTTGCGTGGCATATCCCCAGAAATAAAAATATTACCATACTTACAAAAAAAAAAAAAACATCGGATTGATGAGTACTTTTTGGACTTAAATCATAGCTCCACCACCACCCTCCAACCAAAAATTTCTTTGTGTAATATTTTTTTGCATAAAATACACTTTGCACCTTAATTTGTACTATAGTGTATGTAACACTTATTCCTTTATACTTTAAAACCATCACTTACCACCATTAATTAACTAGTCAAAATAATATCATTTAAATTTGATAAAAATATCCCTTACTATACTATAAATGTATGTATTTTATCTTATTACTTTACTGTAAAACTTGTACGTTAAAGCCTATTCTTAAATTATTTTCTTTATATACCAGAGTTATGAATGTCAAATAATTTTCTAATATAAAAATATTTTATTTTCAAGTAAATTATATTCATAAATATGTATTATAAGAAAGAATAATTATTAAAAGAACATACCAATTGTGTTAACATAATTTAATAGTATTTAGTTAGAATTAATTATTAAAGTATTTTACTTTCAAAATAATGAGATTCTTATAATTTATGTATGGTAATTTGAACATTAAATTGTTCGAACAATTAAACTATCATTTTTCTGAAACAAATATTTCAATTAAGTAGACTTAATTAATTAATTAATTAATTAATTACAAGTTCTAAAAATATTTTTTTATAATTTTGAAAAATAGATATCAATATATTAAAAATTTTCGCATTCTTGAAATATAACATACAAGAAAAAAGTAATGTTTTATATTAAACTTTTAATAAGTTAAACATATACATACTACATCAAGGTATCACAGTCAAATTCAAAGTATCTTATATTGACTAGTCAATTTTGGGGGAGGCTTTTTAAATTATAGGGGGGATAAATGTAAGCATTACTTATTAAAATTCAAAGTGGAATGTGAGTGCTGTGCACTGGTCACCTGGATAACAGAAAAGGCACCGATTAACTTGAATTTATTAGTCAACAATTAAAAAAACGTGTTCAAATACTTTGCTTATTGTATAAGGTCAACTAAAAACGTAGAACCTAATTATTGTCCCCCCACTCATTAACTAGCGACTCACAAGGCTCCACTTAACATACTACATTGGGCATTATTTTGATTGGTCGCGGCAATAAAACCTAGCATTTAATACATTATAATCACTGCATGTTATTATGTCCCCACAAAAAAAGAATTACTATGTATTACGATTCGTGTGTAAATTATCCCTTATGTATTATTTTTAAATTGTAGATGAATTCGTTCCACGAAATTTATTCTTAATTTATTCTTAATTTATCCGAATATGTAAACAATATTA
Organism: Petrea volubilis; assembly: GCA_026212405.1. Classification (NCBI taxonomy): domain Eukaryota; kingdom Viridiplantae; phylum Streptophyta; class Magnoliopsida; order Lamiales; family Verbenaceae; genus Petrea; species Petrea volubilis. The sequence goes on from CM047870.1 coordinate 10,513,217, forward strand.
ATAGTCTCTCAAGATGAATATCATGCAATTAAAAAGATATTAATTTTAATAATTCATCAAAATATATCACAGTTCAATAGTTTTTTTAATGATAACTATAAAGTATAAACTAGAACGAAACTATGATATTTGATGAAATAACAAATGAATTGTTATTGACACTCAACTCTATATTCAAAAATTAATTAAAATGCCCATTCATTTTAAATAGGATTAAATACATTTCACCCCATTAATTAATGATATACATATATATATATATATATAATAGTTGAACTTTATTTAGAATTTAAATTTAATAAATTTATTAAGTTAAAGAACTAGAATAAAATTTTGTATTTAATTTTAATTATTATTCTACACTAGCTTATTACTTCAGTTTTTATTTCAATGTACTTAAACTATCAATTATTTTTTGAAAAATTAAAATTATTTTTATAACTACTTGTTAAGGATTTAAAGTTGAATTTAGAATGCTTAATGCAAAAGAAGAAGAAAAAATAAAAATGATATAAATAGGAGTGGTATGAGGACAATTTTGGCTCATTTTTTAATTGGGTAGAGTAAGAGAGTGTTTGGCTAAGCTTATAAGCTCTTCAAAACATCTTATAAGATGTTTGAGAGCTTATAAGCTCTTAAAATTTGTTTGGTAATTTTTTAAGTAAAGGAACTTATAAGCTCAAAAAATAAGTTGTTACGAGCTTATAAGCTCCCAAAATAAAAGGAAGGTACCCCCAATTTTTTTTTGAAACAACTTATAAGCTCTCTAATATCAAAATATGAAATGACATAAATACTTTTATTTTTTTTCAATGTAACATTCCTAATATCCCCCAAAAATATTTATTTACATAAATTAATTTTACATTATTATTTTTTATTATCATTAGATTTAAAATAAAATATAAGCTCTCATTTTTACCAAACAGAATCATAACTTATAAGCTCAAAAAACATCTTATAAGCTACAAGATCTTATTTTATCCAAACAGTTTGACAACTTATTGTTGAAATGAGACGTATAAGCTTATAAGCTCTAAAAACATCTTATAAATTATACGAGCTTATAAGCTCTTTAAAATAAGTTTAGCCAAACACCCTCTAAGTGTCGTATTTGAAGGTTTAGGAGAGTACATGAGATATAACAAATAATTGAGAGAGTAAATGTATCCAATTCTATTTAATTTTAAGATAAATGAATATTTTGGTCGATTTTTTAATAAAATAAAAATAAAAACATAGTGATTTAACTTATAATAAACAACTTATGAAACTTACCCATCAAAGGAAAAACGTATGAAACTGTAAATCATTGTTAACTATCCCACATCAACTAAATATTGAAATGTGGCCTACTAGCTTTTGGAATTAAGTTAGGTTCAAATCCTTAATATTTATACATGGTATTAGGGCAGGTTAGGTCTTGCATTATTAATTAGGCTCCCCGCTATATTACTTTTGTGCTCCAGATTATTTCTCATATATTCAGACTTGGGTGTGAGGGGGACATATTAACTGACTAAATACTGAAATGTGGTCTACCTTATAAGGGTTTGGACAATCCTCACCTTGTGAGCTACCTTTTGGAGTTGAATTAGACCCAAACTCCAAATATTTTTACAATCTCAATAGAAATTACATGAATTTTGGATCAATCACAAGAGGTTAATACTAAGAAAATAAGGCACGTGATTAATTTTACACATGTAGTATGGTAATTTTAATAAAATGTATCTCAATAAGTATTTTATTGTAATAATAGTCTATCTTGATATTTTATTGTGTTACGAAACATACATATAATTAAGTGTTATTAAATAAGTGTAATATTTTTTAAAATTATCACGTTATAAATATCAAATTATACATACATATATATATTAGCAACGGTTGTCCCCATCCTTATCTATTTACATAAATATTGATAAACTAGAATAATCTACACACAACGAAAGACATATTGTCCCAAAGTCAGACGACATTAATCACGCTTTTCCTCCGTTTTACTCGGTCAATAATTAGGTGCTTCACATCATCACTTAGAGCGTGTTTGATTAAGTTTATAACCGCTTCAAAATATTTTATAAAATATTTTTAAAATTTATAAAATATAATAAAATATTTGATTAAATTTTAAAAGAAGGAACTTATAAATTTTAAAAAATAAAATATTTAGGAACTTATAAGCTCATTTTAGAAAAGTAAGGTGATGCTTATTTATTTTTTAAGATCTACCAACATCCTTTATTTTTAACTAAATTAATTACAATATTGTCATTACTAATATTTTCTAAATTAACACCCAACTTATTTATTCAAATATTTTAATAATTTATTTTTAAAATAAAATACAATATTTTATAAAATATAAGAACTCATAAAATATTTTAAATAAATTTAGTCAAATATCCTCTTAATCTCCCTTTCAATAGTTGGACAGCATCAACCTAATAAAAAAAAAAGTCAATTAATAAAGCGTGATTTAATTAATTACGAACACTTGGCAAAATGGTGGGCTAGAAATGAAAAATTACAACTAAACAAAAAACTGTAAAGAAACAGTCATAGTTTTTACACACTATGCACATGACTAAAATGTGCAAACAAAAACGAAACCCCCTCAAAGTGCGACGAAAGAACAATATTCCCAAAATCACTACCACACACGTGTTTCTTACCTCCCCCCGCTACATAAGATTCTATCAAATCAATAAAGTGCGCCGGAGGGGGCGCCACAAATTAATTTTTACAGAAATGATCTAATTAATTAAGATAATAATATTTGTTGTTGGTGCTTGAAGGACTCTGGTTGGTGGGGAAGTAATAAGGGGACAGCATAATCAACCTGCAAAATAAATTTGGAAGCGCGTTATATGATGTATCTATACCTTTCACGTATCATCCAAGGAAAATAAAAGTCACGGTATAAATTTGATGTAATTTAAAAATTGTATACAATTACAAGGCTATTTAAAAGAACATAGGTTTACAAAAAAAAATAAAAATTGTACAAACGTTTACATGATATTATTGATATAAAGTTTAAGTTTTCATCCAATTTTTCAACACATTTAAATGAGAGAAGCATAAAATTAACCTCTGACAAAAACTTAAAAATGATAAAAAATGAATCATGAAAAATGAAGGTGATGAGGTGACCTTAATTAGTTTTTGTACGATTATGCTTTCACTTCGTCAATATCATATCAATCTTGCAACGCGAATATAAACTAAATATTGTCATTGGGGATGTAGTTCAATGGCGAAATTCGAATCAGCACTATTGAGGTTATGGGTCCGATCCCTCTTTTTCTCTCTTCTTTCTCCTTTGAGTGAGTGTGTGTGTTTCGATTTATTTCTAATTTTGAGTTGATTGTATCAATATATATATATATATATATATATATATATAAACTAAATATTTGACATCAAACCAAAATAGAATCCGATAAGTTGCAACAACTAATTAAATTAGGCACGTGGGCATACGTACATTATCGTTATGTGTTGGACCAGCTGAAGTCTCTTGCACGACTACATGTGGAAAATGTCCTTCAGTAATCTATAAATTAAATTAAAAGAATAATTCATGATTATATTATGTGTTTGAATTTTTTTTTAACACTTTTCTCTTTAAATTTACAATATATTTTTTAATTTAAAATTAAAGAATGTTACAAAAATTTGGGGGCCAAAAAAATCTTACAATTGACATGAAAAAAGAAAAAATAAATACATTACCAACCTTTCTTTTCGCTTCTCCAAGAACCTCTGCAGAGACATTTTCCTCGGTATGGGAAAATCTGAATGAATCAAGAAAATATATATCAATTAGTATATTTTTAATAAAAAATCCTCTAAAAATAAAAATAAAATAAAAAAAGAAATTGAAATTGAAATCAACCTCCATTGAGACATTCTAAGAGATTTTCTTGGTTAGTTGAATTGGTTTCAGAGCACTCAGCAGGCTTAGGAAGCCTTTCCTCGGCAACTTTGAGGATATCTTGTGCCTGCCCAATTAATTCGCCGCTCAAAATGAGAGATACGTACAGAGTCAGAAATTTTAATTCAACCAAGCAAAATTGAATTGTTCAAGTTACATATAAAAAATTTATTTTATCATTTTGGGCATATAATTTTAAGTTTTAACAGAAACAAATTGAACGCCATTTAGAACGAGAAGTAGGGACAAAGTTAGAAATTTTAATTTATTTCATCATTTTGTGTATTTAATTTTAAATTTTAATGGAAACTCATTGAAGGCTTAACTACTCGTATCCGCCCCCTTGCTTCACCTATTTGTCGATATAATATATATTCAAAAATTTTAATTTAAACTAGCAAGATTGAATTTTTTTAATATAAAAACTCATTTTTATCATTTTGGAATACGATTAAATTTTGATAGAAACGCATTGTTGTATGACTTGTAACTTTCCTCCGACCCAAAAAAAAAGAAGGTTCAATTGCTCATATTAGCCCCTTTTGCAGCATATGTGTGTGCGCATATATATATATATATATATATATATATATAAGAGAGAGAGAGAGAGAGAGAGACGGAGAGCGAGAGAGAGAAAACCTTATGTGGAGACACGTCAAAAACAGCAACCATCCCATTGTAGAAAATGGTCATTGGAGCAGTATTTTTACCATTCCTTTCATACCCACAACTTAGCCTGCACACACACACACACACACACACACACACAATTTAGCCAAATGCAAAGGAAATAATTAATTTTCAAAAAAATAAAATATAAATCTTGAAATCTATTCTTCATGGTTACCTAAGCGTAGGATCACAAACTGGCAATGGAATAGAAGGAACAGAAACAGATGATGATTTATTATTTGCACCCAAAGAACCATTTTCAATCACAGTTTTCACTATCTCTGGGTTCATCTTCGATATCACGCCTTGAATATCTACACCAATATATATATACAAACACATATATAATGTGGGACATGTATGAAAAATACAAAACACACATACACACACTAACCTCGAAAGCTTCTTCCACGCTCAAAAATGGGGGGCTTAGAGGGTTTGGAGTCCTTGGCCATGGTGAAAAAATCAAGTTGCTGCTGGGCTGATCTTGCCATGGCTGGCTTTTTGTTTTTGTGCTAATCTTTTGGTTATGGTTATATACATATTTATATATATACACACACAATATATATATATATATGTGTGTGTGTGTGTGTGTGTGTTGCTAGCGTCAAGGACAATTTGGAATTGGGTAGATATCAATTCTATCGGTCTTACAAGAAAAGCACGAGGAAAATGAGACTGCAATTACCGGTACTTCTTTATGGTCTAGCGGTGAGCGGTGACACTTATTTTATGTGAAGGTTATTCACACGAATACCCCCTTAAAAATATCCAAATTACGGATGACCCCCTTGAATATATATATATATATATATATATATGTATACATACTAGTTAAGAGGCACACTCTATTCGTGTGCAAAACAAAAAAATGATATAATTTAATTAAATATTTAAATTTTGTAGAATGCCATTATAAATATTTACTAATTTTTTATAAATATATTTTTTAAAACTAATTAAATTAATGTTAAATGAAAAGTAAAATAATTTTAAAATAAATTATTACAATAAGAAACAAACACAAAAAGTAAAAAATAAAAAAGTAAAAAAAAAGATTGGCATAGTGGGAGGAGAGAGAATATGAGAAAAAAAAAAAGATCTAACATAGTGGAAGGAGAGGGAATATGAGAAAATATAACGCAGTAAAAGAGAGAGAAAATGAAAGTTTTGAAGAGACAAAGAAGACCAACCCCCTAGGTTCTTGTGAATGCACAATGGCGCACACACTACCCACACACACATAATATTAGGATTCAAACATTTGATAATAAATTTCCCACAACTCTAACTCTAAGTCTTTTATAATTATGGTTACCTCCCAACTAAGTTTCAACAACTAACATATTCTTCATTTCCCTCAAGATTATTTTTAATTAAAAATATGACTTAAACATTCCTAGGCATAAAATACAAGACCATCTTTCAAAATTATGATAATTTTCATTTCTTTTAATTATTTTTAGTTATGTAAAGTAATTATGTTGTTTTACACTCCGTTTGGAGTTCTAATTATTCGGACACAGAGGAAAGATCATTGATATTATTAAAAATTGGGCGGGAGTTTGTTATTTGCATATTTCATAAGGGATGTCAATATAAAATTAACCCTTTTACATAAATACATATGTAATGGTTGGAATGAGAGTGGGAGTTCTAAAAAGTCTGAGCCTCATCTCACCATTACATCTATTTTTCTCGCATAAATGTATTATTTTTGACTAAAATCTCATGTTTATTTTAATTATTTGAGAAAAAATAATGTGCAAAAATCAGTGTATTCAATCCAACACTTGATCAGAATTATAGTTTAATAATCAAGGTATAAAAACGGTGTAGCTCGAGGATTAAAAAAAAAATTCTTTTTTCTTTTTTCATTTTTCTAGATAAAGGGCTTTTTTAATTTTTTCTTTTTTGTTTTAAGATATCGTGTAACGTTGCCCGGCGGGGGGGGGGGGGGGGGGGGGGGGGGTTGGGGGAAGAAAATTGCAATTTGCCACTTTATTTTCTATAGAGATGAGGGTTGATTTTGGAGAGGATTATCCAAAACTCATTACTAGATAATTTGTGATCCCCGGTCAAACACGTTTGGGAAAATCAAAATTTGATGGGTTAGATTTGTGTCGATAAATCCTTTAGACATGCTTAGTTTTAAAACATTACAAAAACGTTTATTGAAATATAATCTTATCAGCTTTCTAAATATTATTTAAAAAACACTTTTATTACACTACAAGAAGATGAGTAATTAGCAAAAATATAATAAGGGATAATGAAAACCGATGTGGTCAGATTTGATAGTCGATCAGCTTTACTCCGAGCAAAGGTATAGTCCAAGTAAAGGTATCCGATTTTGTCTAATAGTCCAAGTAAAATGTGTTTGAGTGCTGTTCAAGTCCTATTCTGTAATGATGGAACACACATGAGCCTAACCGAAAGTGTCTCCGGCGAAGACCCTCCGACGCTCAAGTCAGTATCCGAACAGGAATCAGAAGGTGAGTGCGTGATGAGATTTTTAAAAAGCTTACTCTTATGAATAATAATGACATGCTATTTATAGAAGTCGGAGATGGGTGGGCTGAACTAGGGTTGGACCGGCCCAACCTTAGTGTTTGTACAGAGGATATTCCTCAGCACGTGTCGTGGATGCTCCAAGTACAACCGTTGTCAGAGACGGTTATTTTCAAGACCACTTCGAGGGTAATGGGGGACCACCCTAGGAGGGCGGAGCCCTTTATTAAAGAATCCACTGTTGAGGTTCGTGGAGACACTTGTTGAAAACCGGGGGCGCGAGGTGAGCTATACTCGTACTCCTAAGAGGCAGCATACAAGTAGCAAGTCGGGGCTGAGCCGGACTCGGCCACATCATTAGTTCCCCCAGTTCACAGCTACTTGGATGCTTTAAGAATCGGGCAGGCAGTAAACTCGAGGAGATTCAATTCGAAATTGCCAATTATGGATTTAGCGGTAAATTCGAAATTTTGACCGTTGGTCATGATTGCGGGCGACGGTTGGGCTTCCCGATGAGCGGTTTTACAGCCCTATAAATAGGTGCCCCATTCGCAGTCTTGTGCACGTTATTTAAACTTCGAGCTGAAAAAATGTTCCGAGCATAAACCTAAGAGCACCGAGCACACCGGAACTTATTCAAGCATCTAAAACACTCTCTTCAACCAGCCGAAACTTAAGTACTTATCTTCCTTCCTCTTTTCCATTCATATTTCCTTTCCGTTAAATTTCCTTAGATAACCATGAGTGGGTCCGAGGGTAGTAGTGATAATCAGAATAGGGCGACGGGATCTCCTACCGGAGAAATCTTAAGCGACATAAACTTGTCAACATCCTTGTATGTTGAGACCTCTTTCGATGAGGAACAGGATGTGGGGGCATCGTCTCGATGCCTGGGCCAAGCAAGCACGAGCTTGCTGAGAAGAGGCAGGAAGAGCTCGAGTAAAGTGGAGGAGATGAGGCGGCGAATGTTCGCAAAAGGTGGGAACGAGCTCCTTTCGGTGGGGGAATCGTCAGCCTTGCCGATCCCTTCGTGGAGACCAGTTGCCAAGGAGGAGAGTCGCCCCAGATCTTCGTCTAATCGGAATAGGAAGGCCATAGCGGCCAACCAGACCACTATGAGTTGGGGCAATATTGAAGCCCACAACTCCGATCGTGATGTTCAGAAGATGATGAACCACTACATCCATGCCCCTTTCGCCCTAATTTGGTCGACTAGCGAGGAGTCCATCACCAATCCACCCACAGGGTGCATCCCCATCCACTACTCGCATATCAAGAATGAACTTCGATTCCCCATTCCATCTTTTATATCCTCGATCCTCAATCGCGTAAACATTAACCCAATCCAACTAACCCCAAACTCTTACGCTTTGATCTGTGCCTTTGTTGTACTTTGTCTTTGCACTGGGCACATACCTTCCTTAGCTAATTTCTCTGACCTCTTCCAAGTAAACCATTCGAGCCTATCCTCTCTAGACGATGAGTTCAATTGTTTCTTCGTAAGCGCGAAGAATGGGAGTAAGATCATCAAGACGGCCTCGTCCTCATACAGGAGTGACGGGAAGCAAAAATGGTGCTTCGTTCAATCTGATCAGGAATGGCCAGTCAGGAGGTTCCACAATCCCGAAGTCAAGAAACTATTTTTGGTCGGGCTAGGGTCGTCCAGCTGCTCGAGGGAATGGGTCTTCGGCTACAAAGGGCAGGGGCAGATATGCCCCATTTTTCTGCCAATAGAGATTCTTGGTAAAGGTCGAGCTCTCGCCAGCCAGATTAGGGACGGAGGATGTCGTATTCGGTATTTTTATTATTGTTATTATTATTTTTTTGTCTTGAATTTGCTTGCTGTTCGGCATCGTCTTAAGGATGATTTTGACTGATTTTTTTTTGTTTTCGTTTTGCAAATCAATGCATCTTAGAGATGGGCAGATTATCTCACTTGATCAAGGTGAGTGGTGGGAGGAGAAGACCATTCCCCTCCCCTCCCCCCTACCTAAAAGAAGGTCATGGGGAGGCCGACGAGGCCCTCTCGATGGCCACTACGACCCCAAGGTCTGAGGTACAGACTACCAGTACTCTTACATAAGCCCTTACCCGAGACGGGATTGAGACGATAGACATCAAGGAGGACACTTCCTTGGTCAGGAAGAAGAGAAAGGCCCCTAACTCCTCAACGGCCTCGAAGAAGACGGAGGGGCCCCATCCAGAGAAGCCAGTTCAAAAGTTGAGCATCAAAGGCAAGTGCCCCGCCGATGGCTTCGGTTGCACGTCCAAGGAGCTGGAGGTGCTGACCTACACAGAGGCTACGGAGCCTCGCTTTGGCCCCAAGTTTGGCGATCTCTCCGATTAGAGTACTGGAGGAATTAGGTCTTGAAGGCCGATCAGGTGGCCTTGACCGAGTTCAACGACACAAATCTGGCCAAGAGCATCACAGAGGACCTCAACACCCTCCAGGAGAAGGTGTTTCATGGTCTGCGTCGGCTGGAGGATTACGGACAAGGTGTCATAGGGCCGAGCGGGAGGCCCAACGAAGCAACCTGCAAGCAGACCTCAATGAGGAGCGGCAAGAGAACGAAGTCGCTCAGAGAAGGTGGCCGAGAAGGCAAGGCGGAGGCTGAAATGAAGCTCGAGATCCCCAATTTCGAGAGGGAGACCGTGAAGCGGTTCGTTCGTGGGATTCGGCAAGGCTTTTAACCAGCTGAAGGCCCGAGGAGTCATTCCCTCAGATTTTCCAATGGAGGGCTACAGCGTTCATCTAACCGACGCCAAAAAGGCAGACGCAAGGCTTTTAACCAGCTGAAGGCCCGAGGAGTCATTCCCTCAGATTTTCCAATGGAGGGCTACAGCGTTCATCTAATCGACGCCAAAAAGGCAGACGCAAGCGATGATGACCCGCTACCCACTTACAAGAATGTGGAATTCTCAAGGGTGATCTCCATCGTCGAGCGGCAAGTCCGCAACAAGGAGAAAAAACTCTTGGGTAGGCCTCTTTCCCCGGACGTGGAACCCGATGACGTAATCACTGTGTACTAGGGAGAATCTAACTATGGGGCAATCGGCACTCCGGCAATGGAGATGGCGCCCGATGGAGGGGCCGAGAAGGGAGATGCTTAGATTTGTATCTTTGTTTTTTGTTGAAGAAGTTGTAAGCCCGATGAGGTTGTTGTAATTTCCCTGCTATCAATGAAATTTACAATTCAAGGAACATATCTTGTTTGAAATTCGTTATTTGTATTTTCATTCAATTTTTTATCCACAAAATATACTCTTTTTGAGGTTGTAAATTCGATCAAGCAAAATCGAAAGAAATTAGTTCGAAGGTAAAATTGGAAAATCAAGTGCATAAAGTTTGAGACAATTCGATTAAAGACACTAAAATAGATTAATCTCAAAAATTATATAATAAAACATCGAGTAAAGGGAGTGCCCCGATGAGATAAAAATCCTAAAATGGAAATGTTATGGTTCACAAGGTTATGTTCGACAAAATAATTAAACAGTCGTCTGCCCGGGGCCTAGTCAGGAGAAATCTTCATACGCATAACCTCTTTAGGTTCATGGCGTTCCAAGGTCGGGGTAGCTCTTTTCCCGACATATATTTGAGTCGGTAAGCATTGTTTTTGCAGATTTTAATCACCCTGAACGGGCCATTCCACTTGGGATCCAACTTGCCCCCCAAGTGGGAGACTTTTTTTCCACCATTTTGGTCACTAGGTTCCCGATCTGGAATGTTCGAGAACAGACATGGCGATTGTAGGTGCGGACGGTAGATGCCCTGAAGTTATCCATTCTCCATGAGATGGCGCGCCTCCTATCGTCAGCGAAGTTGAGTTCGAACAAGCGAGCATCTATGTTGGCAATTTCATTGAAGTGCGCGGCCCAAAAGGAGGGGTGCAGTACTTTGGTAAACCAAGGCATAAGGAGTGTCGCCCGTTGCGGTCCACGGAGTGGTCCGGTATACCCAAAGGATGCCAGGGAGCTCGTCGGCCCAATTGCCTCGAGCATCAGCCGGAGCGGTCTTGAGCCCGTGGAGAATATTCCGGTTTGTGACTTCAACTTGGCCATTCACTCGGGGATTCCCCACCGAGGTGAATCGCGGCTCGATCTTCAGGCTCGAGCACCATTCTCGCACTCAATGGCTCTGGAATTGGGTCCCGTTGTTGGAGATAATGACCCGTGGGAGTCCGAAGCGGCAGATTATGATTTTCCAGATAAAAATATTGATGGTTGAGCCAGTTATCTTGGCCACAACCTCCGCCTGGGCCCATTTAGTGAAATACTCCACGGCGACGATCACGAACTTCCTCTGGCCGGGGGCTTGGGGGAACGGTCCTAGGACATCAATCCCCCATTGATCAAAGGGCCAGGAGATTTCCACATTCACCATTCTAGCGGTTGGTTAGTGGATAAGATTGGCGTGCATCTGGCATGTCCGGCACCTTCAAACAAAGTCGGAGCAGTCTTGCATGAGGTTAGGCCAAAGGAATCCTGCTCAAGACACTTTTTTGGCTAGGGATCGTGGTCCGGTATGCTTTCTGCAACATCCTTGGTGTATCTCCTCGATTACCTCCTTGCCTGTTGCTTGCTCAAACACCGTCAAGGAGGCCCGTTAAAGCTTTTCCTAAACAAACATCCCTGCTCGTCTAGGACGTAGCGGGAGGCTTGTCATCGGAGTCTCTTAGCCTGAGCGAGGTCCTCGGGGAGAACTCTATCCTTCCAATAGGCGATCAACTCGAAGATCCAATCCTCGGGGGGCTCAATGGCAAGTACATCCTGGGCAGTCCCAGTTCCGATCAAGGGCACCGATAAGCTTAGCACCATTATCCGTCTTTCTTTTGTCCCTCTCATGGAGCTCGCCGGCTTTGATAGTTGATCTGCTCTCTTATTCTCCGTCCGTGGGACTTGCTCGAGCATGAACTTGGCGAACATTTCTTTCAATTTGTTGACCTCCTCGTGGTATTTCGTCATTGATGCTTCCCTTGCGTCATAGTTCTCATTAACCTGTTCGGCGACCAATTACGAGTCGGTCAAAGCCATTAATTCAACTACCCCATTGTCCAATGCTATCTCCATCCCTGTTGTCAGGGCTTCGTACTCCGCCTCATTGTTGGAAATCGGGAATTTGAAGTGAATGGCAAAGTCAAGCTCATTGTCTAGCTCGTCCCGCAAATAAATTTCGGCTCCCCTGCCATAGGTTGTGGAGAATCCATCGATCATGAGCATCCATGATGTCCTCAGGCCCTTCTCCGTCTTAGTGGTCATCTCAACGATGAAATATGCCAACACCTGGGCGTGGACAGCCGTCCGGGGTTGGAATTGAATGTCAAATTTCCCCAAGTTCCACGACCCACTTCACCAACCGACTAGACACGTCGGGCTTCGTCGACACTTGCCTCAATGGTTCGTTCGTCAGAACCATGATGGTGTGGGCTTGGAAATACTGTCTCAGTTTACGGGCGGAGTGGACCAAGGCAAGGGCTAACTTCTCGATCTCCATGTAATTCCACTCAGGGCCCTAGAGGAGCTTGCTCAAGTAATAGACAGGGCGGTGGACCCTGTCATCCACGTGGACCAGAACTGAACTAATGGCGTTTAGGGTGACCGCCAAGTAGATATAGAGTGGCTTCTCTGGAACAGGCTTTGACAACAACGGGCTTCAATTCGATCAGGGCACGCGGGCATTCCTCAGATCAATTCCAATTTAGCACCACCCTTAGAGCTTTGAAAAATGGGAGGTTTCGATCCATCGAGCGGGATAAGAATCTATTGAATGTGATTATTCTCCCCACCAGTCTCTGGACCTCATTCACGGAGCTAGGGGCTCGATGTCGAGGATAGCATGAATTTTTGCGGGGTTGGCCTCGATCCCTTAGTGGCTGACTATGTATTCGAGGAACTTACCTCCGCGGACCCCGAATGTGCACTTGTTGGGGTTTAGCTTCAAACCACACTTCCACAAGATTTCGAAAGTTCAAGCAAAGAGTCCTAGATAATCGGACTCCTACTCGTTTCGGACGATCATATCATCCACTTATACTTCGATGGTCTTGTCGATCTCCTACTTGAACATGAGGTTGATGAGCCTCTGGTACGTTGCGCTAGTGTTTTTCAGCTCGAAAGACATCATGAGGAAACAGTAGGTTCCGATTGCAACAACAAATGACGTCTTACCCCTGTCTTCCTCAGCTATGTAGATTTGGTAGTAGCTCTGGAAAGTATCCATCATGCTTATCAACTCACCCTAGAAGGTTGTGATCAACAACTTGGCCGCGAAGTCGTTGTTGATCATATGAACACGCATAGCGTGTTTGAACTGTATCAAGTGCTCCTTAGGGTCGGTCTCTCCGTCGTAACAAGGCAGGTCCTTGAGGATCCTGACTCCTAGGGGTGCCCTAGCCCTTTGGAGGTCATGACAGAGAGGGTCTACCTCATCGGGCGCAAAGTACCTCTGAGTGTACTCTTGGTCGGATCGAGCAGACACCTCCTCTAGCCTTCGATTAAGGTCTTACATCCGGTGAGATAACTCTCCGATTTCTTCTCGGTGCCTCTCCTCCCAACGTCCCTCTTCGATCTGTGTCTGAATTTCGGTCGCCTGATTGGGAGATTTCCTCAAGGCGCTCTCTTTGAGTCCCGATCGGGTTTCTCGACAAGGTGCCCACTAAAGACTCCGCGACCTCCTCGATAGAGTGGGGTGGCAGAGCTCGTCATTCTCTTCTCGATTCTCGTGGGGCGAGAGCCCGTTCAAGGGCACGGACATCATCCCACTCGACGTTGCTTGGGCGAAAGCCGCGCGGGGGGTGATACTTATTCCTCGAGGGAGGAATGCCTTTAGCAGCAACTACTGGAGAGAGGTTTGGGTCCCCCTGCCCACAAATCTCATGCAAGAGCGCGTTGAATTGATCGGTCATTAAGACGACTAGATTTTGCCCGGTTGGTAACCGGGTGCAGCCTCCGCAGGGACTTGAGCAGGGTGGGGTGGAGCATTAGGCTGCTTCACGGTGTTGATGGTGATTTGCGCGGCCATGGGGTTGTTCAAATCCCCAGGCTCCATTCTAGTTCAACGAGTGTTAACCATTTTTCTCACTTGCTTTAAATAGGAGGCCCTTCTTCTAGCGCCAGAGTGATGTAGTCAGATTTGGTAGTCGATCAGCTTTACTCCGAGCAAAGGTATAGTCCGAGTAAAGGTATCCGATTTTGTCCAATGGTCCGAGCAAAAGGTGTTTGAGTGCTGGTCGGGTCCTATTCTACAAGGATGGAACACACATAAGCCTAGCCGGAAGTGTCTCTGGCGAAGACCCTTCGATGCTCAAGTCAATATCCGAGTAGGGATCGAAAGTGAGTGTGTAATGAGATTTTTAAAAAGCTTACCCTTATGAACAGTAATGACATGCTATTTATAGAAGTCGGAGATGGGTGGGCCGGACTAGGGTTGGATCGGCCCAGCCTTAGTGTTCGTACAGAGAATATTCCTCAGCACGTGCCGTAGATGCGTTGGGTACAATTATTGTCAAAAACGGTTATTTTCGGGACCACAACAAGGATGATGGGGGAACACCCAAGGAGGGTGGGGCCCCTTATCGAAGAATCCGTTGTTGAGGTTCGTGGAGACATTTGTTGAAAGCCGGGGGCGCGAGGTAAGCTATACTCGCACTCTGGGGAGGTAGTATACAAGTGGCAAGTCTGGGATCAACCGCATGTGTGACTTTCCCTCCACGTGGCAATCCACTGTTGGTCTTATGCTTCGAGCTGACACCGACGTGGTTGAGCCGGACTCAGCCACTTCAAAAACTTTTCTCTAATCTTATCAACAGTAACACCAACTATCAGTTGGTCTAACGAGATGAGGCTCTAGATCCATTAAGTAATGTCTAAAGTTTGAATTCTAGTGTTGTGGATAGAGCAATTGGGTCAGGAGGATTGCCTCCATAATGAACCTTTGTAGTATCCAATCCGAATTAGTCAGTCAATTTGTCGGAACCAAATGGCTAAGATAAAAAAAAATGTTAATAGTGACAACAAAGTGTAAAAAGTCACAAAATTGTAATGACAACTTTTCTTGACACCATGTTGTCACTATAGGTGAGTTACAAATTGTCAATTGTGATAATTAAACTATTAAGTTTGGTCACCATTGAGTGATATTATGATAACATAAAAATTATTATTACCAAAAAAAATTAATTAGAGACAAAATAAAATGTATTGTCACTCAATACAGTTAATAATAACAATTTTTATATCGCTACTTTTATAGCTTATCAATACTATTACTTTTTCCTAGTGTTCAGAAAAGAAAAAAAATACAAATTTATATGTAGTTGTCTTAGAGCCCGTTTGAATGGACTTTTTTTAAAGAAGAAGCACTTCTTTTTTGAAAAAAAGCAGTTCGAAGAAAAAAAATTGTGTTTGGATGGGCTTTTTGAAAAAAGCAGAAGCCAGAAAAAAAAGCCAAAACTGGCTTTTTTTAGAAGCTATCCCAGAGTAGCTTCAAATAAAAGCACTTTTAAAGCACTTTTAATTATTGTATCCAAACGCAAAAGTGTTTGGCTTAAAAAAAAAGCTCTACTATAAAAAGCACCGTTCGAAAAGCACTTTTTATTTAAGCTCATCCAAACGGGCCCTTAGTTTCTTTAAAAAATCAAATCTGTCAGAAGTATTTCTTACCTTATTATATATACTAAAAGCATAAAATATTTATTAATATTGCGTAATAAAATATTTTTTTTTTTGTTGAATATCTATGTTATATATATATATATATACATACTTTTTCTTATAAATACATAATAAATAAAAATATACATTTTATTTTAATCGATGGGGTATGAATTGGGTGTAGGTCGATCTAAAAACTAATTAAACATGATATTTATCCCAAAATCCATTTGTAAATTTTAAATCCACCACAAACAAAACGAATTTGGAACCTAGCCATTAATTATATCAAAATATATTTATCCCTAATTTTCGATGAGTTAGATCTTATGTACAAATACTATTTTAACATTTTTATATTTATACGATTATTATATATATTAATATTTATATATTAATAACTTATGAACTACTATAAACTTATGAGTTATATATTATTTTTAAATTAGTGACCTGAAACATAAATTTCATAGTATTAATAATTCGATTTGAATCCTAACTACCACGCGGAGAAAGAAATAAATTATAGCATTAAGTAATATTTGTAAACATGTGCCGTACAATGATATAATTTACATAAAATAGAAAATGTTAGCCTAACCAATGAAATATATAATTATAATTATAATTACTGTGCTTTCATATTATCTTTCCTGGTTGTGTTGAAGTACTTTAATTGAGTTCGTGAGTTGTGCATGCCAAGAAAATGGAGCAGTTTGAGTTATTATTCTACAAAAACATATGGAGTTGACATTGCTTGTATTTTCATTTTAGTGATGCGACGTTGTAACAATAATTTATACTTTTTATCTGACCAAAAAAAAAAAAGGAATTTATACTTTTTATACTATTGTATAATGGGCAGAATTTTAAAGAAATTATTATTTTTTTTATTTGACAATTTTTTGAGTTTGTTATTTTATTTTTTTCTTTTTACTATCTTTCATCTCTCATCTTCCACGTTCTTTTTACTTTCTCTCTCTCTCTCTCTCTCCCCCCCCCCCCCCTCTCTCTCCCCTCTCTCAGCTCCCATACTCTTCAATATCATTTTATTTTTTATTTTCTTTTTAATTATTTTCTTAATTTTTTTATTTTAAATTATCTTATTTTTTACTTATCATTAATCTCATAAATCTATTAAGAATAATTAACATTATTTTGATAGTATAC
Source organism: Petrea volubilis (assembly GCA_026212405.1). Lineage (NCBI taxonomy): Eukaryota > Viridiplantae > Streptophyta > Magnoliopsida > Lamiales > Verbenaceae > Petrea > Petrea volubilis. The sequence continues at coordinate 10,530,168 of CM047870.1, forward strand.
ATAGATTCTACCAAAATTATAATATGCCACTAAATTGTGTCATTTTCTTAATTATTTTATACATACACATTGAATGTGCCAATATTACTAATTTGAAATAAAGTTGTTATAGAGAAATAAAATTGATGCGTGAAATGTGTTTCGATCTATGTGAGGGAAAATTTATTTAATAATAACAATTATATACTGTAATATTTTTGGCGTACTTTTGCCTATGATATAGTAATGTACTCCATCAAAATGTTAACGCCTAAAGCTTGCGGACATTAAATTATTTTATTTTTCTTTTTTGATAATTAATTGATTTGAATATATTAATAATAATCAAATGTATCCAATTAGGAGTACAAATACAAAGTATACTAAAGAATGGTGTTGCATCCGCCCACACATCATGCAAAATAATATATAAGCTATCTCCAGAAACGCATGGCGTAAAAAGTAAAAACTTCAAAATCAAATTCCAAATGTAACGGAAGATCGGATAGTATACACGAAAATCTTGACCCCTCAAATTTGGGCATAATATACAAATTGATTAGTATAATAAAACGCTATTTTCGCTAATGAAAAATTTGTAATATAGAAATTATGCGACAAATTTAAAGTATTTATAATGAATTAATAACATAATTAAATATAAATAGAACTGAAAAAAAATCAGTAATAAAACATTTACTAACGAATGTATTATAGACAAAATTCATCATAAAAATTAATTTTTTATTAAATTAATTTGTTACTAAAAGAATATGTATTCTTGTACTAATCGCCGCGCTTTGAGTCTAAAATATCCCAAGACGACTCTTGTAGTGTTGCACAACATCATGCTCAAACTCAAACCAAAAAAAACTAAAAGGACAAATTGGCCTCGATTCTTTCTACATACATATATATATATATATATATATATATGTACTTTCATATTATTGTACGACTAGCAAATGTATGTATACCAAAAACAAACAAGCAACGCACAAACACAAAAAAGAAGTAGAGTTAGCATATATTGAAGTGTTAAAGTAACTAACACGAAACAAGTATATACATTGACTAAAAAGTGAAAAACATGAAAACATCATGGCAAAATCAATATAGGCTGCGTCAATTAGTCCAAGGCTCGATTGAAAGTTGATGTTAACCAAAGTGAAGAGGTACCCCATACCGTTATTAATTTATACCTAAACATGTATACTTTGCAAAAAGTAGTAAACAAGGGTATTAATCAAGTGACCAATATATTAGTATTATATAAAGAAATTAGGAATTGAACATGTATTTTAGTTAAAGTAGTAAATAAAGGTGTTAATAAGTTAGAACTATATTAGTATTAAATACACTAGTCAGTTTGACACACGTATCGATACATATATAACATAAAAAAATATATAATTACATGTTATATGATATTGCATGCAAAAAATGAGGATGACTTTATGGTAATGCTATTGTAAAGTCATCCTCATTTTTGGCATGCGACATCAAGTGGAGACAACATGATCCGCTCGCTCTACCACAAAACACGCTAACTCGTCACAATTTCAATAATTAGGAAACTCAAATTTCACGTGAAATTCAACTCGTTAAAGTCACCATCTTTTCATGTGAATATTAATTATATCAACATTTACTATTTGTAGAGTGACAAAACTAGTCACGAAATGTTCTAGAATATCGTAAAGAGGAGCATGTGATTGGATGGATGGCCGGGGTGGTTAACTAATAACTATCACCATATTTTGAATTTTGCATATAAGTTAATGTTAGTTGAATAGTTTAGTGTTTGGTTTTGTTTTGAGAAGACAATTTGTTTTTCCGTATAACTTTTTTTTTATCTGATTAATTATGCCATATCAAGTTTTTATATTATTTTATTTTATAATCGTTTTTATGAAACTATCCATTTTATGAAAAATTGACCCACAAATAATTTTTTAGAAAAAAGAAGGAAGCCCAACAAAACCTTATTGAGCCAAGGCATGTGGCTTTAGGGGGAAGGTCCATATACCAAAACTGCCAAATTGCTCTTTTATCATCCACGATGAAACTTTGACTTAGAGGGTGTTTGACTAAACTTATTTTAAAGAGATTATAAGTTTATAGATATTTTTAAAATTTATAAATTTTTATTTATTTTGAAAATAAGTTTTTAAACTTTTTGGATAAAATAAGATTTTATAGCTTATAGGATGTCTTTTGAGCTTATAAGTTGTCATATTGTTTGATAAAAATGAGAGCTTATAAGTTTTTTTAAGTGTAATGGTAATCAAAAAAATTAGATTAATTTCATGTAAATAAATAATTTTTTTAAGATAATAGAAATATAATATTGAAAAAAATAAATATATTTTTATTATTTAATCTTTTACCATTAAACATCTTATAAGTTGTCTTAAAAAAAGTTGGGAGAGTTTTTTTTTTTTTTTTTGTGGAGTTAATAAGCTCCTAGCTCAGTGAAACACTCTCTTAATTAATCGACAACTAATCTCTATTTTGCAGGTTTTCCCTTGAGATAATAATGGTTATTTTTTGACTAAATGTTTAAAAATGACAATTAATATATATATATATGACTCTCATTTTATCTCTTATTGGTCGTAGACCTTTCAATAACACTACAAATATATAACGCTAAAGATTTTTGAAAGCAGCAAAAAGCAAGGACGGAGCCAGGAATTTGATTTGGGGGGGGGGCAAAATTTTGCGAAATCATTAGGTATTAAAATGTATAAATATAAGGATTATATATAATATTAATATGTAAAATAACAAAAGTTATCATATTTATGCATATATGATCAATTAAAAGTGCTACAATAAAAAAAGAAAAAAAAGTGTTATAATCAAAATAATATATAAAAAATAATACTGAAAAAAATAATAAGTTATTCTCTATCTTAAAAGAAACAAATATAGTGAATAATGAATTGCTTATAAAAAATACTTAACAAATTTTTTTTTAGCAATAATAAATAAAATTAACATAAATCCATTTTTTTATGCAATCAACTTGTGACACTTTATAGATGTCAATCGAAAAGACACCTCCACACACGCATACACACACTCATTCCAAGGAAAATGGGTGAGGATAAGAGAGTTCGAAGTCAGAACCTTATTGGTACCTATTTCGAATCCCCACCACTAGGTTACAAACTTAGTGGTGACATAAATCGACATATTGATATATAATCAAAACTTAAAAAGTATTAAAATAGAATTTTTTTTTTTTCTCTCTCTATTTGTTCTCGTAGTCAAAGCTCAAAAAATATCTTTAATTTTTTTCCGCCACCACATTTTCCGAATTACTCCCAATTATGAAGTGTCAAATTAGTAAAATTCATTCAAGTTCAATAGCCCAACAAATTAACATTAAGACTCATTAAGTTTAATATTGAACAACTATCAATATTCACACCAACAATCCTAAAATTCAAATCTCTATACAAAAATCAATTACAATAATAATAATAATAATAAATAAATGTATAAATTCCAAAATTAGTACACAATGCCATCGTGTACGTTACTTTCGAAAAAAAAGGTTGAATACATAGTGTTTGTAAGGAAAAAAAAATTATAATAGGATTTTTGGTATTTTAATTGGAATCGAAAAAAGAAAGAAATAAAATCTAATAGAATTTTTAATATTTTAATTTGAAGAGAATAAGGAAAAAGAGAGAAAAAAGAAAGAGAGAGAATTTAATTATTATGGTGAATGAGATTAGGTAAATCACAAAAAATAAAATAGAGAAAATTAAAAATTTTATTATATAACTTATATAGAAGTCAAAAAAAAAATTGGGGGACAAAATTATAAAATTCTAAAAAATATAAATATTAAAAAAAAATTAAAAATTGAGTGGGGCGGCCGGGGGGGCCTCCGGCAGTGGCGAAAAGTAAGACAGACTTCTAGATGAGGATATAACATCAAAGCTAATGTCAAGCACAGGAATTGACCCACAGTGGACTGTCAAATTGAGTTGAACAAGTCAGATTTTCTTTTAATTTGGTAACTTCGAAATATGGAAATTCATGTCGGACCTCGTCAATTTTGTGAACGAGCTTAAAAAAATAAAAATTTGAATTAACCCCGCTTCCTAAAATGTATAGTGTAAGGTGGATTTATAAAGAAAACTCATAACTCCTTTTTTTTTTTTTTTTATTCTGATGATTAGAAATCTCATAAGTCGAATGGCAAGAATTCTTTGGTTTTTGATTCTTAGTTCTCTATTATGGGCTTTTAGGCAATATGTGTTTTGAGTGCATACTTGGCTTGAAAGATTAACAGTTTTATTAGACATCTTATTCTTGAATTTGCCTATAATTGGGGTTTTGGTAATTGAATATATATATATATAAGACAGAGTCAAGAGCGCTGGTGGTGGCAGCTATCTCCTTAATTTTTTACAAATTCATTTTTTAGTATATATATTTATTAGAATTTCAAAAGCACCCACACATACAGAATACAAATTTGACTTTTATATAAGTTATATAATAAAATTTTTAGGGGAGCATTTGGATTGTTCCTGTTTTGATTGAATTGCAAAAACGATTTTGTAGAACGATTCTACAAACTGCATGTTTTAGTTTCTGAAAATGCAGAAAGCTGTTTGGATGGTTGTTTGGAAAAATGATCATAAAATTAAGTTATTTCTCTCTTTTATTCCAGTTAAAATACAAAAAATTCTTTTGGAATTTCTCTTCTCTTTTTCTCTTGAAATAAGAGCCTAAAAATTTTATTTTGTACTATAAATAAACCTAAAAATTCTATTAGAATTTCTCTTTTTCTTCAAAAATAACATAAAAGAAGGTATTATGTATTAATTTTAAAATTTATACATTTATTTATTCTTTTTTTTTTTTTGTAATTGATTTATGTATAGAGATTTGAATCTTAAGATTGTTGATACAAATTTGGATAGTTGTTCAATATTAAACTTAATGACTCTTGATGATTATTTATTGGACTTATTTAACTTGAATAAATCTTACTAATTTGAGACTTGGTATTTAATTGGGAGTGATTTGGGAATGTGATGGTGGAGAAAAAAGAAAATATATTTTTTGAACTTTGAATATAAATTTTTATTGTGAGAACAAAGAAAGAAAAAAAAATCTATTTTAATACTTTTTGAGTTTTGATTATATATTTTTATGTGGGTTTATGTCAATTTTGCTGAGTATTGCTAAAAAATTATTTGTTAAATATTTTCTAAAAGTTGCTCATTACCCACTATATTTGCTTCTTGTGAAATAGAAAATTGCTTATTATTTTTTTAGTATCGTTGTTTTATATATTGTTTTGATTATAGCACTTTTATATTGATAGTATACGCATAACTATTGATTTCGATGATAACTTTTATTATTTTATATGTCAATATGATATATAACCCTTATATTTATATATTTTAATAATTATTGATTTAAAAAAATTTCACCCTCTCTCAATCAAATTCCTAATTCCATCCATACACACACACACACATGTATGCTTTAGTCCCATATCAAAGTCATATCTATATCACAAAAATGTGAGGGATTATCTTATTTGATAATTATAACCTGTCGTTAACTTTTTGCAATATTTATTAACAATTTATTCTGAAATTTCAAATATTTTATGTTTATATATGATAAAAACATAAATAGGAAGACTCCCTGAATTGCCAGCACGTGTTATATAGTTTTATTGAAATCTATATAGCTACGTAAAAATATGTATATTTTCTGCTTAAATTTGAATAATCATATATTTATCATCTTTATATGGAAAAAAAATCAAGAATCATTTGGATTGTACCCTTATTGAAGTCTAATCAATTGTTTTACTGTCTCTTTATGTTATTTATTATTTAATCATATAATTTATTTTATTTGAAACTATCTTCCTTTTTATTTCTTATAAATTTAATAAATATATGAAAAAATAATTAATATATATTCATTAGAAATTTAATAAACATTTATAATTTTATATTGAAATCTAAAACAATTAAATAAATCTTATTTTTATTCGCATTGAGATTATGGTTTTTTTCTTTTTTCTTACTTTTTTTTTTTTTTTTGGTTTTATTCATCCGATTCCGACATATTGGTCGATTAATTTGGATCCGAGTATTGCAGAGGCTCAATTGTGGATGATCCTTCTAATTCAGTTGGTCAATTCACAATTTCAGTATTCGAACACTGAATGTTACTTAAAATATTTAATGTCTCATTTCATTAGACCAACTAATAGTTGATACATGTTATGATTTGAATGTGCCCAATGGCTAGTAAGGTTCTAGCTTTTAAAATGAGTAGCTTGAGCAAATTGTTAGGTCCACTTTACATTGGGCTTAGTATTGAAATGAAAAAGTAAAAAGAAGAATTGTTGGGCTTAAGTTACTTTATGTTGAATCTAAATTTAATCCATGCAATTGAGTCCAGTCCATTCCTGTCCAAGCAGGCTTAATGTGAAATAAACTCGACTTATTCGAAGTATCACGGCTGATTCAGATCTCATAAATTGTAATTATTGTCATTTCTCTGTACTTGGTTGATTGTATTAGTTGACATTTATAATTATTAATAATAGTACTATTTTTTTTATTTAAAAAAAAAATCCAATATGAACAGTGTAGATGCGGTAGAATTGGGCTGGGTTTTGCAAACGGATGTGCCAACGCATGGACTTTGGACAGCATGTTACGGGTCTAGAAAATTAAGCTCAAACTCGAGTTTAAATCCATTAAAAAGAATAATATAGTGATTTAAATTTTGAAAAAATTAAAACAACCATTTTGAAACTTGGGCTAAGATATATTCAAAAGTTTAGATCAATTTCAACTTTATTTTTTTTTAATCTGACTCGTCAAGCTCGCTAGTTGAATAAACTTGTTTTACATTAGAATCAATCCGATTAGGGGATCTGATGTACATCATGATTTAATAAATCGTTCGCATTAAACAAATATATATTAGGGATACTTCTTCCATCTCGAACATTCGGGCTTTACGCAGATGAAGCCAAGTGTAATTACCAACTCCACTTCCCAATAAACCCCGTAACTGAGCAAAGTCGGTGCACTCAACTCGTCATCAAAATTTAACGCGGCTAAGGTTCTATTTTTTTATGGCATAATCTTCGAAAACAAGGTATAATCACCCTCTATTTATACACTTTTCATCTTGAATTCAAATTAATTCTTTCCAAAAAATCATTTTCTGTACGGTGTTCGATCGCCTCTAGTTGAATTCGGGCCGACCCTTTTTGGTTTTTCGCTATGGCAAGCACAAATGAAGATCAGAAAGTAGCTAAACAGCCGCCGCAGGAGGAAGAAACCAAGAAATGGGGGACCCACATAATGGGCCCGCCGGCCAACCCAACGGCTCACCCTGATAACCAGCAGGCGGCGCTTTGGCAGGCCCAGGGCCCGGCCCAGCAATACTACCATAACCAGCAACCGTACATGGTGTACTCCCCTGTGGAGAAGCCCGCTGAAAGCCCGTTTGAATACGTTGTTAACACGTTTAATTCTTGGAGTCACAAGGCTGAAGAAATTGCCCGTAATATCTGGCACAATTGTAAGTTTTTGTTTTGGTTGAATTGATTGAATTGTCTCCTAAATGTTCATGACCCGAAATGGAGCTAGAAAGTTGAATTTGAGGATGGGGTTGAATTTTGATGAAACAATAAATTAGTTTTAAGTATTTGGTGGTGAAATTTTGATCTTTAATAGTTAAAAAATGTGCTATATATCTTTTGACATTTGAAATGCAATATTTTCACCTTTGATAAGAATATACGGTAAATATGACTGCCTCGACAAGCTCTCTTTGTGGAGTCATGAATCATGAGTGGTAGACCTTTGATTAAGATCAAGAGTTAATGGGCAGCAAGATGCTAGAAACAAGATCCCTTGTCAGTACAAATAAGTAAAGCATTTTTAATTCCTCTCTGTGTGTGTGTGTGTGTGTGTGTGTGTAGTGTGCGCGCTCGTGTGGATAATTGTCTCTTATGTATTAACGAGAGCTACAGAAACTATTGACAAGATGATAAGAGTGCATATGTCTGTTGCAGTGAAAACAGGGCCCTCTGTGTCTCAGGCTGCATTGGGGAAGGTTAATTTGACAGCCAAGGCCATATCAGAAGGGGGATTCGAGTCTCTCTTCAAGCAGATTTTTCAAACGGATCCGAATGAGAAGCTCAAGAAGACGTTTGCCTGTTATCTTTCCACCGCGACTGGCCCTGTGGCCGGAACCCTCTATCTCTCGACGGCTCGCGTGGCATTTTGCAGCGATAATCCCTTGTCTTTCAGAGCTCCATCGGGACAGGAGGCATGGAGTTACTACAAGGTGAACATTCCTAGGACCAAATTGTACTTGTAATCGCAAAGTCGTGCTAATTCACATCCTTTGTGTTGTTTGATATTGAGCAGGTGGCAATACCTTTGGGGAACATAGAGAATGTGAACCCTGTGGTGATGAAACAAAATCCACCGGAGAAGTACATCCACATGGTGACAGTGGATGGCCATGAGTTCTGGTTCATGGGCTTCGTCAGCTTTGAGAAAGCGTCCCACCATCTCTTGGATAGCGTCTCGAATTTCAGGGCCGCCGGCCGCACGGCGGCGCAGCCTCAGCCTCCGCCCCAGTCCCAGCCCCAGCCTCAGACCCCGCCCCAGGCCGTCTCTAGCTAAGATAGTGACGTTGCCTGGCCGATGGATATATATATATATGTATATTTACACACGCGAGACATGGTGATTGCTATGTTTGTATGTTGGCTTATGGGTGTGTGAGATTTGTGCTTGGAGATTTTACCATTTTTTTCTTTGTAGATTAGGGACTGGTTTAATGGTTTTTGTGTATGTTTTCTTCTTAATTACAGCTGTTGTACCTGATTTGTTGGTGTTTGCTTTATAAAAGCTGTTTGGACAACGGAGACGACTGTTTTGGTAATGATGTTTAGGCGTGTGAACGAGTCGGGTTTGAATCAAATATCAGAATTTGGGATTTGTCCCAAACCTGACGTAGGATATTTGTTGGCCAGCATTGGAGGTAATTGTCAATTTGGTCTCATACGATATATTCGTTAATCGATTTTGTCCCAAAAATTTTTTTTTAGCCAAGATAATCCCATTGAATAGTATTCTCTCTCCAAAATGGTCTCTCCGTTAAAAATTAAGGGGAAACGCACGTGCAATTTACGTGTGCCGTTAATTTTTAAATAAAAAAGTTAGATGTGGGATTATTTTAATCAATTTTGAAAATTTGGGATCAAATTGGCCAGCGTTTCTGTATTGTGGGACTAATTTGGTTAAAATGTATATTTAATTATGATTTGATGCATAATTAATTTTTCGTCCAAGATCAAGGATCAATTAAATCGCGTTATAAGTTTGGAACATTCTTAATTTTTTTATTCCCATTTAGAAATTTTCATATGAGATGGGATTCTCAATAAATTTATTCTCTAACGAGCATTTATTTATGCGTGCGAGTATCACTACACTCGATGTCCATAAAATAATACATCTCTCATTTGAAATAATCATAATACAAGTCTTTTAATGAATTAAGTCAATACTCCACTCTAAGTTAGACTCAATAAATTTGAGTTATTTTGATTACGTTTTACAGACTTGTTTCAAGACTTCTATCTCTATGCGAAGTCAAATCTCACAACTTTAATGCAATCATGGAGATTCAACCACAAATATTTAATATTTTTTGGCAATTCTTCATTGAATAACATTAGTTATATTATTTATATTTAATATTTGTGGATGAATCTCCATGATCACATTAAAGATTACTCAAAGTCTTGAAACAAATCTGTAAAACATGATCAAAATTACTCAAAATTATTAAGTCTAACTGAGAGTGTGGTATCTACTTGATTCATTAAAAGATTTACATTTATGACTATTTCAAATGTGAGATATATTGTTTCATGGACATCAAGTGTAGCGACACTCGTATTCATAAATGGGAGATCATTAGAGAATGAGTTTACTGACAATCCCATCATACATGAAAATTCCTAAGTTTGAAGAAAAGAATTAAGAATGTTCCAAGCTTATAACGTGATTTAATTAGTCCTTGGACTTGGATGAGGAATCAATTATACATCAAGTCATGATTAAAATTAAATATACATTTTAGCCAAATTAGTCCCACAGTACAGAAGCGCTTGCCGATTTGGTCCCAAATTTTCAAAATTGATTAAAGTAGTTCCACGTGTAACTTCCTATATTTAAAAATTAACGGTGCACGTGAGTTGCACGTGCGTTTCCCGTTAGTTTTTAACGGAGGGACCATTTTAGAGAGAGAGTACTATCCAGTGGGACTATTTTGACTAAAAACGAAATTTGGAACAAAATCGACTAACGAATATATCATATGGGATTAAATTAGCTAAAATCTCTCGGTATTGAGTTTAGATTTGACAAAAAAATTATTAATTTAATAAAGTTTCGAATTCGATTGACTGGGCTCATATCAAATTAAAACTGACCCCTTATTGAGGCTCGGTCCATGACTATATTCAACTGTGTATATAACCCTTTTAAAGCCCAACGCAATCCGACTTCAATATTTGGATTAGTAGATATTGGATATTTTAGAGAAATTTCAATTCAGATTAATGCAATCAAATGAATTACAAGGCTGACACCATTGTCCCAATTGTGTGATTGGTCATTCTTCTTTGTAATGAAATTGTAACAATTTACTAAGTCATTGACACCGGTTTAACTATGTGTGATCATAATTAAAATTTCTAGATTAATATTGATCTAACCGAATTTGATTGAGTCCACAACTTCTTGATCTAAAGTTGCTTTTTGAAAGCTTTTAAAACTTGTAATACTTTATACTTAGATGGGATGTATAATTAATATTCCAAGTTCTGTGATTGATTATACTAGCATAGTAATAATTTATTTGTATAATAAATTCACGAACTCTAAATAAAGCCTATCGATGGATGTCCATATATAATCGCTCCTATATTGAAAAATTGGTGTAGTTGTGTAATACTTTATGCATGCAAATAATGTCATGTTGAACATTTTATGAAATTGGACATCATTAGATATTGAATACCCTTGGTTGCTCAACATATATAATAGGAACATAAAGAAATTAATATTCTCTACATCAACATATTATCCGTTTTTTATTACAGCTATCTTTCTTTCTTTACATTCTTTTCTCTGTAAATAAAGCCAAGTTTTCACCTTACAATGTCAGAAAAGAATATAGATCTGAACCATGGAGAGAGAGAGAGAGAGAGAGAGAGAGAGAGAGAGAGAGAGAGAGAAGTGGAGGTAACATGAGTTGCAAAAAAGATGGAAAAAAGTGGAGATAGAAACAAGAGCATGAATAAAGCAATGAGACGAGACAGACAGATTGAGATTCCTCCCAATTCAAGAATATAGAACCAAATCACTCAACAGCGCTTCGAACCTCGCAACAATTAATTAAAATGGCCCCCTCAATATATATTGTTACACTAATACCAATTCCTTATCTATCTCACAATTTATGAAAGAATGAGATTATGTAAAATGCACTAGTAAACGAATGACTTTGTTCAATTTTAGTTCCATTCATTTCAATATTCTCAATTTTGGTCTCATATGTTTCAATTTTCTCAATTTTGGTTCCAAATGTTTTAATTTTTTGCAATTGTGGGACATTTCTAAGATTCCGTCTAATCTTTAACGGCGAAGACACGTGCACCTCACGTGGCCGTTAAAGTCTATGCGTTTCAAATGTTTGCAAAGTCCCAAAATTGCAAAAATTTGAAACTTGGGACCAAAATTGAGAAAATTGAAACAAATGGAACCAAAATTGGACCGAATTTTCATCCCATGTGAAGCGCACGTGCCTTCACCTTTAAAAATTAAACGGAATTTTAAAAAAGTCCCCAAATAGCAAAAAATTGAAACATATGGAATCAAAATTGAGAACATTGAAATAAATGGGATCAAAATTGAACAAAAATATACCTATTGGACCAAAATTGCAATTAATCCTATGAAAAATCAACACGGTATGAAATATATATATATATATATATATACATATATATGAATGTCCTTCAAACTTTGCAGTCTAATAATCTTTATAATATGTGTGTGTGAAACTGTCATCTAGATTAGTATATTACACATTAATAAAATGTACAAGTAAACATATGAAAGAACGACACCATGTTTATTAAACCTAAGTATGCATATAATAACATGTTTATAACAAACACAAAGACATACGTATGCACCCTTATCACAAGAGGAAAAAAAAAAAAAGACATACATATGTACAAGAACTCTTATCCCTTTCACACAGTAAAATGCATGATCAACATATAAAAGGCTGATGTCAAATAAAATCATTATAAGAATACATTCCATTCACTAACAAATCAACCCATTACAAATTTAATTTTTGCGATTGATTTCATTGATCACAAATTTGTTAGTAAACGCATCATCACTAATTGTTTGTGCAATTCTATTTATATTGAATTGCGTCATTGATCCATCACAGATGACTTAAATTTATAACAGAATTTCCGTGTCACAAATTTTTCATTAATAATTGAAGTACTTAATTTCTTATAGTGAAAAAGAATTTGTTTCAACACTTATAACATAACACGCTTGTATAGAATTAATATGCTTATAATACACACACACATGTACGTATATATGAAAAGTTTTATCTCGCATGGTACTGTAAATTGAATACACGATAAATATATCAAAGATCGACACAGAATACACATACATGTTTAACACTTGGAGCCAAAATACATTTATACATGATATGTTTATAATACCCTGACACAGACTCACATATATATCTATATATATATATATATATATAATTATACGTGTGTGTGTGTGTGTATAAATATGCAAACCCTTTTCTTTGACGAACTAACTATTGAGAGAGAGAGAGAGAGAGGATTGGGGGGTGGGGTGAAGGGAGACAATGTTTGTACCAATAGGGGATTAGAGAAAGGTCCATCTCATGTTCCCTGTTTGGCCCTCTTATATATCTCTATCTCTATCTCTATCTCTAGGCCGCTGCTGCACAGTTTTATTGTAGGCCTTCTCTGGCCAAGATTCCTTTTTTTCTGCCATGCAATTTGAATCAAAAGCTTCCTTTGTTTTTCTTCATCACTCCTCCAGCTATATTCATCTCATCTTTCCTTCTCAACTGGACCATTCCACTCTTTCCCCTCTTTGCATATATCTCATCTCTCTTTCCCTCTACTTCTTGTCCTCAAATCCAAAATCTTCTACATATATATGTACACTCACACACACACACCCCCTTGTCCCCTTCGCTGATGAAAAATTTATAATCGAGACATTTTATCGTAAATATAAGCTAATTGTGATGGATTTGTGATGCAATTTAATGTAAATAGAAATAACAATCAACAACAAGACATTTACTAACGAATTTGTGATACAAAACTATGTTCTATTTGTGATGGATTTCACTAAATTTTTGACGAATTGGTTTGTTAGTGAAAGGGGTACATTCTATTAGTATTTGCATGTATGTATATGTGTGTGTGTATATATATATATATGTTTTGTGTGCGTGTAGAATTTGCTTATTAGCTTAATAATGTGTATAAAATAGTTAAGTCCTTGAATATATATGTGTGGCGTTACAAACTTTGGCTAGAGAAATGGCAATTTTTTTTATGTGTAAACTTAAAAATAGAAAAATTTGACTTTATTATTGGCGACTTAATTTCAATTATTAATTTTCAAAATCAATTTCTTTCTTTCTTTTTTTCTCCCCCTCAATCATAACAAATCAAACATAGAAATTGACTTATATCTCATTCTCTCATACCAGAGTATTAATTAAGAAGTGTCAATTACAAAGTTTGAAGTTGGAGGATGGTTGCTAGTTGAAAATTGATAAAAATATGCTTTCTTGCTAATTAATTAATTAATTACATAAATAAATATAATATATATTTATATGTGAGACGAAGTCAAATATTTCTATTATTACAGTTGGAAAATCCCCTAAAATCATGATGAATATTCGCCTAGCCAGAAGCTTTGGACTTTTTTCAAGTTGACAATCAGCTTCTTTAGGAATTTAGATCAAAAGGATAATTATCAATTTATAATTGATGTCTCTGAACTCAGAACTTATCCCAAAATTTGTTTAATTTCTTTTCCTATGAAAAATGATTATAAAATGGAAGGTATTTAGTAACATTATCAAGATGCAGAGTCGATTAAGAATGACACTAACTTGTTTTTAACGATTTTGTAAAATAATAATGATAATTTATTAATACCTTCATAGCTTAGGTCATTCAAAATATTAATTTGAATTTTTGAAAGTTTTGTTCAAATATATATATATATATATATATATATATTGTGGTGTCAAATCATGCATGCTAGAATGTTAATAAGTCGCATAGACAATATTCTAAATTTCTAATATACTATGGTTTTTGACTTTGGAGAACTAGTGGAACTTTAAAGAAACTGCACAACGATGATGATAATTTATTAATATTCTTTCCCTTCTACTACTATTATTATCCTCTAATAAATGTTGGAATAATTTTTGTGTCATATTTAATCCAGCTGTATTTACATCAATACTGCCATTATTAAATATCAATGCTACAAAACTTGCAATCCATCAATAAATCGATGGATCTTAAAGTTGAATTTTAACTTTAGTTTTATGCTTCCACAAAATGATGCTTTTTGTATAACATAGTTGAAACTTGTATATTTCTATATTTCTACACCAAAGAGACATAAGAGCTCTCTCTCTCTCTCTCTCTCTCTCTCTCTCTCTCTCTCTCTCTCTCTCAGTGTGTGTGTGTGTAAATGTACGACTATGATTTACCAGAAAGAAGGCATGCATACAACATGCCCCTCAATTTATGGATGATTTATTTTATGAAAATTTCATGGAAAATATACAAGTACGATCATTGTAAATCAAATGACACCAACAATCTACAAATAACACATAAATCAACCTGAATGCATACAAATAATTGAATTAAACTACACAAATGCCGGCAATGAACTCAAGAAACCAAAACAAATTAAAGACTACAAGTAAAACACAGATCAAGAAAAAGATCAACAATAATGATAACTCTCTTTCTGTCTAATATCATAAAAACTCCACATCAACATCTCAATACACTAAACACTCCATCAAAATATTAAACAAAAATTGTTTTCAAAAAAATTGAAAAACATAAGAGAAAATTAATTTCAAAAAAATAAAAAGAAAAAAAAAATATTCAAGAGGAGCCATTTTCGGATCGATCAAAGTGGAGGAGTTGACCACAACATTTGGGGCAAATTTCGAGCTGTTTGGGCACCATGTAGTACATCAAGCAGCTCTTGCAACCAGCCACAACAAGCACATTATTATTGTTGTTATTATTTGAATTATTATTGTTAATAATATCATCATTTTTTTCTTGATAATCATAACAATTTTCTTCATTATTAATATTAATGTTGTTACCACTCCATTGCTCTCTTGATGAAGAAGGAGATGGTTCTGAGGAGGACCCTTCACTGTCATAGGAGCTGCTGTCGTCATCGGAGTAATATCCGCCGCCGTACTCCGCCGTGGTCCGGGGATCCTCCGTCGCCTTCATCCCCGTCCGCCAGTTTATGTAGTATATTTCACCCGTCTGAAAAAAAAAACAATCATATCTTTTTATATTCCCAAGATAATGCATGTAAAAATGTACAAAACCCCTAAATTTTGTTGGACAAAAAATGGGATTAATTTACAAGATTTTTGAAAATAAATAAATGGGAAAAGGGTATTTTAATGAGGCGATAAATGAAGAAAGGGGGCATCATAAATAACCACCATTAAAGAAGAGGAAACTTTTCTTGAAACAAAAACAAAAAAACAAATGCAAGATCTGTTGGAGTTTTAGAGCATTAAATGCAGAAAAATAAACCCAAAAAAAAAAAAAAAAAACACACACACACACAGAAGTATATCAATAATAATGATAGCGATCTCAAAATTTTAATTTGTCTCTTTTTGGAGGGGCCGTGTTCTTGATTTTTCTATACCTTTAAATCGAGGCATTGCTCCCAATGGAAAGGGAGTGAGCCTTGTGAATTGAGCTCCAAGGTGGCCGTGGCGGCGAGATTCGGCGGCGAATCTGAGCCGTGGTGGGGCGGCACCGCCCCTCCTCCTCCGCCGCCGGTGCTGCTGCTGCTGCTCTGTTGGTGGTTCAAGGAACAATTTTGCAGGGATCTCTCCAAGGATGCTGTGATTGTAGCCATATTCGGAGTTGCCATTTGTTTTCTTTTTTTTTTTTTTTCTTCTTTTTCAACCCCCACCCACCTAAAAATTTAACAACCCCACTAAAATAGGCAAATCAAAATATTTTTTTCACAATCACGCAAATGAAAAGGATGGGAAAAGAATTTGTTCTTGTAGGTTTTTTTGAGAGAGAAGGGGGCGAGATTAAAAAAAAAGAAGTAGGAATCGCGTTGTAAAATAAAGAAAGGTGAGAAGAAACCAAACGGGTGGAATTTTGTGGCTTTAAAACGCAGAAATAATATATTTATTTATTTATTGGGAATAATTATTTATAATTATTATTTTTATTTCTTGGGTTATAATTTTTTAATGAGAGTTTTGGAGGAGTTAGGAGTGCGCGTGATAAATATATGTATATATAGATATATATATATATATATATATATCTTAAAAAGAATCAAAAAAACCAGGTAGGGGCACCAATAGGGACAAGAGCGGTACGGGTATTTGCCATTTTTTTTGTCTCATAGAACAGCCTCTTCCACCCCAACAACCCATCCCCGCCCCCCCCCCCCCCCCACCCTCCACAAAATAATAATAATAATAATAACAATAATAATAATTGTTCTAAATTCTAATCCTTGGTAGTTTATAAATTTAAGAGTAAATTATACTTTGCACCTTGAATTATATAATGTAATGCGTTTACCCTTCTGAAAAAGTAAAATAAAATAAATTGCGCTCGTATAAATTATAACAATAAAGAATGTAATATTGATATTTATAGTTTAGGAGTAAGCATCGACGTCTGTGATTGTGAATATATATATATATATATATATATATATTAAATTGGCCAACATGTATTTTTTGGAAGCAATTATTTGGAGAGTTAATTTTTTTTCTTGAAACTGATTGAATATTTGAGTGGCACTTTAAAAATAAAAAGCCTTTTTGCTCATTTTTGTATGTTAATTTATAACGATCTTAATTATTATGTCCCTCAAAACACATATTTTTTACTTGTGAATTTTACAAATGTGGGCATTAGTCTGTTTCACAGTAATTTATAGCTACCATACGGTAATTTGTTTGTATTTAATGATTTTTGTTGCTTGATGAATATTTTCTTTTTTTTCAAAATTTTAAAAATATTGATAAAATCAGTTAATATGTACTAAGCCGCTTTTTGTCAAAAGAAATAATAGGATTGGGTTAAATACCGTGGGCTTACTCCAACTTTTTTCTTCGCGAAATGGCTTTTGTAAGTGAGTGGTTGAATCAAGTCGTTGGTAGTTCATTTGGATTTACTTGTGCATAATATTTGCAAAATAATCGATTAGACACTCGAGTCAAATATACGACTTACGTCTATTCCCAATTATTACTTAACAATTAACTGTTCGAATTTTCCACTACACAATTGTGCACCACTTTTTACTGTATTTATATTGTTAAACGATTGAATTAGTATACCATACGAACAATGTGTTGGGTCGTTCAACTAGTTAGTATACCACGCAGATAATATGTTGTTTGAAGTTATAATATTTTTTGGATATAAGGTTTTTTGTTTTAAAAAATATATAATTTTTGTTTTGTCATTAGTTATTATTTCATGATATTTCTTTAATGACTTTACTTATTGTGACTTTATTTATTAAATGATCATACGACAGTTTGGCCTTTAATGTTTATTTTATGGCCACGTTTATAATTGCATGTTTTATGCATGTGATTTAATGCAAAAGAAACATTTTTTTTATATATGTCCATTTAAGATGCCATTTACAATGAGAAATTTGTAAGATTATACTTTGTATTCCTCTAGGGTATTCGCATATAAAGTCTTATAAATTGATTTATTTTACACAACTAAAATTTTCAAAGAGACAGGAATCATTTAGGATAATTAACTTTTTATACGAATTCGGTGTTAGGCCCTACATATGAAATGAATTGTTCAAAGTGTATTATATTTTATATTTTTTTCAAATAAATTAAATTAAATGATAAAATGTGAACCGTTTGTTTTACATGTAGGGCGCAAACTACATGTATATAACAATTTCTTGATCATCTCAGTATCATGAATTTCAAACATGCCGCTATATATATATCCCAATTTTTTTTGGTTGGAAAAAAAAAAGAAAAAAAGGTATAATTTCCAATTCAGCAAGAATTTGTTGGGTTAACTATATAGAATATGAAGATTAATAGAAAAGGGATGATAATTAAATAGAACCTAAGATTTGATGTAACATAATTATAGCAAGTGGGGATGTGTTGGAAATACAGTAACCAAAAAATAATGCTGGGGTTTTTTCTAACAGTTTCTGACTTATTCTTCTTTTTTGGAATAGATCTCGTAGTTGTACATGCTAAGTTTATTTTTCTTTTATTTTTTCTTAATCAATTTTCTGCTATCTTCGCTCTTTTTTTAATGGCTAATTGATGGTAAGTTCACTCAACTCCAATAATTAAGGCGTGACCAAAAAAGAAATGAGATTTTGTATATTTTTCCAAAAATGCACTGAGACCGGAAAAGAGTTCGATGGTGTTGGATTGTTTTCGACATTTTACTTTACTTGACGACAGAGACGGAGTCCAAAAAATATTTGTTTGAGAGCAAAATTGAATTTATATAAAATAGTAAACACTTTTATATGATTTAGGGGGAGAAAGGAGGGGAGATTTAAATTTTTTTAATAAATACATGTATATTTTCATTTGATACAAGCTTGAGGGATAGGGGTCAATCGCTCTCTCCAGCCTCCCCTCTCACTCCATCCCTCATTGACATGTTCATAAATTAAAAAGAAAATAAATGGACTGAAATATCTCTGTTGGGAAACCAAACATTTATCATCGTGTGTTTTCATAATTAGGCCTTTATATATATACCAGTAATTTTGGTACATTTGATGTGCGTGCTTAATAAAAAAATATATATAATTTAATTTTATATTTAAAATTTTGTAGTATCTATATTTTTAAAATATTTTTAATTATTTATAGTATAAATTAATAAAAAGTGAAACGCAAAATAAGTTAAAACTAATAAAAAAAATAAACAATGTAAAAAGAAAGGAAAAATATTACAAAGTGGGTGAAAAAAGAGGGAGAGAGAGAGGGGGCGAGGAGAGTAAAATGAACATGGAAAGAAGAGAGGAGAGAGAAAATTGAGAACAAATATAAATTAGGATGAATGCCAGTTTACCCCCTCAAACTACATATATGGTGTTACTTTTACCCCCTACAACTTAAAAAATAAACATTTTGCCCCATCCACCATCCATTATCATTGGATAAATAAGATTTTGAAAATAAAATTACATAAATGACCTTATTAAAGCCTACAAATTCCATAGCTTATGAATTATATAAATAAATACCAAAATTACCCATAAAAGAGTGAATATTCCCTGCAATAAAAAACAAGAAGCAATAAATGTGTTGTATGCATAAAACACTTTCCCTCTATTTGGCCCAAAATCCACATTTAGAGATTTTCAAAGCAGTATCCACCAATTGCAAGATATTAAATTTAACTTATTTTGAGTGAATTATAAATAAGTAAATTAAAATAAATCTTCTTTGTGTGAAAGATAGGAGGGTAAAATAATCATGTTATATTAAACTATTCTAAAAATCAAATGACAAAGGTAATGGATGGCAAAAAGATACAAATATGATATCATGCTTCCATTTGTAAAGTCATCATGAATAGTGAAGGGGACAAAATGCTTATTTTTTAAGTTGAGGGAGGTAAAATGACACTATATATATAATTTTTTTTTGGGGGGGTGGGGGGGGGGGTGGTATAGTGGTATTCATCCTAAAAATTAAAAAATTGACACACCAAAATAAAAGAGAGAGCGAAGGGAATTGCTAATGATGTTCCCCATAATATAATAGTATATATATATATATATATATATATTCTTTTTTGAAAAAGTATAATTGATAAAACATTAACCAAACGTCAAAATTCTTTGAAACTATTCGAAGAAGATGGTGTTGTTTCATTTTAAATCATACTCTCAACAAGTTTCATTATATAAAACCATAGTTAGTCTTATTCATAGTCTACACATAGTACTAAAAAAATTCAGGAACTTTTTTGTTGCACTTGTATTGAAATATCTTTGTAATCTATTTTCAATTACATATATACATGTGTATAAGCAGACCAAAAAAGGACATACATCTATATATATAATATAAATTCTTATAAATATATATGATATAAAAGATTATATGAATTTGATAAAAATGAAAAAGATTGTATATACTCAAGTAAGAAATGCAGAGCAAAAGTCCTAAATTTTTTAAAAAGTGTCATGGCACTTTATACGGGGTCGTATTATATATGTCCGCTTTGTTGTTTCCATATAATTGTTTCTTTTTCTTTTTTGTTTTTTTACAGGTTTGTTTCCATATCATGCAACAAAGGATTTTGCCCTCTATACTTTTAGTTTGTTTCATTTTATTTTTTATAACTTCTTGAAAGCCCATAAATAAAATTGGCAATTTGGCACGCATGGATAATTCGTATAACAGTATTTGAAAGAGGCAAAAGAACCATTTTTTGAAAATTCAACAAAAAAAACAAAATGGTTGTGTTTTAGATTATATTTTATCCATTTTTTTAATAATAACGCACACATCACCCACATAGACACCGCCAATATTCGAACCCAAGCATTAAACTCCTCGTATCTTTAAAGATAAGAGTATATACCCATTTTTAACTACTTTTCCAATATACCAATTCAATGTTTCTTTACTATTGCATGCAGTCACATTTTTATTTTCATACATAAACTAACAACACAAAATAAAAATAAACCTAGCAAAATCATATTATACCTATTTTTGTCATCTCTGTGCACTAAAATTTAATGAGCACAAAAAATAAACATGAAATAAATAATAATAATAATAATAGGATAATATATTTTTGAGCATATAGGAGTAGGGAGCATGAGGCTTCACGAGATGATAGGGGTGGGGTTTATGGGTGAAGGACGTGACATAGTTGGTAATTTTCCGAATGTGGAATCTCTTCTGAACTCTTTTACTGAAATCTCTGACACCAAAGACCACTCTCTCACTCTCTCACTCTCTCTCTCTCTTCCCCCCACATTTCCCCCACAAATTCAATTATTCCCAATAAACAATAACATTTCTCTTCGTATTTTTGTATTTCGATTCTATCTTTCGTTGTCTTTTATTTTCTTCTAAAAACTAAATACTTTGATGAAATTATAACACACCAAGATTGGACTTGAGAATATTTTGGGCCCGAGTGAGTGGACGAGTGATATGACACCAACACCATGTTGTTGCTTAAAGAGCAACAACAAGAAGAAAAAAAGAATATTTGGTGACAATGTATCAAGTGCTGAATATGCAAATATCAGCCTAATAATTGTATTCAAATTGTAATTATTAGCACAATCTATATAAAAAAGAGATTCGGCGATAAAATATTAAGTGATATCGTAAAATTCTTGGGTTGTTGGCAATTGACTCATACGTCTAATCCAACAAAAAATATAACTTAATTAATCTGTATATTGATATGATTGCGACCAAATTAGGTCTAATCTCAACAAATCATAACGAAGGGGGACATTAATGACAATTATGTTTCTTTATTTCAAAAAGTCAAATTGGATATCCGCACTTGATCGATTTCCCTAAGAAAAGTGAGAAAAAAATCTTATTCTTTTCATGAAAACGATTTCCAAAAGATAAATAATGACAAATACTACCGGACGGGATTCCCTATCCCCAAAACAATGTCTCATCTCATACTCCATACTCTAGATTCGTGACACGTGTAAATTTCAAGATTTACTTAACGATAGATTGTTTAATTATGTTAATTATATTTTTTCTGTTGTCTTAACTGATAAGTAAACATTGAAGATTTACACATTGTAACGAATCTAGAGTATGGAGCCATGAGATGGGGCATCGTTTTGGAATAGGAGATCCCATCCGAAATACCACACTATCGAAAGTTAGTATCGTCATCTAATAAACAAAAATCATCTATTGAATTTTGTAACACGTTTTAGTGAAAAACAAAAATAATGTCATCAACTTATAATGACAATTTTTTTGTCACTAAATTTAAAAAGTTACTAACTATTAAGGATGACCACTAAAATAGTTATTACTATCACTATCAAACCATATTATTATGTAATACTATTTTATACATGTTATTAGTTATAATTCTTAATTTAGGATTTGAAATGATCAAAAATTTAAAAAAAAAGATTATTTATATACAGCTAACCAGGCTCTAATAATTTAGTATTGGTATTAATTAGGTGGAATATATAAAATAATTAACATGTGATGTATTCCATGTGGTCAGGTAGTGGATAAACTCATTACTCGCACGTACCAATTTAAAATAAATAATTGGTATTCCCAATTCATTCCCTTCCCTTCAATTTACACATTGCACGATGATTTTTCTTTTTTCTTTTTTGTTCTGAAAAAAATAATTGATTGATTCTTGAGTATATGCACTAAGGAAACATGTTACGGTGGCCTTCTTGACATTTCTGACATTCTCTTTCGGGCTTACCAAATTATGTTTCGTTCATTTATTTTATTTTCTTGGCATGTAACTATAACCACAAATCTTCTTCTATTTAGATCTACTTGGACATGTTTATATTAATTCATCACTATTAAAAGACAAAAAAGAATTCTTGTAAAATTAAAATATGGTTATATATATATATTATTTATATATGCGTTAAGTGATAGTATATGGTATTTTATCATAAAAATATATAGTTTCTATAATGTGTGAATGATGATAAATTTGTAGTTATTGCCATCATCAACGATCAGCGATTGCTTATTGACAGTGAAAATTTTATCAAAAATTACATTGACGATTTTCTTTTCATCGCCAAGTTGTTATTGTAGAGGTACTAACAATGGTTGATATTATTAAACTATTATTATATTTTCGTCACTATTTGAGTATATTATAACACAATAAAAATTGTCACATTATCGATAGTATCAGTGATAAACTAAAAAAAAAAGTATGATTATTTAACAAAAAGTATTAATGAAAATATTTTGTACTTATTATCTGCTTAAATTTGAATAGTTTCATCCAAATTATAATCATTTAACAAATAAAATTACTTGTTATGGGTTTTTTTTTTCTGAAATTTGAACAAATTTTAAGAAAGGATTTTTTTTTATTTTATATTTTTTAACAATTGATGGGAACAAGAGCCCTTTCACAAAACATATTTGAAACTTTCCAGACCAAACTTTTCGGAAAAGTTCATAAAATTATCACTATAAATTATTTAACATGTCAATGTTATTATACAATAATTGTCTTATTTTGAAGTACATGTTTATTCTTCTTCTTTCAATTTGTAAATTAAGTTATTTAGAACATTAAAATTCACTAAAAAGATCTGTCAAAGATTCTTGGTTAGCAGCCCATTCCGAGCAGTACACCCCAAACCAGTTTCTCGATGGGTTTCGAGCCTAAGCCTGCTCATGCCAGAATCTTTAGGTCAAGCCCCAAAAATGCATATTATATAATATTTTTTGAATTTCTAAAAGTTGATTACATGGTAATTATAATTGAAAAGGATGAATAAAGGCAAGAGAGAAATAGGAATGTATATATTCTGATCAATCATCAAAGGTTTCTGTAGCGAATAAAGCTACATAACATGATGGAATTACAGAGAAGTCGAATTGTAGGAGCTCAAGAGTGTAAGTGAAAATTATTCTTTACCTCAAAATAGTCTAACCCCATTTTATGGTAGTTGAGGTAAGTACAATAATCATATTCTCGCTCCAGCTATACCTCTTGATAGGAAGGATGGCTAGCTCAAGTCGAGTCGACCTTACTCAAGAACCGAATGGAGCCAGCTCGAAGCTCGAGCCAAGCTTGTGTAGTTTCGAACTAAACTCAAACTAAATAATTCTTATTATGTGCCTTCTTTGTTTGATATTTATTTTTATATTTATATAATATATATATAATACATTATAATTTTCTTATTAATTTATTCATATTTTCGAGTCATTCAAGACAAACCGTGTTAAGCTCAATCCCTATTTTTTTTTTCCGACTCATCGACCTCGACCTTCATTTAGTTAATTCGAGGTCGAGCCTGAAAAAAAAGGCTACCACTCAGCTTAACTCAACTCTTTTGCATCACTTGGTAAAGCTCATAGGAGATAGGGGTGTTGGAATAAGGAGAATAAGACTTATTCCATCATCACTGTGATTGAGATAATAATGGTGAGATATATCTTGATGAGATATTGACTTAGTTCTAACATCATTCGTCATAATCAAATGGGCCTCGCCCTAGACTGCCTTTATGAGAGCATATCGAAGCCCAAAGATATCATTAGCCTTTCTCTTTGCGTGATGTACTTGTGTTAAAAAAATAAAGAATCTTTGTGACATAGTTGGCATATATTACAAATCAATCGTTTCGCTGATATCTCAAAGTTATGAAATACAATAACGCAATCGCAAATCAATACAATTTTTTATAATCAATAAATTATACACCAAAATCCAAATCAACTACCACTCAACTCGATTATGAACCTATAATTGTAGTTTCATATACATATATATTCAATAGTGAGGGTCCATTTAGAGCCCAAAGCTTTTAGTGATCCAAAATTGATTCACCACTCCTTTAGGCCCATCTTAAAGAACACTTTGGGGCGCAGACAGCCCAGTTAAAGAAGACCTTTCATGGCGGGCCAGCTCCTTTCCTTCTAGAAGCACCACCAGGCACCAGCCATATTCAAACCCCAACGCATACGGTAGCTCGTCATTTTCCCAAAATCAATATTATAATCTGAAAATTCTCCATGTCCTCTCGCTCTCTAAATACATAAATTGTTGAGAAAATTCAGATTATTCGTGTTGATTTATCAGTGAAAAAACCTAGGAAGAAATCGACAGCCAGCCATGGATCAAACAGCCAAGGCCGCCGAACCGGCGATCGGGATCCCCTACCATCCGGGGTACCATGCTGCGCCGCCGGAGCAGCAATTCTACGCCCGAGAAAACCCTTATCAGGCCGGCATGATCCCTCCCCACGCCATCTTTGGCGATCCCAAGGGCGCCCCCATTCAACAGACGATTTATCGGGATACCCCGGCTCCCTTCAATTGTCACTTCTGCGGTGACACCGGCCTCACCGCCATCAAGTAAATTTATACAGCTATTTTCTTATATGTTATGCTGTGAATTTTGTTGTTTGTTTGTGGAAAAATTGATTACTTGCACAAAATTTTCACTCTGTTTTGGGGGCTGTTGAAAGATGATGAGTGTGATTTCTGAATTTGTTTAATTGGTCTAACTATTGTTGATCATGGATCCACACTTACTATGTGGGAGATTCTTATTCCCACAATCAACGAAGAGTGATGCTTTTGTATGAAATACGATTATAACTGACAAGTGATTAGTTTATGTTTAACAAGAATTGGGCATAAAGCTGTTGGATCACATAGAAATTATTGCTCAAATACAACGCAGCTGCCCATGGATAGGGAAGGTTGAACTAGTATTAATTTGTAACGATGATGTGAATATTGTGTGGATGTTTGTCTTAGTTTGAGTTATTCTTCTTTGTTTCTGAGTCATCAGAGGGAATTGGTTTTTCTTGAGAGAATAAATTTGTATCATCCTGGCGCTTCCGGTTGTGATGTGACCTTAAAGATTTTTTGCAAAATTGGATGCTTGTCTCATGAAGAAGTACGGTTTTAAAACCTTTAACGGACAAAGAGGGTGTTTGGCTGAGCTTATTTTTAAGAGCTTATAAGCTCATAGATCTCATAAGATTTATTTTTCCATGCATCATACAAATCATCATCCAATGCATAAAATGAATCAATGTTATGGAAGCTAGTCGATGAAACTGAGTCGAGTCAAGGACAACATAGGTTTTGTGTCTCATGTGGCCTTTCCATTTCTAATAAACATTTATGTATAGTTTCTCATTAGACAAGGGAATATGACATTTCCAAGAGCTAAAAGCCTTATCTTTGCACTGTCCTCAAAATGGGGTCGTTCCTCGGAAGAATCTTCGAACTTCATTATGTAATAGGAACTGTTTACTGGGTTTTTAGTACAAGAACAATGGGTTATCATTGTGTTCATGAATATGGAATTTATGAACCACCACTTTGACACAGGCCACATAGAAGCTAACATCAAACGTTCACTGTGACTTCCAGCAGCATGATCAGAATGTTGAACACAAACGTTTATTTACCTTTTCCAGATGACCTTCATTTGCTTTAATAATGCTTCCTTTCTTTTTTTTTTCTCTTTCTTTCTTTCTTTATCTTTTCTTCATAATTTAATTTTTGTTATTCTTCCTTACTTTCGTTTGCTTGTGATTTAGGGCAAAACCAAGTTTAGCTGCTTATGTTGGGTGTATGGTGCCATTTTTTTGTGGATTCTGCTTTCTCTTCCCTGCCATGAATTGTCTGTGGCACAAGTATCATTATTGTCCAAGCTGCAAAGAAAAGGTCGAATTGCTTGTTTATTTCTGATTGGTTTCTTTTCTTTCCTAATGCCACATTCCAGTTTTCCGAAGAAACAGAGAACATTTGTTTTTATTTTTGTTGTTTTATTTATTTTGTTTTGTTTCTTTGTTTACTAGGTTGGTGATTATGAGAAGAACGATCCTTGTCTGGTGATGGATCCTCCACACTGGCAAGAACCGAGTTTTGCATTGCCCGGATGAAATGAAAAGTCCCATTATTTGTACTATTTCCTTCCTGTGTGCAATTATATACTTTAGTTGTAACTCAACGAGGTCGAATAGCATTGTTTTCGACATATATACGTATCTTGACACAAGTAATTACTAGCAGAAGCCCATAATCTTGTCTACAAGCCCCATATTTGCAACTTTTCTATGAATATACCAGTTTCTTGTACACACACACACACACAATATATATACACCAGTGGATCGGTAGTAGCGCCTGATAGTAGCACGGTGAATTTGCCTGATCCATTAACACGCGCGCACGGCACACACACACACTAGTGGATTAGCACAAAACGCTACATTGCACGCGGTTCCTTTGTACAGACTATTCATTATGGACGTGTTTGGTAAAGTATTTTTGAGGTAAAGCTGCATGAACCATAATAAATAAATTTTTTGCCTACACATCTAAATCCCTCTATTGTTAGTTAATAGCAATGCTTCAACTTAAATAAAAGGTGATCAAGAGCAAAAAATTAGGACGTCATAATAAATAGTCTAAACTCGTGTGGGATGACTAGAAAGAAACTTTGAATAAAGATGCGCGTAATTGGAATAATTCAGTATTTTGAATTATATAACATCAGGATTAGGTGACAATTATTAAATATCCAGATATTGCAAACTGCTCCGTCGGGAACATCGTCTTTACGAGTTCCATGGATAGTTTAAATAATAATCATAATTTATGTTTAAAAATATACAATAGTGTTCGTACATGACTCATTATTTATGGCACTGATTAACTAGATCTCTTATTAGTTTGGATCCTCTGCTATATAAAGGTGTAATATTTCCTTCTCTATTATCAATATATACCATGTGTATTGGTCAACGGTTAAGATAAGGAAAGAGCAAAATTTATGAAATGGAAATTTTTTAAATATTTTATTTTAAATATTTTTATGTACATTCTCCATAGTAACGAATCAATTTATTACAAATTTAGTTTATACAACAGATTTCATCTATAATAAATATCTTATCACTACTTTTTTTTAATTTTATTTATTTCACTAATTCATCACAAATAACTTAAATTTTTGGAAAAAGTCAATTCCATCTCAAGTTCATTTTTTTATCAATAGATAGGCTGTTTTGTGATAGTGTTTTATCTTTGTCCTTACTAAAATCAAAAGAGCTCCTTTTTACCAGGGAACAATTTATTGCAAATTTTAAAAAATTCATCAAAATATACTTTTTTTAATGAATTTTATTTATTAGAAACTCATTAGTATTGTCTTATCACTTATTGCTAATTTTTAATTCATTATAATTCCATTACAAACTATATCATAATGTCTTATATTTGTAATGAAATCTATTCGTTACAAACTTTTCGGTAGTGGGGTTAATGCTTTTTTTGTACGATCAATTTCTTCTCCATAACACGCGCAATATTAGCGTGATCACGAACTTAAAAAAAAAAAAAAAATCCTTATAAGCTTGATGGATTTATCAATATTCGAAGCTTGAGTTTGATATGGAATTGGGACCAGCCTACTCAACTTGCGTTGCCCTCTAAACTAGGGTTGGAGACCAGTATCATTTAAAGATATTCCTTTCGAGAATTTATTGTTTGAATTTTACCTTCAATCAATGGAGTCCCGTGTTGTCCCAAATGAATCGAGTCGAGCAGAATAAATTATTGTTCAATGTTACTTTTATTTTATTGAATTTGGAATCATATTTGAGCAAACTTCGATCAACCCGAATATAAATCAAGTTCTCCGGTCTTTTATTTATTTATCTTCAACTTAATGGGAAAAAAAAATTCCCGCTGCAAAAATTGCGTGTAATGTGGATTTTCTATATTCTTGACAAGACTCTCACTTCTTCAAAAGAATATGTAGTTTTTGTTTTAATTGATTTTGTTTTTTCAATATTTTCAATGGGAGCCTACAAGAGGGCAATTTTGTTTGCGCTGCTGATGGGCCGTCCAAATAGCAGATAGAATGTTGGCCCGCCATAATGATTGGATTTTTTAGATTTGTCGTAGCTTTTCTATGGGCCCATCATGATCTGTATATGGGCCAAATGGCAGCCCATATTCAAATGTCAAAACGATTTATTTTGTGTTATTAAAGAGAACCACAATAACACCCTCTCTCTCTCTCTCTCTCCCCTTATCTCTCCCTCGAGCGCGCGCGCGCGCACACAAAAAAAATTATATATATATATATATATATATATAAAGCAAATTCCATAAATGTGTAAATAAATATAAAGTATAATCTAATTAAAATCTAACAATGTAAAATTGAAAATATTTATCACATCAGGGATTTGGGGAAACAAATATTTCATACGATTGTACCTCTATATTCGACAAAAGATTTATGGATTATCAAATGGCGCCATTTGTGTGAATGAGAATAATATTGTGCATGTTCCCTAAATCCCTTGATAAGGGCTTATGATTACACAATATTCTTATGAAAGGAAACAAGAAAGCTTATCAACTTATAAGTTTCAAGCCCTCTCTCAAAAGAAAGTTGGTTAGTTAGTAAGTTTTAAACATATCTTCACCTTGTTAGATACCTTTTCAAAAAAGAATAAAATGTCCAGCTGCTTTCAACTATTTGAGGGATAATGATTCAGAGAATCGAGCCTGTGTTTGGTGATAGAATTGAGGATCATAACAATGGACATATACATTGTCCCAAGTTGCTAGACTGGAGTATATAATCGTACCATGTTCTTGTTCATATTAGATGGAGTTGAGAGTTTTAGTCACCTTATAAATTCAAAATGGTCCTTACCGTATAAGATGTACGCCTTTCATGTCCCTCCACTATCTTCAAGTGTTCCAAGGACAATACTCATAACTTTGAGCCTTTATATTTTGAAAAGAAAGTACAAAACATGTTGAATAGTGAGAGAGAAAAAGAAAGAAAACATTGAAGAGAGAGAGAGAGAGAGAGAGAGTAAACAAACAATAATTGCTAAATTAAAGGCTCAAACATACGAAAAATTCTCTATCCCCTAATGCTGGATTTTTTTTTTTCCGTTTTTTTGATAAACCCTAGTGGTGGATTTAACATTGATATTATTAAAATTGTCACTGACATATCTATGCAAATAAGACAGCAAATATGAATTGAAAGGGCACTAGCCACCAACCACAGGCTAAACTACAAAATACATGTGAAATAAAGACGTGAGAATTAAATGTCCACTGAAAAGATAGTTATAGTATCTTAGAAGGATGATGATACCAAAATTTTGGAAAATGAGTTATAGTTCATGAAAGCATTAATATTTTTACCAAAATAAAAAATAAAAAAAATGAAAGCATGAATAATAGGTACTTGTATTTGATTGAAGTGGTATTTCATATTATGTATGAGAGGTTGTGAATTTAAATTCAAATTCCTCTACCCCAAATCTAAAATACTGGGCTAAAATAGGAAATTAATTAGTCAACAACGCACTTTAAAGAAGAAAACAACTATGACAATATAATAAATGATAATATAAAATCATCGCCAACCCAATTATACATACATATATATCAAGTGATTAATAAATTTTATTTTATCACTAAAAAAATTTACAAGGTCGATTTTGATAAAATTGTGTCTAAATTTTCACCATTAATAATTAGAAGTAGATTAGAAAGACAACAGACGATAGTGAATATTTTGTTGTAAATCATAGTGATGCTGTTTATTTGTCATTAGTTATCACGACAAGACTATCAATATACCACTAGTATCTACCAAAACAAATAGAACACTAACTTCAGTTATTATTGTATTATATTGTAACAAAATAAAAATTATTATCATCTATTCACATAATAAAATAAAACTTAATATAACTTGATACTACTATTACTTATCACGGATATAATGAAAATTTGGGTAGATTCATACAATAAAAAAAAAAAGATAAAAACATCCATTTTTCTTTTAGTCAGTAAAATACCAAAAAAAAAAAATGGCAGATTAGGGAAATAAAGAAGAAAGACATATGAGTGGAATTAAAATGTCAAAATGGAGGGTGGATGAATTGACGAAAAAGGGCATGGAAAATATGTCATGGATGACGCTAGCGGACCTAGGGAGCCGCAAAGCCTGCCATTCGAAAGGCCGAAATATTTCATCTCCTGCCAATACTCTTCCATGTGATTTTTGTTCTCTATACAACCAATCCAAACACATCTCTTCATTTTATTCTATATTATTACTATCCTTATTAATAATGTTATCATAAAGGGCACTGAAAAATATTGCTTAAGTGTGGATTGAAGCCGAATTATACTTGATTCATAGTCGTGTTGCGTTGATTAACGTGATCAGTGTTGTGTTTTGACTGTTCGAATGTTTGATATGTTCGTAATTGAATATAAAAGTTTGAACATAACATTATGAATAAAAAAACGAAGATAGTCATTATTGTTTTATTACCTTTTTATTGATTAAAAAAAAAAGAAAATATTATTTAAAGTCGATAAAAGTTGAGTTTTTATAAATATAGAACTAATTTGTCATTATAAAAGTTAAAATGATTTTAAATAAATTGAATGGAAGTGTTGTCCTCATCAATATCTCTTATTTTTTGAGATGCAATTGATGCTATTTTATTGTGTGTTTATATACCTTAATTATGAGATCATTAGTAGAAATTGGATAAGTTTGATTTTGATAAAATATAAATGATACTATTATTATTTGAAAAATACAGAATTGAAATTTTAAATTTTAATAAAATACACATAAAACATATGTATAAGATATGAAGGTTTGATTATATCTTTCAACTCCTATCTCTGTTTCTAGGTATTAGTATTTCATTTTATTATACTTTTATGTTTTCATTTGGTATTTCATAGTATCGTCGAGTATATTATTGCCACTTAAAAGACATAAAATGACTTATTTTTTCAATTATTATTGTGTAAGTTAAATGTCACCAAATTTTTTTTTTTTTAAAAAAGGAGTAAGTTGGTGGCATTGTGGGTGTTCTGTGTGAATGAATGAACCCCACTTGTGTTGCTTGATGAAGGATGAACAAGATATGTCCCACGCACACTCAATGATCTTTTGGAAAAACAAGAAATATTATTCCCACTTTGGCCCTATAATCAAATTATTACATGCCTTTCTGGGTTTTCCACTTTTCCCACCATTAAAAAACACTGTCCCTAGATCTCAGATCGCTGTCTTATCAATATTCAATAATATCCTTTTACTTCTAAAACCACCACCTATCATATGTGTATGCCACTCCTCAAAAATTCCAAAAAATTAATATATCAACTCGGTGTTTGCGTTTAGGGTCTACCGAAAGTTGAGTTGATTAATTTTTAGATTTTGGGCCCCGTATATGTATAGTATATATATATATATCCAATCGTTATAATTAAAATATATTTTATGTGTGTTTAGTTGAGTCGAGTTTAAAAAATTAATTGAACTCGATTTATTTATGCCCTTAATTTAAACTCCATTCATATATCAAATCGTTATGACTAAAAGGCATATTGCGTGTGTTTGATAAAAGAATTGTTTAATTACATATATGTTTCAATTATGACTTCTGAGTGTATGAATGAAACTACATTCAATGCATACAACAATCTTCTATTTTTCCATAAATTGCACGAGTGCTCTACCATCATATGCTCTAGGGTTTTACTGTTTTTCTTTTTTTTTTTTTATCGTTTTGAATTATTTTTTAAAAAAAGTGAGATGATTTCTATATTCTTTTTGTGTAAAATTAAAATATATTTGAATTAGTATTAATCTAGAAGTACTAAATATTATTAGATTAAAATTAATATAACTGAATCTTTTACTCTTTTTTGTTTATGTCGCATCAATCAGACAAAGTTGAGATGAATATTGTTACTTAATTTATCACGAGTTTTATTATAAACTAAAAAGTTAAAGTATTTTTGTTTCAAACTGAAATAAATAATTTTATTAGAATTAAAATTATATTTGAAAATACAAGAATGAGAAATAAAAATATGGACAATCAAAACTGTTTTGCCTAACTCCTGATCCTTTGATCACGTTTGTAATTTATTTTGTTAATTATATAATCTTAATGTAGATAATTTAGCTTTGGATGGGTAGATAAGTAAATTAATATGAATGCGGAAAATACCAACTATATTTGCAAAAGAATGAAATAAATATAATGTCTTTGTTAAAGTTCAATTTTGTATCAATTTAAATTCCCTATTTACTTCGAACACGTTTCACATAGACATTCCACGTGACTAAAATGTTTACTTGAATATCACATCTACTTTTTCTTTTGGCAAACTACCAATGACTAAATGAACTATGACAGTTGAAAGTTATCTTTTGGTCATGATTCATTTCTAAACCAAGTTTTTCAAAATACCCCAAAACTTCTAAGAGAAACGGCACCAAACATCGCCCTAATTGCTGTAGGCAAAGCATTATATTGTGTTTTGTGCTTAATTGAGGCTTCAAGCATACAAACGGCTCCTGATCCATGTTCATTCGAGCAATATTTAACTGATATTTTCAGTCGTTGAATTGAGTATGATTATATCATAATTTTATTTATTTTTTTTAATATTTTTTGATACCGAAAACATCAATTGGATATTATCCTGTGCGAAGAATAAAGTTAAGTTTTTTCCATACAAACTATATAAATGGATAAATTCTACTTATAGCAATTTTGTACTTCACTTTTAAAAAAGTTGTCCGCAATGTTAATTCTTATCCTTAAGCATTGACCGGTTGATATCATTATCATTGAAAGAATAATTCCAAATTACTACCACAAAGTTTGATCTTTATTTGCAATGAAGTGATTGATAACAGTAGATATGGACCCTCGATATTATTATTAAAGATATATATATATATATGTATATATTAGTATAATGAATCTTATAGTTATCCACAAAATTATTTGTTTATAAAAGTTAAGACTTAGAGCTAGACAGGAGTGGTCGCATGCAGCCCATGTTGTATTTCTTTTAGGATATATTATTTCAAGTTGGGCATTTAATATATGACTTTGGAAAGCTGGCAATTATTATTGCTCGCTGCATGGAAAAAATAGACAAAAGTGAACTTTATATACATAGGCTTATTTATTAATTCACACTTCAAATCTGTTGAGGTTATATAGAAAAATTTCAGATATTTACATTCCGTGGGCGCACAAATCTTCTTGTCAAGGATTCAAAACCTACCTTGTAGAAAACTAGAAATCAATACAAAACTACTGTATCTTCAACATTTTTCTTTCTTGCTTTTTTTTTTTCATAAAAATTATGCAGGTTCCTATATTTAAAAATTTAAGATTCAATAATTACATAAAAATTCCATATTATAAAAGAAAATGCCTGTCGAGACATTATACAATCTTTATACACGTCGATTTCATGACAATTTACAAAACGCCAGCCATAAGCACTATGTATTCATTCATGTGCTCGCCTATTTTGATATTTATAATGTCACAAAAAAAAAAAAAACAAAAGTTTAAACTTCAGTATAATTTATTAAGATATTTCTATAAAAATGTCATAATTTTTTCAAAGGAAAAACTATTTATTATAATCAATTAATTATATCAATGCTTCAATTGGAGCTAAAACTATTACAGTCAATCAATACTAAATACCAAATAATCACAAACAAATTACTAGACAATAGTAGACAACAAATTGGTATAGAATTATAACAATATCCACGTTCGTGAGAATTCAAACCCAAAATTAATATATAATTGAAACATTTTGTTTTAAACGTCACATTAGATTTTCTATATTTGATGTATGGTGATTGCATGCCCAAAAATTGCTCCACGAACAAATACTAGCATTTAATATCAGTTAAAATTTCAATGCCAATGCCGAGTAATTTGCCACAACAACTAAAGAAAAAAAAAAAAAAGAAAACTTAATTTAAAATAATTCATATAGGTGATTATAGAAGTCGATGTTATTTTGAAAAAGAAAAAAAGAAAAGAAAATATCATTACATCATTAAATAATTTAAAAATAAATAAATTTTACATAACTGAGAATAGATATATACCTAAATGTTGTGTAGACCTTGAATCAAAGGCCTCATGCTTCTAGAGTTAACTGCAGTATTGCTCATTAGATTAAACTCTCTTTTAAACTACTTCTAGTGAGTACATTTTGAGAACATACAAGCCATAAATTTATTTAGAGCATTACACCGACTTCATTTTTCAATATTGTCATTAGTTCATTAATTGAATTACTACAACAGTATGTATAACTTGTTACATGTATCATATTATTTTACGTGTAATGTTATTCACACAAATTTAGGAGATTTAATAGTATACTTGATAAATTTATCCACATTAATGATTTATTGAAAATATAAGCGAAAGAATAATTAGAAGGTTGTGTGAATGTTATATTGTTATTTATACGAGGGTAAAGTTGGAAAAAATTGCATTAAATATTGCCATGTTTTTGTAGAATGACAAATATCTTGAAACTAAAATAAGAGGTCAAAACAACATGTAATACGAAAACGGATGTGATAGCTTTGAATGAATGAGAAATTAAATATCGAAATATATTATTAAACTAATAAAGTCTATGAGCGCTTTCAAGTTCAATAAATTAAGCAAACGGAATCATTGAATGTATATATTCAAACTCAATGAATTAAATAAAGGGGCTCAACAAAAGAGTTCCAACTTCAATAACGGATTAAGTGGATGTAAATCAAAAGTTCATGTTTTTTCATTTTAAGACCACAAACTTTGAATTATCATAAATATATCCCATTTTGCCAGAATCACTAACCGAAAATCAACTTTAATTTTTCTATTTTTCTCATTTTGTATCGGCATTTTTAAATGCTTCGAATTTAATATACTATCTCTATTAAAGCTATTAAAAATAAAGAGCCTGCTTAATCATTCTTAGGGACCAATCTATTGTTACCCTAATTTAATATGTCCCAAAAATCAATGATTTTAATTTTTAAGTTGTGTGAAATAAAATAATAATAATAATTATAATAATAAATAATAATTGTCAAGAAAAAGAGAGAGAGAGAGAGAGAGAGAAAAGATGCCCTGTGCCAGCTGAGCAATTTGGTGAAAGATATTTTATGAGTGGTCCACTCCGTACAACTCTCCAATATATTCAAATCCAAATTTACACTGAACCAAAAAAATAAAAATAAAAATAAAAGAATATATATTGCTAAGAATAGTAATATTAGCATTATTATAATACCCGAGCTCAGTTTCCACTGTAAATTGATATATAAAGCATATCCTTCTCCTTCCATTTCTGCAAATTTTCTGCAACTAAACAATCTCTACACAACAAATTTGTTCAAAATCTGTAAATCCCACTTTCCAAATCTGTATATATATGCAGCAAATATCTTTTCAGATGGTTATGTCCCTTCATCTCGTTTCCTCGTTTGGAAATTTCAAGACTTTCAATCCCAGTAGCTAGTTTTTGATCCATCATCAATCAGGATTTTTCTGGGTTTTGTGTGTTGTGTGTGAGATTTTTGTGATGGTGGTGTGCGATTTCTGCGGCGAGCGGGCGGCGATACTCTACTGCCGCGCGGACAGCGCCAAGCTCTGCCTGACGTGCGACCAGCACGTGCACTCAGCCAACGCCCTCTCCAGGAAGCACGCCCGCTCCCAGATCTGCGACAACTGCGCCGCCGGGCCCGCCGCCGTGCGATGTGCCACCGACGGTCTCGTGCTCTGCCAGGAGTGCGACTGGGACGCCCACGGCAGCTGCGCCGTGTCCGCCGCGCACGATCGCTGCCCAGTCGAGGGGTTCTCCGGGTGCCCGTCGGCCCTTGATTTGGCGTCGGCCTGGGGTTTGGAGATTGAGGAGAAGGAAACGGTGTCGCATGAGTGGGGCGGCTTGCTAGAG
This sequence comes from Petrea volubilis, assembly GCA_026212405.1. Classification (NCBI taxonomy): domain Eukaryota; kingdom Viridiplantae; phylum Streptophyta; class Magnoliopsida; order Lamiales; family Verbenaceae; genus Petrea; species Petrea volubilis. The sequence continues at coordinate 10,567,194 of CM047870.1, forward strand.
GAGCTAATGGTCCCGAATGCCGGCTCGGTGATTTACTCCGATTGTGGCGGGGAGTTGGTGAAGAAGAGGAGCCCCAGCTGTGGGAAGCAGAAGCAGGTGATTTTGAAGCAGCTGTTGGAGCTGTTGGCCGATGGCGGCGGTGCCGGTGGTGGTGATGGGGAGGAGGTGGGGCCCCGGACTCCCAGCAGCGGGGGAGGCGGCGGCTCATGGCGGCCGGAGGATTTTGGCGGACGGCTTGTGGAGCAAGTACAAGAGCAGAAGCAGCAGCAAGATGGAGGGTTTACGTCGTTGTTGATGATGCAGACGTCGGCGAATCAAAAAGATGAAAGCAACATGTTGTGGAACACCAGCACATGTGATCACAGCGCCCAGGTGTTGTTTTTGATCTGTTTTTTTCTTAGCTGCATTTTCACACACACTTTAAATGCAATTGGTTACTTTATTTCGTAAATACAGAAACTTAATGTATGTATTCGAATTTGTTATGTTGATGCTTTTTAATGTAACTGAACAACAATCTTGATTGAATAAGCAGTAAATTGTGGACTAGAGTGCTATATTTTATTGGATGTTGTTATTCTTTTTCCATGATATTTTAAGGCCTTGGTTCGCATATTTGTTGTTTGTATGATTGGAGGATTTTGTAGTGACTGTCATTGTTCATATAAAGTGTTGTTTATTACGTTCATAGTTGTCATATATGTGGCTTTCCTAAATCAATAACGTTTGTGCAAACACAATACTTTGGAGGATATTCCTGGCATATTATTCATGTATTGAATGCTAACTTGCAAAGCAACTGTAAAAAATGAACTATTTCATTACTTGCTAGTTTGATATGGAAAATTTTTGTATGGACCGCGGCTTGGGTCCCATTCCTGCACATCTTACATGTAAATGTTTTCTATCAAAATAAATTAAATATTGCACGAATGTCGTCTGTTTGGTGCACGAGCGAGGCTCAGGACCCGGTCTATACAAGAATGTTTTGTCTAAAATCTCTCTTACTTTCTCTTTTCTCTTGGCTACTGTGAACGTTTGGTTTATTATATCTTTGATCAAGTTTGTTGTTACTTTATCACTTTTGGGAACAAGTATTATGCTTTTTGACGGATATTTACTGTCTAATTTTTGTTCTTCTGCTTTTGTGCTTCTCGTTTTCATGTTAGCTTAGAAAATAAATCTAATACTTTGTAAATGGTTAAAATGGACTCTTCTAGTAACTTGGGTTGCTTATGTACACAAAAATCAAGGACAAATGCTAAGTGGTTGCTAGGTGAGCCCATTGTGCTGAGTGTCGCTTGTGGGCACCGGCCTGATGACACTGAACATTTGATTGAAGAAACGTGCTCGATTTACTTGTTGAACTCGTTAGTCCACATTGGTGTTTTTCGCAGATATGGGACTTTAATCTTGGACAGTTGAGGGGGCACGAGGAATCTGCTCTAGAACTGGAGTATGGTGGAAGTGAGATGGTGTATAATGTGAAAAACTTTGGAGAACTGCTGAAAGAAGCGTCTATGTCAAAGAGAAGAGGGGTCGACTGTTCTATTGCACTTGGGGATTTAATTCCCTTTAATGTAAGCTTTTCCTTCGGTGAAGATCTGTGATATCTCTTTAGTTAAATTTCTCTCATCAAGCCATTACTGCTTGATAGTGCTTTTGTTGTTGCATTAGTCTGCTGATCCTCTTTTTGCACTTTACCGCTGACTTTGTAAGGTCATTTAGTTGTGTCTTTCATATACATTTCACACGCGCTCGCATATATATTGAAACATGTTGTAAAATGTATATGGAAGGTAGAATGAAACGATTTTACAGAGAAGAGTGTGATAAATATATATCAGTGCGTGTGTGTGTGTGTGTTGAGCTACTCCAATTTGCTTTATAATTATTTTGCTACTTGAACTTAAAAAATTTTATGGACTTGTTCGTTCTTGAACAGTGAATTTGTTCCTTGTGACACAAAATTGTTATCAATGCCAAATTATGTTGATAGTTTCCTATTGTTCTTCGGTGTTGCAGTTTTTCATGTTGTTTCTACACAACGATTTAGCATGATAAGAATTAAAAGAGGCATTGAAACATTTATTAAACAACATAAAATGCATGATCAGAAACGCAATACTCGTCAACAGAGCTTGCCGAGTATGATCTTAAATCTTTCATGTGAATCCGGATAAGTGTAAGCCTATATGCAAAATCATTTTATCTCTAACGTTCCAGAATTTCTCGTATAATTATTAATTACTTCAATTAAATATAATTTCTTCAGGCCAAGTAAAAAAGACTAAGTCCTAATTTTTATATTTCCTTGCCATCTCTTTATTCAAATTTTTTTGTCGCTGTCGAAATGCAGGGTGCCTCAAATAATCAGACGGCAAGCCAGGGGCCTGCGACCTCCGAGAGCAACAATTTGCCTATGTCAAGACCGTCTTCATGTTCGGGTTTTAATAAACCTAATTGCTATGCTGGCTCAAAAGATTTCCAATTCATGGATCAATCAATTTTAATGAAAAGTGAAACTACAATGACAAAGGCTGACATGGAACTTCTGGCGAAAAATAGAGGCAATGCTATGCAACGTTACAAGGAAAAGAAGAAAACACGGAGGTAGCTATTTCCTCTCATCTTTTTCTGTTTGACCTGAGGATTATTCTTCATATCAGGTTGTACTTGCCTTGTGATTGGTCACTTTTTTCGCACTGAACAAGAATAACTTGGCAAACATATTTCATTTGTGATGTGATTAGTTTTGGTTTGATTGAATGTATGCTGGTTTAGAATATCCCGGGATATGCTCCCCAGGCCCCCATGGTCTCTATGAATTTCGTGTGATCTCGAAATGATGTTTGTTTGTAGATACGACAAGCACATACGATATGAATCAAGAAAAGCAAGAGCGGACACTAGGAAGCGAGTCAAGGGCAGATTTGTCAAAGCAAGTGAAGGCCCGGCAGGATGAGTAGTGCCCGTAGTACGTAGTTGAGCCGTCCGATTTTTGCTGTGTGTACATATTTGTTAATGTAGCCACCATGCTCTCAGCTAAAGAAGATGATGTGTGATTTTTATCTTGTTTACATTTTGTTCTTTGATAATTGCTCATGCCAAAACTATAGGAAAGCTAAGGTGCATTTAGTTTTGTCATGGTTGTTGGGCATGACATGACATGACATGGGAGATCTCATGAGTCATGAGCAGTAATCTTATTGATAATAACTTAGTTTTTTCCAGTTGTATGCTTAGCCCAGCAAGGCTTATTTGTAGTTTCGAACAATCTTTTTCAAACCTGCATAGATTATTCTGCCCTATCAGTCTATTTTCATGTTTTGACTTTGAACTTATGACATAGATATTATCATTCAGTTGAAAGACAAGTTCATATACAACACGTAAAGAGAATCTTGGTTTGTATGATCACAGAAACTAACCCGTACGCTGAGGTTCGTTGCTCCTATTTAACTTAAGACATGAGAGCACCTCCAAACGGGCTATTAGAGCCACGTCAACATTGCGTTAGAAAGAACCATAAATAGCCTTGTGACAAGAGTTTCAGAGAACCATAAATGGCTGCGGTCCAGATTCTCAAACTTCACAAGGTATCTATTTCTCCATTTAGTTCAAGAAAGCATTAAAGCAACACTGGAATTTGGTATATATCTCGTGTACACTATATTCGGGATAAGATTTGGTATAATTACATATAAATTCTCTAGGTTTGAAACATTATATTTATTACCTTTTGATAATGGAAATAATAAATGACCCACATGCCCTCTCAAGTTCTCCGTTTAGAAAAAAGAAAAAGTTAGTCATGCTCATAACATCGTCCTTTAAGTTTGGAGTAATTATAGGTATACCCCCTCTAAGGTCTAGGGATTTTTTTTTTGGGAGAAGATTTCCATTCAATTACTTCAATGACTTATGTGTTATAAATCAAAATATTACATCATTATAACCCAAGTTATAAACCAAACTATTAAATCATAACGAAACAAATAAAGTACTATCAAAGTAGAACAAGAAACAATTATTATAATAGAATAAAGACCCATACAATTTAATGGGAAATCAAACCCAAGATCTCCTTTCACAGCTTCCCCAATTGAGCTGAGTCCCATCAGCAGTTTAGGGTTCCTAAATGGGTTTTCGTTGGAAAAATTGTCAACACTTGCACTCGCCAATGCAAAATTGAATTTTAATTTACCTTTTCAGTTCATGTCAACGATTTCTACGACACAACATACGGCATGGTCTACATTAGATGTGGTTGGTACTAGGCGTGATGGATGTAAATTCACCAATTTTACAAGGGTCTATCTATAGTTAAATATGTACACTACAAAAAGAAAGCTCATAACTGGATCTGTGCGGGAGGCAAGAATTAAATACAGATAGTTGGGTGAATTGATTATGAAATGTTAAAATCACTCCCTGCTTGTGAATATATAGTTTGAAAAACATTTTCTTTCTCTAGTTAGCTTATCCGTCTTTTTGATAAAGTTTGAAATTAAGTGCCCAAATCCTTTTAGCCATCAAAGCCCTCAACAAATTGTCACAATCTAAATGCCATAACTACCGAGAAAATTCTTATTCAAATTTGATTTGGTTGAACTCAACAAATTATATAATAAGTGTATTATATTTGCTTTGGTCACTTTTCTTGAATATCTGCCGTGCGATTATAATCCGGGATTTAGCCACGGATTTTGACAACTCGGTGGAGTCAGTGTTGATCTCAACTAAAATTTTCCATTAACTAATATCTTTACAAGATTTTCGCTGGCTATGGAGAGTGAGAAACTTGTGAAACCTCTCCCCCTCTAATCATGTGAAAGCTTTTAAAGCCATCTCCGACACACATATCTATATGTGTATGTATATATATATATATATATATATATATATCCCATTGATCTCCATTTCGAGCTCTATTTCTTTATTCTCTTCATGTTTCTATCATGATATAAATTATGAAAGAGTTGTCCTTGTTTCTTATAAAGAACTCATTCGGAGCCAAGATGAGGAGCGGATTCAGAAACTTTTGCAACGGAGAAAGCTCCACCTCAACCCTCGATCGCCACCAGAAACTCGACCATCTGGGCGGCGGCTCCTCCACCTGCACGGTGGCGGAGCCGCCACCGCCACCACCACCACGATCGCCACCACCTCTCGCGAACTCTCCTCGGAGCCACCAGCCGACATTAGAGGAGATGATCTTGCAACTAGAAATGGAAGAGAAACTCAAGGCTAGAAAAAGAGGAAACAATAATGTAATGCAGGATCAGCGCAGGATGTCGTGCGTGAACAGCTCCGACATCCTGAGAAGCGCGAGAAATGCCTTAAATCAGTACCCTCGATTCTCCCTGGACGGCAAGGACGCCATGTACCGATCATCGTTCACGAATTTATCCCCGATCATCATTGGAACAAATCATCATCAGACCCAAAAGACTAGATTGCCGGACGTTGTGGGCGGGGAGAGCGTGATCTGGTGCAAGCCCGGGGTGGTGGGGAGGCTGATGGGGCTCGAGGCCATGCCTATTCCTCTAAACAGTAGGTATAGAAGGGAGAGGCTCAGCGCGATCATAAAGCGTCAGAACTTGCGTAAGAGAGCGCAAAATGTGGTCATCAACGATACCAACATGCGCGGGAGGAGATCGTGCTCGAGGGGTGGGTACTGTGTTATGAATTATAAGCCGGCAGAGATCGATGAGGGGGGTTGGCCAATGAGACCACGTGTTGTGTAAGAGTATATGAACCTCCTTTTTTGTTTTTTGGGTTGAGGTAAGGAAATGGATTTGATGATTTTTTAATTTTCACTTGATTGCATACGTTGTCTGATTTTTAGTATTTTATTTTTACGGTGTTTTTCTTGTAATTACGTGGGATTGTATAACTTGTTTTCTTAGTTTTGATATTACAAATATTCGCAGTTTGATCAGAATTAGTTAAGGTTGCCTTTGAATCAACGTATTTGAATTTGGATACGAATTTGAAATCTATGATTCATCTAGATGTAGAAAGAATTTCAACATACTCTTTATGTACATTGGCGAGTAATATTATTTACATTGTCAATTTTCATTATTGAATATTCACCTCACACACACACACATATATATATATATAACTTTTTTTAACATATATATATATATATATATGTATGTATCAATCACAAAAATACTTCATCACTTCTTCATTAGCTTGCTAATTCCAGCCTATACTGCCTTGGAATTCATCCATAGCTTCATCTACACTTTGGAGTTTGGCCTCGTATACATTTTGGTAACTTATTCACAAATTTATGGATAATGAAAAAGTTGCTGCTAATTATATAACAAGTGATAATAAAAAAAATTATTATTAGTTATAATATTTAGTCATCAAAGAATTTATTTCATCATGCACATAATTTATATACTTATTAGTGACAACATAGAGTCTAAAATTATAATATTAACAATTAGTGACACACCTATGAGGATAATTAATGATAATGGAATCTTATTACAAAATCATACTGAATTTTTTTTTTGTCACAAAGTTTCCATTACAAGATCTACAAGAAAATGAGTAAATAGTTATAATATAACAAGTAATAATGAAACAATTATCATTAATTATATACATTTAGTGATAACAAAATTATATTGTAACAAAACATAGTTTGCATAGTATCAAAGGTGACAACATAATGCAAAATTCATAATTAGTGACACACATATAGTAATAACTTAATTGGTGACAATGAAATTTTGTCACAAAATACTAATGGCAATTTTTTTCGTCAAAGTTGTCATTATAAGTGTGTCATTAATGGTAAATAGTGACAACTAAAATATCAATTCTTGCCACCATTGAGTAGTATTATGACAACATAAATGTTGTTATCGCCCCCCAAAAAAAACTTGACTAGTTATAAAAATAGAAGGTATTGTCAGTTAAAACAATTATTGGCAATAATTGATTTTAATTATATTATCATTTTTATATCTTGTCAATCATATTAATTTTTTTTATAGTGATAGATGTCACTTATTGTTAATTGTGACAATTAAAACATTTGATTCTATCACCATTGAGTAATAATTGTGACAATATAAAAGTTGTGGTCACTAAAAAAACCGAATTGGTGATAATATAGAAAGTATGGTTACTTAATATAATTTGACTGACAAAAGGATCCGTAGTGAGATAGAGATAAGTTACTGAAAAATTATGTATTAGTTTGAAATTAAGATACGAGATTTATTTTTATTTTTATTTTTATTTTTTGAAGGAAAGCAGACAATTTTATTAACGAAGTAAATCGTTTGCTACAATGGATGTAACAGAAGCAGGAATATTCAACGGACCCTCCATTGAAGAGTAGGTGTTTCTAATTAACGTGTGGGCCACTCTATTGCCGTCAAGGCCTACATAAAAAATATCAACAGAATCAAATAAAGACAATTTTATCTTTTGCATCTTGTAATAAGTTTCCAAGCCAGGAGCTACCTTCCATTTGGGATTTGAGCCTGTTAATCAGCTCCAAGCAATCACCTTCGCGTTCGATCCGATTCCAGCAGACTTTTGCTGCAAATTCAAGAGCGAGACCTGCTGCTAGTACATAATTATAGCATTTGGTGTTGTAATTATTTTATATGAAACTTGGATAGTTTTGTCTTTTTATTTTTTTTTTGTCCCTTTGCTTTTTGATAAAAAAAATGGAACTTTCCATTCATCATCTAAAGAAGGGGCAAATTTGGCAAAACAATTCATAAAATCTACCCCGTCATGAATTCTATCAATCATAAACTTGTAATCAACCTCCCCAAAAGATTTATCAAACTTAGATTAATAGCAAGGCGCAAATCATAATATGTTGCATCAAGTGGCAGTGTATCAATAGTTGGATGAAAGACACATATTCAAACGTGATGACAAAATAATTAGTTCATAAAAGAAAATTAAATTTAAATAAATATATATTATCCATCTAACCACCCAAACCCACATCGCGCAAAGTACACACTTAGCTTCCTGAAAATTTTAATCCAAATCAAACGAGTGGCAAATATTATTACACTTAATATATGTTGTCGATCATTTTATTTAAAATAGATATTAATTACATGATAAATGTAATTCGCTTTACTGTTCAACTAATATTACTTTGATCAAATAAGACTTGAGCTAGAATTTTTCACCTATTGTCGTGGGAATGTTGCCCCAAGGGCTTTCAATTAGATTGCACATATGATTTTAATGATCATTAAAATTTAATGTCATGCATATATACACAATACTATAATGTATATATCGAATTTAACGCCCTGCCTGCATTGCCAGCCAATTATCTAACCATACTTATCCTTTTTTTGGTGAATGACAGATATTTTTCTCCCGAAAATTGTGTCTTTTCGAATTGATTTGTAGTTAATTTGCTCAGTCAATATTAAAATTCAATGTCCCTTAGGAGTACTAAGACCGCCAACTTTATTCAGCTTATAAAATGTACAACTTATGTAATTTTTTTAAAATGATTTTGGTAACGCCGTGGTTTTAATTGAATTGTCATTACCGCCATGCATATTTCTACTAGAATTATATATATATATATATATATATATATATATGTGTGTGTGTGTGTGCGCGCGCGCGCAATGTTGTTTCGAAATGAATGAATAGGGATCCAGGTGTGCTCCTCGGGATGAGCGGGTGGTCCTACAAAAAGGACAATGAACACACATGAGTCTATCTGAATTTTGCTATGGCGCAGAGCCTTCGATGCTCAAGTACTCTGCGTTGGTGAGTACGAGATAACACTATCATAAATATATTCACCTTCTTCTGTGAATATATGTCGGAATCGATTTATGTCCTAAACTATTTAATTTTTTTTGTTATATCTGCTAGCATCCGTGCATCACAAGATTTTCTTGAAATGGATACAAATCTACACACTTAAAGTAACATGGTAGGCTGGACCAGGACCTTTGTCTTTTTTTTTTTTTTTAAGAAGCTCTAATTTATTGGTGATCAAGACATTTTCTAAATCTCAAGTAAATATATTGTACGAATTTCATCGTTTAATAATAATCTTTTTAATACACACCTAAATGTTCCGCTTTTTGGAATTCCTTCAAATATTGTAAACAATTATTTTTCCCAAAAGAAATATCCAAAGGTCTCACTATTTGGAAAAAAAAAAATCTAAAATTTTGTACGACATTCAAATTAAGTTGGACTATTAAAACAAGACACAATTTAACACATATTAGTTCACACTTAAAAGTATTTCAATTCAAAAATAATTGTGATATTCCATAAAAGATGTCTTAATAATTCACAATAAACTTTTAATTAAATTAATACTTTTTCATGACACTATAAAATATCAAAATAGGTAAAGGGCCAAAAGCAATTCGAAAGATGGGCACTTAATAGGCCGACGACGACAATTCACAAGAACCATTAATCCCAATTTATTCACAAAATTAATTAACGCGGCCCTTCACTAAAATAAAGACAATTCATTTTACCATGTAAGTAATATCAATTTGATTGAATCAAATTTGAGTTAGAATTTTTCGTAATTTTGTCGTGGGAATGTTGCGTCCAAGAGTTTTCCAATTTGATTGTACATACGATTTTAATGACATTATTAAAATTTAATGTCATGTATTATATAGTAAAAATCGAAATTTAATCCTGTCTGCATTGCCAAATGGAAACTTAAAATCAACCGGCTGGGTATTTCTACTTTCAAGCAATGGTGTTTTGTGATTTTTGACCCGAAAAAGGCTCTTCCTCATTGTATATATTTACATGTATTCAAAGTTTCCCATCCCAATTGATTTGTATTAAAAAATAAATAAATCTTGGTATAATTCAACACTTATAATGTCACACTTTTAAAAATTGTTTCAATTATATATACACTAATCATGATACTCTATAAAAATTGTTCCAATAATCTACACTAAACTTTTATTTAGGAGGTGTTTGCAAGAGTTTAGAAAAAAAAAAAAAAAAGGTAATTATGTACTTTTGGTTGAAAAAAGCTACCCATAATTGTTTTATTTCTTATCTTCTCTTTTTGAAATGCTTTGAAAAACTTAAAAAGGTACAAAATTGGAAAGCACCTCCATACTTTTGCATTTAGTGATTATCAAGAAACTCAAGCTATTACAAACACCTTCTTAAAAAGATACTATTATGATTACAAAATATCAAAATAGACTCTCGATATACTCTCAATTGTATGTCACTCTTAACTACTATTTCATAATAAAAATTATCACAATATTCACTTATAGTGCCACCCTTCAACAGGCATTTTTTTTTTCAGCGAGTATAATGCGCCATGCTACCATCCTCAATTAGTACATTTTCTATCATCATTTAACGTGCTTTAATGTTCAACTCCAGCCAAAATAGTGAAAAAGCCTTTAAATTTTCTAATCAAAATCCATATTACAACCCATTAAAAGTCCATTATAAAACTGGGCCCATCAAGCTGACAAGGTTTTGAAAGCTAATTTGGGGCCGTCAATAGTTTTGGTGCGGCCAATGATCATTTAGTACTATAATAGTTACGACTTAGAAAGTGTTTGTCAAAGCTTATTTGAAATATCTTATAAGTTCTTACATCTTATAAGATATTTTAGGAGTTTATAAAATATTGAATCTTATTTTAAAAATAAGTTATTAAAGTGTTTGGATAAATAAATTGAGTGTTAGCTTATAAAATATTAGTAATAGTAATATTATAATTAATTTAGTTAAAAATAAAAGATATTGGTAAATCTTAAAAAATAAGCAAGTACCCCCTTACTTTTCTAAAATGCACTTATAAGCTACTAAACATTTTATTTTTTGAACTTATAAACTCCTTCCCTTAAAATTTAGCAAAACACTCCACCACATCTAATAAACTCCAAAACATTTTATAAAATGTTTTGAGGAGTTTTATAAGCTTAGCCAAACACCCTCTTATTATTAATTCTATTATTAAAAAGGAAGTTATTTTTGTACCACAAATTACAATTTTTTATGTTATTTTACAAATTTTGTCATTCAATTCTATGTCAAAGAAATAGATATATGTAAAATTATGACTAAAATTAAAAATTTTCATAAAATTGAAGCAATTCGAATATCAAATTTTGATATGTTAAATTTACTCTTTTAATCAGAAAATACATGTAATGAAGTAGCAAATAAAAAGGTCACAATTGAAATATCAAAGCAAATCTGAAATCCACATTCTCAACCCATAACTTCCTCTATTGGTGCTTTTTCAACTTAAAGTTTGGAAGTTAAAACCCATCTTTAATAAATAGAATCCCCACCCACCCACCCCTACCAATCATTAATTCTTTTGGTTTCCCTCCCCCCACCCCCTCCTCTCTCTCTCTCTCTCTCTCTCTCTCTCTCTCACACACACACACACACACACACACGCGCGCGCGCCCATGCGCAGAAACACTTTTCTAATCTGCCATTATTCAACATATTTTCTCTTTTTGTGTTTATTTTCTTTATCATATGATCTTTTCTTGTAAATTATTTTACTTTTAACTTATCCTTATTTTAATAAATTAATTCTAATAATTCTAAGAAAAGTATACTCATAGAGGATATTAAATAATATTTATGTTTCAATCCTAAAAAAATTTAAGTATTGAATTAAATTGTATAATTTTTATATATTGCACACACATAGAGTGTGCAACACTCCTAGTGTTTTTAATATAAATGTTGTATAATTTAATTTTCCAAATGATATTAATAATTCCTTTTGATTTTTTTTCTCGCACTTATGCTGTCTATTCAATTTTTTTCTCTGCAATTAAAAATAGGATTTTTATATCCCGATATCCTAGTGGGCTTTTGATCCTTTCAAGCATGTGAATTTTGGATCTAAGCCCAATAATTAACATTTTAAGAAATTAATCATAAAAATTTATGAAAGACCAAAAAACAATTAATTAATTTGTGTAATTACTAATTACTTTAAATTGACCTTCTTACAATCTACGGACCAAATAATTAATTTATTAATCCATTTAATCAATTAAATTAATCAGTTGCCAATGGAGTTGTAGTCCAATGGTAAGGGTTTGAACCGATACCATTAATGTCTTAAGTTCGAACATTTTTGTCCTCTTCCATTTCTCTTTGAATAAGTGTGTGCGTATGTGTGTCCTGTTTTGGTTGATATCTATAGAATATTTCGAATTAATTGTATAAAAAAAGTAATAAAAAAAATTAATCAGTTAGTGTATTACTCCGAAAATCCACTAATAAGCTAGTAATAACCCCACAACTTTTGTCACTTAGTATGGCCTTCATTTTTTCTTTTATACAAATTTTTAAGTTATATAATGAGTGGATAAAAATAAGAATGATCTAGAATCAATTAAAACATCATGTTATCTCATCTAAATTTATATTTACTCTCTTTACATTTCATTCATATGTTTCATGCTTCTTGTTTGTTCACTGCACAAGTCCATAAATCACACTATTAGAGTATCAGACATTCCAATGTGATCATGTGTCATTGTGGTAAATTATCTCCATAAAATCGTTCTCAAATGCAGACTATAAGTTTATTTTTATTTTTTTAATAATATATTATAACTCACGAACGCACATCTGCTAGAATTCAAACTCTGATCATTACACTCCCCACGCCTCTAAGACAAGGTTTATGAACAAAAGCCCCAGGCACAGGCTATAAGTATTAATCATAGCTTTGTTTAGGTATCTTCGGTATATTTGTAGTGTAATTGTCATAACGTGGGCATATAACATCAAACACAAATCTTATGATTAAAAAAAATGTATAGTAATATAGCCAATTCAAATTTAAGTTAAATTTCAATCAAAGTTAGGCTAAACACCACCCATGCAGACAAGGGAAAATGTGGATACGATTTTAATAATATTTACACGAACTCATGAAATAGTAACCAATTTCAAGTTGAGACATAGTTGATTCCAATGTTTGAGTTGAGCGGGGGCCGGAGGCGGGCCTAGAGGGACCTGCTAACTCCCTCCTCCTCTCAAATTTGAAATCGAGCAAAATTTCATATATTTTGTTTGAAAGTTTAAATTATAACTGATATATCACAAGAAGTTGCAAAATTAATTTTAAAGTGATTGTAGATCCTTAATAGTATCCTTCCTCTAGTCAACAAGTCGCTCCCAATGCGACATGTGGACCATACTCCAAATAATATAAATATTTTTAATATTTCGCAAAAATTTGATTTCATTCTTCAAACGAAAAACTCTAACTCCACCTTGGTTGAATCGAAACAGAATGTGGGGGATTTATCCAAAGAAAACACACACATACTACACACAGTAGAGTTTGGCAATGCAAGAGCGGGAAACTTTGGAACCAAGTGGGCCAGATTGTCATGATATTGAACGCAAAAGAAACTTTTGACCCAGATCAGACCTACTTTATAATATATATCTGTCTTGAGCCCAATGGATATCACATTGCATTACACTTAATAATAACAAAGATAGCAATCAAGTACCCCTTTTTACGTTAGTTAAAAAAGTTTAACTGATGTATGCATAGTGTCCATGCATTTTTAACTGGATTGAAAGTGGAACATTTGAACTTTTATCAGATAACAGACTTTTTCGGAGAGTGTGTTTTTGGTCCACAATGCATTTTGTCTGGAATCTGGATTTTCAATTTAATTGTTATTTCTGTCAAATCAAAAAAAAAAAAAAATGATGAATTGTTACTTCTGATATTTTTCTTTTAATAATACGTGCACATACCCCTCACATATGCACACTGTTAGAATTTGAATTTTTTATGATACTTGCGACGTCTCTAAAAACAAAGTACATGTTTAATAGACCAGATTCCCTAAAAGCAATAGTATTCTTAATATGTTATCTTAGTTGTAAGATTTTAATTAGTAAAAATACATATAAAATATAACTTTATATGAACCTAAATGGGGGACGGACTGCACCTTCCCATTCTCCTTTGACTAGGTTTTTGATCTTGATTTAAGAAATCTATAATATTATGAGCGCCATAATGATCAAGATTATATAAAAAAAAATACGATTAATAATTAATAACACAATAAATCAAGCTTGAGCCTGATATTTTTCAATCGAGGTCAAGTTCGAGTTTGTGTGAAACTTGAAAAAAAAAATTAATAATAACAAAAGTAATTCAAATTCATTTCATTCACATTCATAATTTGATGGCACCAAAGTGGATTTTTAATAAAGTTTTAAACGCGGTATATTTTTTGCTTGTGAGTTGTGTTTAACAAAGTTTATAGAAAATTTAAAGGAAAACTAAGAAGAAGAAAAATAGAAAAACACTTATTTAACATGAAAGTTGTAATTGCACCAAACAAGTGTAAAACATTGAAACAAACAGGCCTTACAATAGGTCCCAATTTAGTGACATGGTAGGCCACAAACCAGCTGGATAATGCATTTAAAAAGTCAATGGTCAAAACACATACTCCATTTGAGAGGCAAATTTTAGTGAGATGTGAGCACATTATTTTTCTGATTTCCCTTTTTTTTTTCTTTCTTCTTTTTTACCTTAGTTACACATATAATTACGTAAGGATTTGACCATAAAAATATAATATTTTTTCTTCAGCAACTACAAATAATTAGTTAGTTAACTACGTTGAAGTAGATAAATAACCAGTATATTATAAGTCAAACTAAATCACCAGTTGGTTGTCCTAGTAGTTAGGGTTCGGATTATTTAAACAATATTTCGTATTAGAATCCAACATATGAAAAAATAATTGTTAGAAGAATAGTCATTTGTATGTATTTTCGTGACGCTCACATCGCATTTAGTCAGACCTCAATGAAGTGTTAGATATTGGTAATTCATGGATTTAATGTCAGACTCAAGTCCTTAATTAATCAAAGTTTTAGTCTTACCATCAAATTGGATTTGACAAGGATAGAAAAATATTAGTACATTTTCGCATTGACGAATTTAGACCTGTATTATTAATAAAGCATCACTCCCTTAAAATTACTATCATTGATATTTTTGGTTTGATTCCTCTGATCACCTCTCTTTGTTCCCTCTGTTAGTTTTTTTAAATTTATAATTTAATTATATATTTTTCTTTTTTCTAAATTATACTTTCATAAAATATATAATATTTTATATTCATACAAAAAGATTAATAAATATTTATAATTAGAATTATTAATCTACGAGTTGAGGGGTCCACACTCCATATAGAAAACTTTTTCATATTGCGTTGAAGAAGAAGAATTAGAACAAGATAGATTTTTTGATTTATTCAATGTTTGCACCTTTTTTTTTTTCTCCATCTTGTATCATTACTCTTCAAAAGTAAAGAAAAAAAACCATTCATTTCAAAGTGCTCTATGTTTGGTCAAGTCACTTCTTTTGAGAAATATATCATCTCATGCAGATTCAACCTTACCCCACTAAATTAATTTACATGCACATAAAATTATTATATATATATATATATACACACACACACACACACTTTCTCTCATGATAAAAATGAATGGAGCTACAAAATTTGGTCATCAAAACTTAAAGGTATTATTATTAATTCATGGTTATATATATAGTATGCAAATTAAAATAAATATATTTGTTTAAAATTATTATCCTATATAGTGAAGGTCGATAGAATCCATATATATATATATCATGATCAGTGTCATATTTGTTGGATTTAATCCGATCAATTATACTCTAAACTATATTAGTGCTTGTCTCTTGTGATGGATACTCTTTTCATATTTGGGTTTTGTTGAATTGGATATTCTTGATTCAGAGCTGCAAAATTGGTTCTAAATATATAACAAAAATTTGACTTACTTAAAGATAGCTTAAAAAATCAATTATGATCATGGGTGCCTGCAAAAAAAAAAAAAAAAAAAAAAAAATATCCTAGGTTTAAACATAACAAAAAATACCGTTGTTGAAATCGCTAGTTGGGAATATGTTAAATTCAACTAAATTATGAAAAAAAAAATCTTAAATGCGCTTGATGTAACACTATTAAATAATTAGAATTTAGCCATCAAACAATATTTGGTAAATCTCACTGTTGACGTAGCTTAATTCTTATTATTTGATATTTTTATATCTAAGTATACTCAAGAATTTTCCGATTTTGCGTTGGCCAATATTCTAACTTTAAGTGGGGTTATAATGCTTGGATAATTTCAAAAACGCGTCATATCATACATATCAAACTTCTCAATCATGTCACGGAATTTGCCTTTTGATTCATAGTCTATACATTAAGACCACAATTTGACATAGTTTGATCAAGAAAAAGGGAAATATCCAGATTTAAAGTCAAAAGAATATATAACAGTGAACGTAAATATAAGTTTTCCTTTTCGATCTTTTCCATAAGAATGTTGAAAAAGATTAAAACAGTTAAATTCTACTTCTAAAAATATGCATCGTAAGACATTTTAAACAATTAATATAAATGAATACTGTAACATAGTTTTTTTTTTTATGAGATTTTGAAAATATTTGTTGAGAGTACTGTAACGCAATCGAATGACTAAAAGCCTATTACAAAACTATATTTTAGTTTTGAATTTAATAGTTTGTTGAGACAATTTATATGAATTAGTGTATAATAACACATTTTTCAGAAGTGTCATGTATATTATATGTAGGGGTGGCAAATGGGCGGGTTGGGTTGGGTTTGGGTTGGGTTCATATGGATTGGGTTTGAAATGGGTTGGGTACAAAATGGGTTTAAGTATATGGGTTCAAGATGGGTTGGGTTTGGGTTGGGTTGGGTTGAACCCAAGTGGATTCAAATTTCAAAACGAAAAAATATGTATTTATTATAGTTGGAAGATTGTATCTATCATTATTTACTTTATTATTATTATTATTATTATTATTATTGCTACTACTTTGAAAAATATAAAAAATTTTAGCTACCAATTTAAATCGATTCCTATCATCAATTCAAATTTTTATTTCATTATTTGGTAAGATAAAAAACCAAAAAGTTTCACACACACACACACACACTGCACACACACACACAGTTTCACACACACCGCACACACACACACAGTTTCACACACACTGCACACACTGCACACACAGTCTCACACACACTGCACACGCTGCACACACACACAGAGTTTCACACACACACACACTGCACACACACAGTTTCACACACACACACACACACTGCACACACAGTGTGTGAAACACACAGTTTCACACACACACGCACTGCACACACAGTTTCACACACACTGCACACAGACACACACACAGTTTCACACACACTGCACACACACACACAGTTTCACACACACTGCACACACACACACAGTTTCACACACACACAACACACACACAGTTTCACACACAACACACACACACACAGTTTCACACACACACATACTGCACACACAGTGTGTGAAACACACAGTTTCGCACACACACACACTGCGCACACACACACACAGTTTCACACACACACACATGCACAGCACACACAGTTTCACACACTGTGTGTGCAGTGTGTGTGTGAAACAGTGTGTGAAAGCACACACAGTTTCACACACTGTGTGTGTGCAGTGCGTGTGTCTGTGTGAAACTGTGTGTTTCACACACTGTGTGTGTGTGTGTGAAAATGTGTGTGCAGTGTGTGTGTGTGTGTGTGTGTGTGTGTGAGTGATGATAATGAAAGTAATTACAAATTATAAATCCACACATGCCAAATCCATTTGAACCCATTTTAAACCCAATATAAACCCAAAACCATCTCAACCCAATTGGAACCAAACCCAACCCAACCCATTATAAATTTTTTAAATCCAACCCAACCCAAAACCAATTGGGTTGGGTTGAACCCATGGGTTTGAGCCCATTTTGCCACCACTAATTATATGTGCTAAATTAAATTTTTTTAATGATTTTTTATTTTATTTTTTTGGAAACAAGACTCTTGAGCCATAGAAAAATAACATAATTAATTAATAATGAACCACCATGCATGCCTAAAAAATATTAAAACCAACATGAGTACTTGGTCAAATATAATGTATTGCAACCCGACCACCACGGATTTCCTTGTGTTCTTTTTCCAAGATTTTTGTTCCTCAAATTAACTATATATATGTATATGTATTTTTTTAATACTAGATTTTTTAAAGGTTTATAGTACAGAAGTCTGAAGAAATCAAAGACAAATGTGCTCCAAAATCAGATGTTGTCATCTTCATCTTGTGTTGTGCTCTTTGTACAGGTTTCAAGAAAACCTATGTTTATTCTTTAATTACTTTGGTTTAATTGTCTATCTATGTTCATTATTATATTTGTTCATAAAAATAAATGAAGAAATAATATTATGAGATGCTTTACTTTTTTCAAAAAAAATTGATACTCGTATTTCTTTAGAGAACATCGCAACGATAACATTTAATTTTTTAGAATAATTTTTTTCTCAATATTTTATTTGTTAAAGTTATACATGATATGACACAATTAACGTGTGCCGCTATTTATAAGAGTAAAAAGTTAAATTTTCTCAACTCTTGTTTGGATGGTTTTTCTCTTTTTTCTGTAAAGAGAAACACTTATTTTTTGAAAAGGAAAAACACTTCAATGAAAATAATATATTTAGATGGGGTTTTCAAAAAAAAAAAACTCTACCATAATAGATTCAAACAAAAACATCATTTAAAATATTTTTAATTATTGTATCCAAACATAAATTTATTTGGTTTAAAAAAAAAAAATTCTACTACAAAATGTACGAATCGAGAAGCATTTTTTCAAACACATCAGAACATGCACTAGAACTCCATATTCATTGAGCTTAAATCATGAAACAGAAAAAAGGAAACATAATAGTAATTTATCCATTTTGTGCTATGGTAGAATAATAATAATAATAAAAATAAGAAGAAGAAAGAACCAAGAAAAATACTCACACCGCCACCTTTTCGTTCTTTTTCTCTAGTCTTGTTCCAACATATTATTTATTTAGCCAAAGCACAAAGAAACCTTTTTATATTCTTCAACCCCAATCCTCGATTTTTAAAGGGGTCCTTATTGTTTCGGTCAAATTAGAAAGAAAAAAAATTCAAAATAAGTTCCAAAAAACACAAAATGGGAATATAAACAAGCACAATCTTGAAATTGGCGAACAAAATAGCCATGGAGACCACAACAAGCAAAAAAACGTAAAGAAAAATTGACGCACTAACCTAACATTTACTGTCATTTTTACTTCTCTCTCTACCCACACTGACTAGTCCTTTTATGGGCTCTATAAATTCCCCAACATGGATTAGGAATCCCTGCCTAACCCTTATTCCCTTTCTTTCTTTATAACAGAAAAAAAAAATTAGACAAAATAATTCAAGAATTGGAATTAGACAAGAAAAGAATCCTTTATATAAAGCTTTCAACTTCACCCAATATTGAGGTTTGCTGAAAACAGAAAAATAAAAGAAAAAAAAAACACCAAGAAATGGCCCTGAGGGTTCTTTCTCATCTTCTTGTCCTTTTTCTTGCTTTAGCGAACATAAATGCAAATTTAGAAGGTAAATACTTGTGTTTTACTATACCATAAAATCTTTATTTTTGCTGGTTTTCAGTGTGTGTTGTGTGTATTTTTTGGAACAGGGGATGCTCTGTATGCATTGAGGAGAAGTGTTGACGACCCGGAAAATGTATTGCAGAGCTGGGATCCGACCCTGGTGGACCCATGCACTTGGTTTCATGTCACTTGTGATGCTGATAATAGAGTTACTAGGCTGTATGTACGCTTTTATTATCATGATTTTATTTTATTTTATTTTTCTCTCTCTGTTTTTTTGCTGTTTATGGGAGTTATTGTTTGATTTAAAACTTGGGTTAGATATGTACTTGTTTCATGAGAGGGGTGTTTGAGAAGTTGTTGATGATGAAAAAAATATTCAAGAAAATGGATATGAGTAATTGAAAAATGTTTCATTTGATTGTTTTTTTATTCTTATTTTTACTTTTATTTTGTTTTTGGCAGTGATCTTGGGAATGCAAAGTTATCAGGGAAGCTGGTTCCTGAGTTGGGGAAGCTAAAGCGTCTTCAGTATCTGTGAGTACAGATTCTAGTCTATTCTATTCTCTCTCTCTCTCTCTCTCTCTAACTTATTTAAACTTATAGTTTGTCTCAAAAAAAATAATAATAATTTGTGAATGGTTTAAGGTCTTTCCCTGTTTGAATCACGGTAAATTCTTGGTAGTTTTATTAAGCAAATGGTTATTGGTCTCTGTTTTCCCACCTGGATTATTAATTAAACCTTCGTAAAGATGAGTGTGAAATTAACTGGATTTGTATTAATTAAACATCTTCGACGAACACCAAAAGAAAAAAAAAAAAAATTGCTTAGCACGCAATAGTATTCTAAATACTGCATAAAACTTGTCTTATATTTAGAACATCATCGTATAAATAAGATCATCTTAGATTACATTCTTTAGTTTTCAAGGCTTCCTATGTTATGAAAAACTACAAATACCCCCTAATATTTGGTTCTGTATAACAAATTCCACCCCGTTGGTAGGAGGTATTTGTAACACAGAAACAAAGGTTAAGGGGGTTGTCTGTAATTTTTAATACCATTGGGGGATTTTGTGCAAATGGAATTAACCTAGGGGGTTATTTGTAATGAACCCTAAAATCTAAGAGTTTTTAAAATCATTCTTTTTGTTTAAACTTGTGCTAAGAGCTCTTTCCTAACAAATAAGAGCATCTTAAATTACATTCTTAAGTTCTGATCTTGTTTATGAACTACTTCAAATATAGGGTAAATTACAAAAAATTCAATTCAGCCGTTTTCACAAAGCTTCCCGTGCTACGAAAATCTACAAATACCCTTTTAATATTTGGTCTGTCTTATAGATTAGTAGACTTTACCTGCCGTTAGGAATATCTTTAACATGGAACCAATTAAAGCGTATTTGTAATGTTTCATACTATTGAGGGTTTTCTTCAAATAGGATTAACCACTGGGTTATTTGTAATTATCCCTAAAATCTAAGAAGGAAAAAAAAAAAAAATTGGAAAAAATATTCAAATCAATAATGCCTTAAAAGTAACAATAATCATTCTAAGTTCCAAAAATATGCAAAACCTGTCAAAGATCATTGAAATAGAAATTTCATTGAATGCAATGTGAGCAATACAACTCAATATCTGATCGGTAATAAGGGTGTGTCTCTGATAGCCCAATGTGCATTTATTGAAAGCATTTAATATTATAATTAAAATTGGTTGTTGGTTTAATATTTTACAGGGAACTGTACATGAACAACTTGATGGGACCAATTCCAGCTGAACTTGGAAATTTGAAAAGTCTTGTGAGCTTAGATTTGTACCACAATAACCTCACTGCTTCCATCCCTTCTTCACTTTCTAAGCTCTCCAATCTCAAATTCTTGTAAGCATTTCTACTTGGGATTTTTGCAAAATATTGCACACACACACACACACATACACATATATATGTATGCAGATTTATTCGGGTTAATTTTTGAAAGACCCCTAATGTTTGGCCTGTTTCACAAAAAACCATGTGGTGTGAGAAATTACAAAGAAATACCTGCGTTTGGTTCTATATTACACATACTGCCGAAAGTCAGGTGGAATTTGTAATACGGGACTAAAGTTTCGGAGGTTATATGTAATTTTTCAAATCAAATGGGGTTTCGTGAAAATCGGTCGGATCTTGAGCAGTTGTTTGTAATTAACCCATGTAATATGCGCGCGCGTGTGCGCACGCGTGTACACACGCACACACATTATCTCTCCTAACTTGAGTCATCGGTCTGATGTTTTCAGGCGGCTCAATGGCAATAGGCTAACAGGAAGAATACCAAGAGAACTTACCAATCTTGGAAGTCTTAAGATATTGTAAGGCTTGTCATTAGTAAGAAGTTTATTTAACAAATGAGCAATATAAATCTTATCTCACACTATGCGGAACATCTTCTGTTGCACTCACTTTTATACGGCGCGTGTACAGATGAATATTTGTGATATGGAATGAGAGGTTTTTTTAACCTTCTCGATTTTATATTACAATTGTCCATTTTTACACATGTCGTGCTGTTATATTTGCAACACAAGATGTTATACACTCGTGTTACAAGCGATTTACAAACTTAATTGGACGAGTTTAAAAATTTAAAATTTTTTCCATTGGTGCAGCGACGTGTCGAACAATGATTTGTGTGGTACAATTCCCACATCAGGCTCGTTCTCTAAATTCACAGAAGAAAGGTAATGGGAACAAGTAATTCATTGTTAAACACAAATAAATTGATTTTGTGTGCTCTAAATTTGTCTTCTTTATTTTATTTATATATATATATATATATATTTCATTTTTCTTGCAGTTTTTTGAACAACTCAAGGTTAGAAGGGCCTGAGCTGATGGGCTTTGTGAGATATGACGGTGGGGTTTGTTAATGTATCGAATGCAGAATAGGAAATGGGCCTAATTTACTCATTTGTGGCCCATTGAGTAACGCGTTACAGAACCAGAGAAGCTAGTTGTAACTTTGGGCCTTAAATGTATTTTTGCGCTGGTTAATAGCTCATTTGTGCAAGGATGGATTAAAGTATTCCGCTGCCATGAATTTAAAGCTGGTCCAAAGAACCCCATAATCAAAACTATGTTTGTTGGTTGGGCCCATCTAGGAAAGAGACCCAACCCAGCAAGAGCCCACTTCAAACTGCAGGTCATAACATTTGGAATTTGTTAGAAAAAATATGAAAAGGCATAATTAACCTAAATAAAATAGACTTTCGTGATAGAATTTCCATCTAAATAAAATAGAATTAACGGTGTATTCGTGAAAATTGAATTGCTCGAGAATCTAAAAACATTTAAAATCTACGAGCTCAATCCATAAAAGAATTCGTGTCTGTAACAGTCGGGCATGACTTGGATTAGTTTGGGCCATAGAGAGCCCAATGTCGGCGGACTATCTCCTGAGCCCATTATAATTACCTTAACGCTTCTGAAAAATAAAATAAAAGACGCCCTTTATTGCAACTTGGCAGTCCGCAAAACAAACAATTTTTAATTATAACGGGAATAAGAATGTACAAGTGGGCCAGCACGGATGCCAAAAGGCTTATCCAACGACTCAATATTGGATAACAGATTACGATGTTTCAAAATTATTAAAAAGAAATTAGTTTTTAGCATTATGCCAAGGCACGTGGAATTATAGACTTTCATGTATACATTTTAATAAATTTTTGTTGCAAAAAATAATTTGATAAATAGATTAACTTTTTTATAGTATAAATTGATAAAAAAAATAAATTAAAAAAATTATATAATAATAGAATATATTAGATTTTGATATTAATATTGGTATAATTAATGCAAAGAAGTTTTTAAACAATTATGTAGAATCAAAATTTATAATTATTACAAAAGTAAATGATAAATACTATAAATAAAATATTAATTTTCTCTAACTAAAATTTAATCCATTCTAGTTTAAATACTTGATAATTGTAGGATTCTTCTGAATAAACATAAAAAAACAAATATACTTATTTTAGTTTTTGGTACATATAAATAATTTTCAAAATAGTATAATTACGAACAATTTAAACTATTATATAAATTGAAAATTACTTTAAAAAAAAGATAAATTATAGTATTGCTTGAAACTCATTCATGCAATAGTTTAAAAAGTTCATAATTATATTACTTTAAAAATAACTATACACGTGTAAAATACGTGTAATTTTCTAATACGTATATAAATGAATTGATTATGCACGTACATTGCATGTGGACAATGATATTCAAAATACTAAAACTATGAAAATTTACAAATCATTGCAATATATCATCTCCGAGTCAATTATGGGGTTCAAGATGTTGGCATGTGTGGTTGGATTTTTTTGTGTATTAGTATGGACATACTATGCATGTTTCAGGTTGAACTCGCTCATGCTTATATCCATTAGCTTATTTGGGTGCATTGCCCAAATAGTATACATTTTCATGTACATGTATTATGCACCCAAATAAAATAGGGTAATTAATAACATTGTATAAATTTTGTATGTAATTATTATATAAAAAAGTGTAATTGAGTTTAATATTAATAACTTATCTAAATACTTTGCAGATTGGTAGTGAAAAATTGACAGGTTTTTCTTGATCTTATGAGTCTTCCTTGTTGTTCCCACAACGTGTGTATTTGAGGGCTAGTTGAAAATCATAATTGTGGTATGGATTTGGTCTATCTTCTCTATCATTGCCACTATTACACCTCATAGTGTTGTGGTAAGATCGTTTTAGTTTTGCTTTAAAAAGATCATAAATATATTTCTTTAAAAATAATTATACAGGTGCGAAATACGTACATTTTCTAATATGAGTATAAATGAATTGATTGTGCACATACATTGCACGTGCACAATGATTTTCAATATATTATAACTATGAACATTACAGAATCATTGCAATACATCGTTTTCGAGTCGATTATGGGGTTCAAAATATTGCCATACGTTGTTGGAATTTTTGGTGCATTAGTATGGATATACAATGCTTGCTTGAGGCTGAACTCACTCGTGCTTATATCCATTAGCTCATTTGGGTGCATCACCCAAATAGTGTACATTTTCATGTATATGTATTATGCACCCAATGAAAATTGGGTAATTAATAGCATTACATAAATTTTGTATGCTATTATTATATAAAAAAGTACAATCCCATTTAATATTAATAACTTATCTAAATACTTTCCAGATTGGTAGTGGAAAATTGATAGGTTTTTTCTTGAGCCTATGAGTCTTCCGTGTTGTTCCCACGACGTTTGTATTTGAGGGCTAGTGGAAAATCATAGTTGTGGGATGGATTTGCTCCATCTTCTCTATTATTGCCACTATTGTACCTCTTAGTGTTGTGTTAAGAAGGTTTTAATTTTACTTTAAAAAGTTCATAATTATAGTTCTTTAAAAATAATTATACACGCGTAAAATACGTGCATTTTTCTAGTACGTGTATAAAGGAATTGATTGTGCACTTACATTGCACGTCCACAATAATTTTTGAAATACTACAACTATGAACCGTTTAAAATCTTTGCAATATATTGTCTCCGAGTAGATTATGGAGTTCAAGATGTTGCTATATGTTGTTGGATTTTTTGGTGCATTAGTATGAATATACTATGCATGTTTGAGGTTGAACTCACACATGCTTATATCCATTAGCTCATTTGGGTGCATAACCCAAATAGTGTACATTTTCATGTACATGTATTATTCACCCAATGAAATTAGGGTGATTAATGACATTATATAAATTTTGTATGCAATTATTATATAAAAAAGTATAATTAAGTTTAATATGTATAATTTATCTAAATACTTTACAGATTGCTAGTGGAAAATTGATAGATTTTTCTTGAGCCTACGAGTTTTCTTTGTTGTTCCCACAAGGTTTGTATTTGAAGGCCAATTGAAAATCATAGTTGTGGGATGGAAATTTCTCTATCTTCTCTATCATTGCTACTGTTGCACCTCTTAATGTTGTGGTAAGATTGTTTTAATTTTAAAAGTCCATAATTATAGTTCTTTAAAAATAATTATACAGATGCAAAATACATGCATTTTTCAAGTCCGTGTATAAAGGAATTGATCGTTCACGTACATTGCACGTGCACAATGATTTTCAAAATACTATGACAAAGAACATTTCAAAATCATGGCCATATATCATCTCCGAGTCGATATTGGGGTTCAATATGTCGTCATATGTGGTGTGATTTTTTGGTGCATCGGTATGGATATACTATGCATATTTGAGGTTGAACTTACTCATGTTTATATCCATTAATTGATTTGGGTGCATCACCCAAATAGTGTATATTTTCATGTACATGTACTGTGCACCCAATGAAAATAGGGTAATTAATAACATTATAAAAAATTTGTATGCAATTATTATATAAAAAAGTGTAATTGGTGAGTTTAATATTAATAACTTATCTAAATACTTTGCAGATTGATAGTGGAAAATTGATGGTTTTTTTTTCTTATGCCTATGAGTCTTCTTTGTTGTTCCCACGACATTTGTATTTGAGGGCCAGTTGAAAATCATAGTTGTGGGTTGGATTTGCTCCATCTTCTCTACCATTGCCACTGTTGCACCTCTTAGTTTTGTGGTAGAATTGTTTTAGTTTTACTTTAAAAGATTCATATTTATGGTTCTTTAAAAATAATTATACACGTGCTAAATACGTGCATTTTTCTAGTACGTGTATAAATGAATTGATTGCGCACGTACATTGCACGTGCACAATGATTTTCACTATGAATATTTCAAAATCATTGCAATATATCATTTTTGAGTCGGTTATAGGGTTCAAAATGTTGCCATATGTGGTTGAATTTTTTGGTGCAATAATATGGATATACTCTGCATGCTTGAGGTTGAACTCACTGATGCTTATATCCATTAGCTCATTTGGGTGCATCACTCAAATAGTGTACATTTTCATGTATATGTATTATGCACCCAATGAAAATTGGGTAATTAATAACATTACATAAAATTTGTATTCAATATTATATAAAAAAAGTACAATCCAATTTAATATTAATAACTTATCTAAATACTTTCCAGATTGGTAGTGGAAAATTGATTGGTTTTTCTTGAGCCTATGAGTCTTCTTTGTTATTTTCACAACGTTTGTATTTGTGGGCCAGTTGAAAATCATAATTGTGGTATGAATTTGCTATATCTTCTCTATCTTGGCCATTGTTGCACCTCATAGTGTTGTAGAAGATTGTCTTGTTTTTGCTTTGAAAAGATCATAATTATAGTTCTTTAAAAATAATCATACACATGCAAAATACGTGCATTTTTCTTATATGTGTATAAATAAATTGATTGTGTACATACATTGCACGTGCACAATGATTTTCAAAATAATATAACTATGAACATTTTAAAATCATTTCAGTATCTCGTCTCCGAGTTGATTAAGGGGTTTAAGATGTCATCATATGTGGTTGGATTTTTTGGTGCATTAGTATGGATATACTATGCATACTTGAGGTTGAACTCACTCATACTTATATCCATTAGCTCATTTGGGTGCATTACCCAAATAGTGTATATTTTCATTTACATGTATTATGCACCCAATAAAAATAGGGTAATTAATAACATTACATAAATTTTGTATGCAATTATTATATAACAAAGTGCAATTAAGTCTAATATTAATAACTTATCTAAGCACTTTGCAGATTGGTAATGGAAAATTGATAGTTTTTTTTTTTTTTGCGCTTTTACGAGTCTTCTTTGCTGTTCCCACGATGTTTGTATTTGAAGGCCAATTGAAAATTGTAGCTGTGGGATACATTTGCTCCATCTTCTCTATTATTGTCACTGTTGCACCTCTTAGTGTTGTGGTAAGATTGTTTTAGTTTTACTTTAAAAAGTTCATAATTATAGTTCTTTAAAAATAATTATACGCGTGCAACATACGTGCATTTTTCTAGTGCGTGTATAAATGAATTGATTGTACACGTGCGTTGCACGTGCATAACGATTTTCAAAATACTATGACCATAAACATTTTAAAATCATTACAATATATCATCTCCGAGTTGATTATGGGGTTCAAGATGTTGCCACATGTGGTTGGATTTTTTGGTGCATTAGTATGGACATACTATGCATATTTGAAGTTGAACTCACTCATTTTTATATCCATTAGCTCATTTGGGTGCATCACCCAAATAGTGTACATTTTCATGTACATGTATTATGCGCTCAATTAAAATAGGTTAATTAATAACATTGTATAAATTTTGTATGCAATTATTATATAAAAAAGTGTAATTGAGTTTATTATTAATAACTTATCTAAATACTTTGCAGATTGGTAGTGGAAAATTGATAGATTTTTTCTTGAGCCTATGAGTCTTCCTTGTTGTTCCCACAATGTTTGTATTTGAGGGCCAGTTGAAAATTATAATTATGGTATGGATTTGCTCTGTCTTCTATATCTTTGCCATTGTTGCACTTCATAGTGTTGTGGTAAGATTGTTTTAGTTTTTGCTTCAAAAAGATCATAATTATAGTTCTTTAAAACTAATTACACACAGCCGAAATATGTGCATTTTTCTAATATGTGTATAAATGAATTGATTGTGCACATACATTACACGTGCACAATGATTTTCAATATACTATAACTATGAATATTTCAAAATCATTGCAATATATTGTTTTCGAGTCAATTATGGGGTTCAAAATGTTGCCATATGTGGTTGAATTTTTTGGTACATTAGTATGGATATACCATGCATGTTTGAGATTGAACTCACTGATACTTATATTCATTAGCTCATTTGGGTGCATCATCCAAATAGTGTATATTTTCATGTATATGTATTATGCACCCAATGAAAATTGGGTAATTAATAACATTACATAAAATTTGTATGCAATTATTATATAATTAAGTACAATCCAGTTTAATATTAATAACTCATCTAAATACTTTCTAGATTGGTAGTGGAAAATTGATTGGTTTTTCTTGAGCCTATGTGTCTTCTTTTTTGTTCCCACAACATTTGTATTCGAAGGCCAATTGAAAATCATAGTTGTGGGATAGATTTGCTCTATCTTCTCTATCATTGCAACTGTTGCACCTCTTAGTGTTTTGGTAAGATTGTTTTAGTTTTACTATCTACTTATATTATTATTATTATTATTATTATTATTATTATTTTCTCTTTGGCACACTTTGAAGTAATTAGAATGCGTGGTGTGGAATTTATGCCATTCTTACTATTGTTCTTCTAACAATGACCAGAGCTGTGTGGACGACTTATGGTTTGGTTGGTGATGATTCGATTGTGGCGGTAAGTCAAATTTAATAATTATAGCTGTTGATTAAATTTTTTATTTTTTAATAAGTTGATTTTATTTATTTTTGCAAATTCTAAGCGCTATTGGATTTGGATTAGTCCAAATCCTTATATATATGGTTATCTGATTCACACCACCACGTCATAGGAACCCAGAAAAAAGGTCAACCCGAATCAAGATTTACCCTTGTGATTTTACATGTATTTTTTTCCCTTTTAAAGATGATAAAATATAGTTAATGTAGTATTTTGATAACAAATTTAGATGCATCTATGAAGTGAATGTATTTGGTATGTTTTTTTTATAATAGTTGAATGAATGGTGTTACTATGAACCCGTTGCATTTTTGGTATATATAATTATTTTGATTGCCGTGGCACTTGCTTTTGAATATATAGAAGTATCTTTGCATACTATGAACCTATTGAATTTTTGGTACATATAAATATTATGCATTTTAGAAAAATGCACGTGTTTTCCACGTATACAATTATTTTCAAAATACTATAATTATGAACATTTTAAACCAATACATACATTGAAAATTACTTAAACAAAGATACATTATATTATTGCGCCAAACTCATTCATGTAATGGTTTAAAAGGTTTATAATTATAGTACTTTGAAACTAATTATAAACATGCAAAACACGTGCATTTTTCTAGTATGTATATAAATGAACTAATTGCGCACGTGTATAATGATTTTCAAAATACTATAAATATCAACATTTTAAAATCATTACAATATATTATCTCTGAGTCGATTATGGGGTTCAAGATGTTGCCATATGTGGTTGGATTCTTTGGTGCATTAGTATGAATATACTATGCATGTTTGAGGTTGAACTCACTCATGCTTATATCTATCAGCTCATTTGGGCGCATCATCCAACTAGTTTACATTTTTAGGCATATGCATTATGCACCCAATAAAAATAGGGTAATTAATAACGTTATATAAATTTTGTATGCAATTGTTATATAAAAAAGTATAATTAAGTTTAATATTAACAACTTATCTGAATACTTTGCGGATTGCTAATGAAAAATTGATAGGTTTTTTCTTGAGCCTATGAGTCTTCCTTGTTGTTCCCACAACATTTGTATTTGATGGCCAGAAAATCATAGTTGTGGAATGGATTTACTCTATGTTCTCTATCATTACCATTGTTGCACCTCATATTGTTGTGGTAAGATTGTTTTAGTTTTACTATCCAATTATTATTATTATTATTATTATTATTATTATTATTATTATTATTATTATTATTTTCTCTTTGGCACAATTTGAAGTAATTAGAATGCATTGTGTGGAATTTATGTCATTCCACTATCGTTCTTCATAACAATGACTGGAGCTATATGGATGGCTTACTGTTTGGTTGTTGTTGATTCGACTGTAGCAGTAAGTCAAATTTAATAATCATAGTTGATGATTAATTCTTTTATTTTCTAATAAGTTATTTTTTTTTCCAGATTCTAAGTGCAATTGGATTTGGATTAGTCCAAATCCTTATATACATGGTTATTCAATTCACACCACCACGTCATCGGACCTCAGAAGAGGCCGACCCAAATCAAGATTTACCCGTGTAATTTTACCTACATTTTTTTTGCCTTTTTTTCTTTTTAAGGATGATAATGTACAGTTAATGTAGGATTTTGCTTTTTTTCTTTTTAAGGATGATAATGTACAGTTAATGTAGTATTTTGATAACAAGTTGAGATGCATATATGAAGTGAATGTATTTGGTATGTTTTTTTATAATAGTTGAATGTTGTGTTACTATGAACCCGTTGCATTTTTGGTATATATAATTTTTGGTACATATAAATATTTTGCATATTAGAAAAATGTACGTTCTTTGCACATACTACAATTTTGAACATTTTAAACCATTATATAAATTGAAAAATACTAAAACAAAGATAAATTATAGTATTGCTCCAAACTCATTCATCAATGGTTTAAAAAGTTCATAATTATAATATTTTGAAAATAATTATACACGTGCATTTTTCTAATATATGTATAAATGAATTGATTGTGCACGTGCATTACACGTGTACAATGATTTTCGTAATACTAGAACTATGAACATTTCAAATTAATTGCAATATATCATCTCCGAGTCGACTCGTTCTCCCTCTCCAATCTCACCGCCTGCAACATCTCTCTCCTCTCCTTCACCATTGCCATTCACCTCACCACATGAAACCCTAACAAGAAGATTACCCTCTCCTATATATGACCACAGGGAGGCCTGGGTTTTCTACAAATCATGGTTGATTTCGGACACCATGATAGCAATATTCTCACAGGGGGAGAAGAATGAGACTTCTTTGACGGCAAGGAGCTTTGTGGATAAGCCGACGGTGGTGGATAGCATTAATGGGGAGAGGTGGAGTAATGGGCATGTAGGGTTCAATTTGAGGATGCTTTCAGGGGTTATACTTAAGGCTAGGCCATGGAGAAGTGGCAGGGGATTATTGAAGGTGTTTGCTGGAATTTGGTCATCAGAGTTACGAGTAATGGGAGCTCCGACAAGTGGTCCGGCGAACCCAAGCAATGCTGGGTCGGCATTGACGTGAAGTACTCAATTCATCTCTCTTTTTGTCCTCTGTTCGATGCTTTCTTTATGTACAGAAATGTAGGTTCTCGAATACACTTCTATAGGTGTAGAGTTGAAATCTTTTATGTTCTTTATTTTCCATTTATTGGTTAAAAGTTCAAGTTTTTATGTTCTTGATTTCTCAAATTTGTGTTAATTTAAATAATTTTGCTTTGTTCTTGTCTCAATATAGTAAATCATAACACCAAACAATTAAAGGACAAAATGTGCTTTACAAAGCAAAGTTTGAAAAGTTAATGGTCTCTTTAATCTTGTGTGATTGTTCATGTTTGGTTCTTCGGTGTTGATTATATCTATGTATTAGTTGTTGGTTTGACATGAATGATGAATGCCAACTATTATAGGTTTTCCATTGGTACTGATGAAGAAGAACGAACTATATGAGAAAATTGCACATAAAGTGCATGTGGCTTGTTGGGAAAATAAAAAATTGCACGTAAAGTGCACATAGTTTATTGGAAAAATAGAAACACCTGGCTTGCTGGAAATATTTTTTCTTGGGCTTTTGTTACAAGTCACGTGCATTTTTATTTTGTTGAAATTTTAAGTCTTGGACCCTTTTTATCTTTTTCCTTTTTTTTCCTTTTTCATTTTAGGGTTTGACAATTTTGCCCACATGTCATGTTTCTCAATGAATGTGCAATATTACAAAATCAAGGTTGCGATATCTTGCGTGCCATTTGTCTGCTTATTGGTTGTGATAAAATATTATTTAGAAAAAAGAATAATACAGTTACTCAAATTTTTACACGAGTGTTTTTCAAGCTTATAATTATTATGAAAGCAGCAAAATAATTGAAACGTGACAAATTACAATAAAAAAGTTCGATGCGAGTTTAGAGAAAGATTGGGGGGGGGGGGCGGGGGACATGTTGAAAGAAAATTTTGTTTTATTATTTATTTAATATTATTTGATTAACATTCGATGTGGTGGGCTGTGTAGTTGAATGTGTTGTAAATAATAAGGTAGAATATTTTGAGATTATATGTTCGTAGGAGGGATGGAGCCATTTTTTCTAGAGGTGTGAGTATAAATTTTTATAAAGTATTAAAATTATTTTTATATTTTAATGGGTGTCAAATTTAATTTTTTTAAAAATAGTGCATATATATTGAAAGCACAGCTTATTTACTAATTCTATATAATTATATTAATTTATTGGAAACTCATATACATAAATATATGTATAGGTACTTATGCAATATATATTTTTGTTTATGAAGGATAAATATATATCATATAAGTTAAATACATTAATAAATAATATATATATATATATAATAAATATCAATGGGGCAGACCCGGAATTTAAAACAACCCACCAATGGACCTATGAACCATTGGTCAGCCCATCTTATAAAAACTGTCGAAAGCCCATAGAATAATAACATCAGCCCAAAGACACCCCTAGAACTCTGAAAAAAGGAATTGTAAATATATCAGAGAGTTAAATCCCCCCAAAAAAAATCCCACTTCCATTGAGCTATATATATATATATATATGTATATATAGTCATCATCCTCAGCACTTATGCTAATATCACTGCTGTCAACACCTTTCAAAATTACACCTATCCCCTTGAAAAGATTTTACACTTTACGAAGACAGCCCTAATACTTTGCAAAAGTACAACTAAAATAAATTGAAATAAACTACAAAGCCCAGTGATGAAAAGTGCGACTTTTATATTCGATAAGCTTAAGGGATCATTTGAGCACGGCACCTATGCTGTAGACCTCAAAGAAAATAAATAAAAATATGAAGTCAGATAATAATAACAACATCAAAAGTCAAACATAAACATAAACTCAAAATTTTCTTTCTTAAGAATACTTTTTAGTTAACTAAACAGTTAACAAGTTTTCTTCCGACAATACCATCCACTTATACTGATTTTTCAACTAATCACTATATAGGATATTTAATAATTCCTAAACGTAACTAACTGCTTTATTTATTATCTAATCGTCATAATCTTAAATATCACATACTCATTGACTAATATTGACAATCGATTTCATTATTCAGCATTTGGCTTTTTAGAATGGTAGCTCTTTTTGGTACTTAACACGTGCACGGTGCACCCACACTCTTTAACTGTTGGACTACAAAATTGGTTACATGTCACTGATTACGGTGCAAAATTTTGCTAATAGCAGCGAAAGATAGCGAATCCAACAAGCTAAGTGTACTTTATACATGACTAACAAAATCTGGAAGGGCTAACTAGTTGCTATTCACAAATTTGTCTGTAACAGGAGAAAAAGTATCGGTTAATCAATCCTCTTAGGTGTCTTCTTCCGAGTTGCCTGCAAACATCAACACAATCATGTAAATGCGTAATCAAAATTGCGATAATACGAACACTAGCACATTTATCCCTCAGGGAAGGCATAATAGCAAAATAGCCCGCAGAAATTTTTTGTACAACACAACTGAAATTTTAACTTAGGTTTAATTACAGAAACCCCAGGAGGTTAGACACGTTTTCACCCAAATGGCTTACAAATTCCTGCTGTACTTAGGACGTATTTGTAAAACTGAACCAAACAATAGCAAGGTATTCCTAATCTTTCTTTCCACATGGAGTTTTGTGAAAACATACTAAACTTCAGGGTTTTTTTTTTTTTGGTAATTATCCCCTTTATCTAATAACCAATACCAATATTAGAAGCCGAGTCTTTGAATTACCTTTTATTTGATTGAGGCTCTCATCTATGATGGAGGGGATGCTGGTTTTTGCAAGGAAATAGGTGCCAAAGAAGGTGAAGCAATATCTTCTGCTATCTTCATGTTTTCAGTCTCTTCTAAATGAACATGTAAAGCAACATCTCTTGGACCTCCAGCAGGGATCGAGAGGCTGCGTGATAATGCCGCATCAGGTGGCTTTGGAAGCGTGGATGCTGCTGTGGGCGTTGTCGACACAGGTGATGCAGCAGACAGCTCATTTGGTTTGGATATTAAAGGACCTGAATGAGCAAAACGATGGGCCGGCCTCCTAGAAGCTAAATGAGCCGGGGGGCGAGGAAGCTCATGAAGTTCGCTTATTCTAGGTGAGGACACAAAGGTATGTGAAACACGTGAAGACAACTTAGGAGTAGATGCGGGCCGGGATAATGGGGTGCGCAATAGAGACCCGGAAAATGGGGGCGTGAAGGCTGATGAGGCAATGGGACCGCTGGCTGAGAAATTTGGGTTGTTTGGCCATGGCTTTCCTGTCAGCGGGCCAGAGAAGGCTTGTCTTTTGGGTTTCTTAGCATAGGATGCTACATTTGGGTCAAGCTGTTTGAATGAAAGGCCTTCTGTTAATGGAGGGGGCAATAGGCTGG
This sequence comes from Petrea volubilis, assembly GCA_026212405.1. NCBI lineage: Eukaryota > Viridiplantae > Streptophyta > Magnoliopsida > Lamiales > Verbenaceae > Petrea > Petrea volubilis. Next base: position 10,602,133 of record CM047870.1, read on the forward strand.
TTTTTGGAGTGGTGTTGCTCTCTTTGAGTACTGATTGCAAGAGGATTGGTCCAGACAGTTTCTCATTTGCCTGAAGTTTTTCGTACTTCTTCAGGTCTAAGTGTGTTGAATGCCGATGGGTCAGAACTGGTTTTGTTTGAGGAACTTCATTAGATAATTTCCCAGAACTTGGAATCTTTGTCTCATCTGGCGTGGGTAGTACATAAGAAGCGAACTTGCGTGATGGTGAAGGGCCCATCTGTGCCATTCGGTCAGCTGAACTAAGTCTCTTGTCAGGAAAGAGAGGTGCTGATTTGCTTACTCCGACGCCTTGGAAAGAAAAAGAATTTCGACCGGGACTCCGTAAAAAATCCTGCAAACAATGTATAAAAGGTATATACATCTTCAGTCAAAGTGCACCAAGTGACCTAACAACGGAGTTGGAGAATTATAAAAACAGAAAACTATGGGGTTCATGATGCAAATAGACAAAAGAATATCACCCAACTAAACCTAAATCCTTTTAGTTCCTACGTATAAAATTGTGTGTTGGTTGGAAAAGACGTGAAACTTCCGCCACACAGATTCAATTTGTTAACTACAAACACATTTTTCTTCATGAGAAAGCTTTAAGAAGATATCAGTTTTAAAATTCTGAGATGCAACAATCTTTGTCACGGGTACAATGCAACTTCGCAGGAAGCTGCTTTCCTCACCCTATTAGGCCAAAGTTTCGTGATTAAGAGATACCCCCTTTAGCTTGTTCAAGATCTCTCTCTCCCCTCAAACATGGCAGCTAAACAAGTGCATAAACCATGACATGGTTATCCCAGCTTATTCATTCAAGCTTCACAGATCTGTAACTTTTGTTGTTAAATCTGTTAACTGAAACAAATTTATTTAATCAAACAAATCCATGCATCTTATCTGAATCTCACTGTCCTACTTTCCCTTTATAATGCCCTCAGTACTTGGTCCAATTCAAAAGTCAAAAATTCATATCCATAATTATCTAATTATGTTCTTCAAAGAAAAACTTGAAGAATAAAATGTAAAACTAGATTTCATAACAGTGTGTTCAAAGCTTGTTGACAAAAACACTTTCACTTTAGCATGCTTAAGAAACCTTTGGTGTTAACACAGCAGAGGAACCCTTACCTTTGCGGAGCTCATTTTAATGTTGGAAGAGAATTGCACATCAGTATTATCCAACTGCAAAAAGTAAAATACTTTTTTAAGTTACCATGCATGGATATGTTGGAATTATCAAAAATACTCTGACAAAATATATAGAGCTGATGTTTACTGAACGATTCCAACAAAGCAATGACTAATCCTGTAACGTTGTAGACAATCAAGTAAAGATTGGTTCATCCATTGACAACAAAATGCTAACTGAGTGCTTATCTGAAAAAAATTGTTTAGTGCATAATTTGGTAGTGCATCGCATGATCTCCAAAAAGGTTGCAACGGGGCGACTCCATTTAGTTATAAATTGACAGGCCATTCTATGATTCATGATCAGTTGGCATAGTATCTCAAGCAATAACTACAACAGTTTGATAACTTCACATATTAAAAGTATTTCTCCTTCAGATTCAAAATTTAAGCTTCCCCAACATCAAACATCAATCCTCTCAAGCTTGAATTAGTATCACAAGACAAGAATTTCGCTGGTGGTACAACAGCTAAGGCATGTGAAAACAATTGATCAGAAATTCTGTATTTTGACTAACAGAAGATTATTCCACTTCAATACAAAGTCATGTTACAGGTGTACCTCCATTGAGTTTTTTAACGTGGAGACTTCTTGTACCGGACCATTTCGTCCAAAGTCAAAACTCAATTCTCGATCATCATGTGTTTCAGAACCATCTTCACTATCGTCATCCCCATCACTTTCATCATCATCATCATCATCATCATCATCATCATAAATTTCATGCCCATAATCTTGGAGTCCACTAAACTGGTAATCAATATGGTGCAGCTCAGCAAGCATTCTGACATGTGGCTCAATTGCCTCCAAAGATCGGACCGCTTTTTTGAAAAAGCACAACTGTTGTAAAAGTAAAGCTCCATGAATCAACAAACATTTATTAAGAAACTACATTCCGTTGGTTTAATATTTTGTGGGATCTGGGAAGGAAAACAACCTGTGCAGCATGATGCCGAGATGCCTGTGTCAGAAAACTACGGGATTGTCCTTGTTTTAGAGATTTCATGCGGAAGACAAATACATTAGCCTCCTCATCATATTCTTCATGGGCTTCTTGCAGCTGAGGCGAATTAAACCATTCACCTTTTAACCTCCCTTTCTCTTTCTGCTTCTTCAACAGCTCTTCATATATTTCTCTGGAAATTATTAGTTCAGGTTAAAAGGACAACGGTCAAATGGTACGATGTCAGGAAAAGACTAAACAAGTGAAACCTTTCCCAAAGTAGAGAAAGAGAGAAAAAGCCTGAGCAAATGAACTAGCCCGGACCTTTTTCCATCACAGCGCTTCTTCATCTCCTGCATAGAGGGGAAAAGGACAAAGGTGAAAAGCTGTGGGCATAAGTTGCAAGCAAAGAAGCAAGAAATTAACATCAAGTGCTTGGTAAATTTTTTATGATAGGAGATTATGAGCTCCCAAAATAAGGTAAAACTCTTTTTGGAAAAATAAGAAGTTTCCAACTTATTTGAATATCCTAACAAACTATTTGATTTTTTTTATATTATCAATTACAAAGCTGCTGTTTATAACATCTCACAAGCTATATGATCTTATTTAACTCAACAGATTTAAGGGTTTATTTTTAGGAAAACACCTAGTATCATATACGCTCAAAAAATATTTTCGAAGATGTAAGGACTTCTAAGATCATTTACAAAAGCTTAGTCAAAAATCCTCTACATCAACCTGATTTATAATCTATGATCATATACAAGCAAAACTGGCTGTCGCGCATAGTCACAACAATATAAGCAGCCAAAATTACAACCAGGCCAGAGGACGGGTAAGAACCAAAGCCACCTATTGTTCACAGAGAGCCAAAAAAAACACTTATTTGAAAAGATTATGGTGTGGGAAGGGGGCAGATAATAAAGGAAAAACATAGTTCTAAATTAAATAATTATGTGCTTCTAGTGACACTAGGAGAAAATATCATTCAGAACATTTATCCCTCTCTCAGAAACAAATAACTTCTAATCTTCAAAACAAAATGAGCAGTGTAGTCATCCATGTGCTATTTCAGAGAAGAAAAGAAACCACAATACGTTATCTATGAAATCTCACCTCAACTATGTGAAGTTCATTCAGAAGAGACTCTGATGGGATTGTAATTGTCTGGAATATATGAGACCGCTGAGATACACAGTCAATAATTCAGAACAAGACTTTACGTGAAGCATAAACTAATTCACAAGAGCCAGTCCACACTCACATAACCATCAACAAGCTTCTGAAGTTCAAACTGTACTTTTCCGAGCATTAATAAAACTTTCCCTGCATAATAAAAGTTATTTAGTTCTTTGAAAGAGGCTAAGCATACCTTTAGTTTAATACACTGCAAGAAATTCAAGGCATATGGTTAATCTGTATGCAGTTAACTTAGCAGCATCAGAGGACAAAACTTGTTTACGATAGTGACACCGAGGTCAACAATCTGACTGTGCTTTTGATCAAATCCAAATAACATGCTTTATCCTATCGAATGAACTACCCAGAAAACGAAAAGTTGCTCACAGTCATATCAAAACATAAACTCATCTGAAATAGCTTTGAAGAATGGGCAAATGTTTTTATTGACAAGAACAGGTAAATCAATTTTCTCCAGAAAATCCTCCAAACCTTAAAAGAGTAACGGAAAGGCAACTGATGTTCCTATTATCTATAGAACAGTATTTTTACTTATTCAGAGGGAGAAAAAATCGGACAATTGAGTGAGGCAGATTCTCAACTTATGTTTAAAAGACCAAGCAATATGCATCAGATAGAAGTTCTCTTTAGAAATTCCCTCATCCTTTCTCACACACATGCACGCAGACCATGAGTACCAACATTACTACTGTTTGTATTCTAAATTGATCGTCCCATTTCTTTCAATGACTAGCATGGATATGCATGAGAAAGTTTGCTTACCACTTGCTTCATCATCATTCAGAGCTGTTTTTTCAAGAAGACAATCACCCATTTCCCTTAATGATTCTGAAAATTCTGAAGAGAAAGGGGGTTGACTAAGTGAACTCCGTGAAATTGAATCAATTAAAATCGTCAAATTCCAACAAATGCGAGAGGTGACACAAATTGTTCAAGTTTGTCGTGCAAAATTAACAAGGAACAACTGTACATCAGACATATGCAGCACCAGTACACAAAAGAAATTCATCTACTTGCTTGGTGAGCCCAAGGAGTGTCTATGTGAGGCTTTAACAGAATTAATGGGCAAACATGGGCCTGTGAAAAAATTGACATGCTAATCAAACTAAACTATAGATAATGTAGCTTCATGTTCTTTCAGTTGTTGAGACAGATAATACAATCTTGTGAGACAGTTGTCGCAAAAAGAAAAATGAAATGACATGCTGCATAGAGTAGTAATCTAATTGCCTCCTTTAACCAAAAGGCAAGTAATCTTCAGTTGATTCAATAATAGAATGTTCTCATTGCCAGAGCATGCTTTCTTTTATGTTTGCTCATTTGAAATTAAGCTAAAGAACTCCTCCGAAGAACTTAAAAATGGCTAATCAAGCCTTTCTTCTATGTTCCTAATGCTAAGGACAACGAATGGCAAATGAAAAAGCTCAGCATCAGCGGTATACCAATGAATAAACCACCATTAATACTAATCAAAGCTAAGAACTAAGGATTCAAACATGAACATGTAGGGATGTTCAACAGAATTCAACATTACAGATTCTTTTATTATGACAATTTACTTCATAACTTCACAGAATAAGGAAATCAAAGATAAAATGACATTTTTTTTCTCCCTTTATCTCCAAGATACCATATACACTGTTTGCAGTTGCAGCCGCGGCAGAAAGTAACCTATCATAGCAGTCTCTCATATCATTCATGTCCTGATAGAGAAAAACAAATTTTCATATAAACGAATTAGAATCAAAAAATTAAAATAGTCACAAGCACTGGTGAAACCAACATAATTATTTAGCAAATGCAAATGAAATTACGAAAATCACTTGGGATATGCTAAAGAAATATATAATGCCTCTAAAACAGCATTACTCATCATAGATACACCTGCAACTTCCTTAAACCCTCCCCCCTTCCCCAACCCCGATATAGAGACCATATAAACCACCAATAATATATTGTTGACGCTTGTACCAATATCACGGATACTGAAGGAAGCTACCAATCACTTAGTAATCCAACATAAGGCAAGTAATAACAACTCCATCAGAAGAAGGCAAGTAATAGCAGTTCCACACACCAAAGGATTTTGTAGAAACTTCTAGTGAAAGAAATAAGTCAAATAACACCAAAATCATTGTTGAAGAAAACATATTTCACTCAAACAATAAAATGACCGAAAGATGTAATGTTTTGAAGAGGAAAGCGAAAATCTGAAAATGTCCACACTATATCCGCTTGGGTTTCCTCTTCAATTCGAACCCTGCATGTACAGTGATCCAGAAAAAAATATATATTTTACGTTTTGTTTCATCATGTTATAGTGACATCATAATCATCCACCTGTCCACAGCGTTCCATAAAAAAGCAAGGAATTAGACAGCACAAGAAATGCAGGTCTTAATTATTACCATTAAAAAAGCTGAAATGATATTTTATCTCCCACCACTCCACTCCACACCAATTTCATTTTTATTATCCAACCAAATGGTCAAATTTTTATCAATACACTCATAGCATTCGCTGATAAAGGGTTCATTCTTTTAAGTAGGTTCACACATAAAATGATCCAGTGAAGAAACTCAAAAATAGCAATAAAATGTTAGCTAGCTTGGATCAGCAAATTCGCCTTAAATCCAAACAATTATGGTAACAAATAACTTCAATACTTAACATATTAATGACCACGTCTAATGTACTTCATCAGATAGTTGATCAGTCAAGAGTTCAATGCATCGTATACTAAAAAAACAATCATAATCAACAAATTCCCAATCCAAATATCCTGCAAATGAATTTGCTAAATCCCCCTCAACTATCCCAAATTCCCCACTAAACAACCTCATTCACCAAAAAAGACAAATTCAAAAAATTAAACCAAACCCCGAAATTCTTTTATCTATTATTCCTACTGAAACCGAATCACAGCGCAACAATACCTGAGTAGCTCGAGATAGCTCATCTAGAGCCAGAGATTGGTGATGCTTTTGCGCTCTTTTATCGTGTTTAGCTGCAAATTTCTGCAATTTCTTCAGCGATGTCTTCATCTCGTATCAATTTCTTTCTCCAATTAAGTATCAGATATTCAGAAATATATATAAACCAAAAGAAAACCGTCTAAATTCGCATCAAAGTTTAATTTAGCAAAGGAAAAAACACCGAGTTTTTTAGAGTGGAATTGATGAGTGAGAATGGAACCCTAGATCAAATTGAATGTTTAGAGAGAGAAACTAGAGAGAGAAGAATGTGGAATTAAATTTGCACGAAACCAGCAGAAGGTCACCATTTTTGGTTACGTCAAAGCTGTTAGAAACCTACTATCAATCTATCATTCATGTCAGATCAAAGAATTCAGCTGTTTCTCTCCTTTTTTTTCTTTTTTTCTTTTTTGCCCCTAGACTCCTTTTATGACAAATGATAATAATACTTTATTTATTCAATTATTATTATTATTTTTATTGGTACAATTCACTTATTTTTGAAATTTGACTCAAGCTTGAGGGTCGTTTGATATTTGAATAATTTCAAGAGGCTGATTTTGAAATTCTAAGAATATTATTTCCAGTCCCATAATTTAGCCAGTATCCTATTTTATGACCATTGCATATAATTTCGTTAGTTATTTAACTGCGAAAATTACGCACTATTTCATGACTATTTCACCAACGAAGTGGTCAAAGAGATTAAAGTAACAAACTTTACGAAATATGAAACTAAATGTGAGGATTTTAGACTCAACAAAATTAAAATTGAATATAAACTAATTTGTTGGATATTTTGCCTAATGGACATGTACCACGCTTTAGAAGTGTGAGAAGTATAAGTACTAAGGGTTGAATCTTATTAGGTGTACGTGTATGATTTATCATTTCACATAAAAAAATATAAACTAATATATATATATATATATATACACAATTCAAAAATCTTGAAATTATTCAAACAAGCGTATACATGAATATTCTTATTTAATTTTATTTTGTCACATATGAAAGTAAAACTTTTTTTATATGAATTTAAACAAACATTTTGTTATTCATATTTATCCAAAACAACATTTATCCAGTATTTAAAATAAAAATACCAAAATCAAGTTTTTAGTTACGATATCTTTATTCGGTGTACTTGTATGGTTTACCGTTTCATATCAAAAAAAATATAAAATAATATATCTATATATATATATATATATATATACACAATTCAAAAATTTTGAAATTTTCTAAATAAGCATATACATGAATAGTCTTATTTAACTTTATTTTGTAATATGAAAGTAAAACATTTTTTATATGAGTTTAAATAAACATTTTGTTATTCGTATTTATCCAAAATAACATTTATCCAATATTTAAAATAAAATACCAAAAGCAAGTTTTTATTTACGAGATCTGTCTTTTGCTTTGATTTTTAGTGATTAAAATTATTTCTCACTTAATCCTACTTCCTACACAAAGTTTTTTAAAAACATTCATACATTGATTATACCAAAATTAATATTTAAATTATACATATTCTATTATTAATTAAAATTTTTAATATACTTAATTATCTATTTATGTTATACCAAAATTTAATTTATTTTTATCTAATTATTTTTTTAGGTAAAATTTTATAAATATATATGTGTGTAGAAATAGAAATATCTATTTCTTCAATCTTGTGCCTTGAACGAGTGAAATACTAATTTATGAAATAAAAACGGTACTTTTCCTAAAAATTCTAGTAGATTTTAGCAAAATTCGACTCTTTTATCATAATAAAATGAATTCTTACATACTACACTGTGGTTTACTTTTTATATTAGTTTTTTGTTTTTTTTATGAAAAGAGTTATATATAGAGAAAGTTGTCCAACAATCAAATTAAATATGTGTGTGTATATACATATATACATTCAATAGTTCACAATATCATTAATACAATATAATACACATAGGGATAATGCTTGAGGAAGTTAGAGAGGGCAATCGTCCTCCTTCAAATTTATATGAATCAAAATTCTATATATATTTTTGTGAAAATTTAAAATTTGGTCTCTTTTAAATTATATAAATATCTTTGATATTTTATAAAAATTTGACATCGCTTCTCCTTTCACTCCAAACATAAATTTCTGAATTTATCTCTAACACAAATTGCTTTCAAAGTAATTTAAATATCACCTAAATAGTTGGCCTCAAAATTTATCTTAATTGATACGCTGCAATAATTTTTTAATCTATGATTGAACATAATATTTATTTTAATAGGAGTAGTGGGTGTAAATTTTGAAGTAGGATTCAAAGTAGGGACACAAAATTTCTCAAACCATAATTGCATGAAAAAGATGAAAAGCGGTTTTCTATAATAATAATTCACTTAAATGACCCATTGACCAAATGTCATTTTTGCCATCATATTATTGCACTTCAAGTAATGTTTTGACTTCTCTCTCTCCCTCTCTCTCTTCTCTCTCTCTCTCTCTCTCTCTCTCTCTCTCTCTGTGTATATATATATATATATCTTTAACAAACCGAAGTTTTAATCTACGACAGGTGGCTATCAATGATGTCTATGTTGAATATCAACATATTATGTTCCTTTTTTGTCTATTGGACCTTAGCGTCAAGTGTGAGTGGTTCAAGAATTCATGTTTAAAATTGAACGTATGATGTTCATATTTGTTTGAACAAAAAAGGTATTGTGCATAGTTCGAGCTCACTTTAGTTGGAATTCATTAAGTACAAAAATTGATTTAAGACTTTTACATTCCTGAACGAAGTCTTAGTTGATGAAACTAAACCTATACTTCTTGCTATCTAAATAGACAATTAGAAGTAACAGTATGTTATTAATTGTGCTTCCAAGGGCTGGGTGTTTGTAAATATTTCTATTTTTGAAAAAATAATAGTTGTGAAAAAATTTGAGAACTAAAATTGAGCAATATTTGGAATGAAAAAATGTAGTTGTTGAACTTAAAAAAAAAAATCATAGAAGTTGAAAAAACACTTTTTTTAAATGATTACATTATCATTACATGAATATCAAATATTATTAAGTACATTATCAAATATCAACAAATATTACAATTATCAATCAACAAATAATAAACAAGAACTACTATGAAAGTAGAAAATGCAAACTCACACGTGTTGGTAGAGAGTCAAACACAAGACCTCAAAATCTTGAGGCCTCCGCTTTATTACTTAAGCTAAGCTTCATTTGCGGAAAAAACAGTTAGAAATGTGTTTTCAATTTTTAACTTAATATAACATTTTTTTCCAACAAAAGTAGCAAAACAAAGTACTGCACAAATTGCCTTTTTTTTTTTCATAAAAAGCATAAAAAAAACACTTTTCATAATATTTCCAAACTCCTCCCTTAAATGATAAACTTTTCACTATTGTATTCAACAATAAATGTTCTTTAATCATTTTTGCATTTTTGGATTTGATAGGTTACTAATATTCGAAAGTACATTTATTTTGCATTTCGCTTTGCTTTTTGTGTTGAAATTTTTGCTACTGTGTCCACGGTGAAAATTATCATAAACTCGTCAAAATACATTTTTATATCCCAAAAGATTTACAAAATATTTGTAAATTAACAAAATGAACTATCAAAAGTCAAATAGTAGAATTTTGTAGTAAATTACCTCAACTTAATAGAATGGAACTTTTTTAAAAGAGTTTTTTGCTGTTTTCCTATATTTTAGATTGTTAAACTAATTTATATCTAATTATTCAATTTGATAAAATTAACATTTCAAAGTAAGGATTTGCCACTACATACATAATTTTTCAAAACTTTCACAGTGTCACTTTACATGTTACTCCTAAAACCAACCAACATTTGACTATAAAACATGGATCTAAATTAAATAAAATGACACAAGTCACACAATAGTGCTAGCTAACCTTATATATATACACACACACGCATATATATTCACATTTGTCAATAATTCTTTATTGAGCATGACATTATTGCATCATTCGTTTTTCTCCATACCAAATCCTTTTGAACTTGTCTAAAGTATATTCTAAATAAAATAATTGGAAATAGTTCTAAATTATACCTTTCAGGTCCGGATACCACCATGATATTTCATGTATTTATTTTTAGAATTAATTACATCTACTATCCCTCTAAAGATATGAAATTACAGTTGGTCCCCCAAAAATTTTCAATAGTACCAACCCATACCCTAAAGGATTCCAAAATTACAAATACCCCCCTGATCAGCCGGTTACCGGTCAAAAACAGCTGACGTCAGCAAAATTCTTAATGAAAATCCAAATATACCTGTGCTCTAATTTTCATACATTTTTTTTTCATGCGTACCCTTTGTAATATAACTAAATTGTAGGGGTGGTATTGATAATTTTTAAATTGCTCAGGATATGTATTGGCAATATTGAAAATTTTTGGGGGACCAATTGTAGTTTTCAATCTTCGGAGGGGTAGTAAATGTAATTATCCCTAGACATAAATACTTAAATTAAAATATACATACTTAAATATTTAAAAATTTCATATATATAAATAAATATACAGTATACAAACAAGAGACAACCTCTTCTTTCAAAAGCACAGTGTACCCTGCACATGCAATAGATTGATGGTGCTTGGAAGTAGCTGTGATGGCGGTGGAAGTGTGGTTCGTGGTGGTGAGAAAATTGGTTGTTGGCGAGAGTGTGGCCACCGGGGAGAAGAAACGGGAAGAGAAAAGAGAAAAGGCGGGGGGGGGGGGGGTATCATATGTAATTTTGGGGGAAGAAAGAGGTGGGTTTTTTTTGTGGGCTCTATAACATTAGCAATAGATATAGGAACCAAAGCGAGTGTTGTGCAGTAAGTCCATTGGTGTAAGCGCCGATCGATTGGTCACCAACAATGTGTAGATCGACAGAGACAACAACGATGGAAAGAAGGAGGTTGACTGGCGACTAAACGAGTTGACTTTAGTAGATATAGAAAGCTCGTGATAGGCCAACCACCATGCTATGAAATTTGCTATATTCTTGCTAGCCTCGCTGAAAACATTAAATTAGACTCTCTTTGATTGCCGATCAAACGAAGTTTGATGGTGTTGACTGGGACGCTATCAAAAAATTGAGATCATGATGGTTCAATTGCCACAGGTTTTGTTAGTCTTTACATGCATTTATTTTTCAGTTTATTTTTTTATTTTTCCAAAGTTAAAAATTAGGGGTAAGACCGAAAGTTCATAAAAAATTAATGAAAATCCGCTGATCAAGGGGGTGTTGGTAATTTTTAAATTCCTCATGGAATGTTTTGGCAATATTAAAAATTTTTGAGGACCAATTGTAGTTTTCAATCTTTCAAGGAATAGCAAATGTAATTATCTCAAGTTTAAAATTAGGGGTAAAATCAGAAGTTCATAAAAAAATAAGTGGCAACCGGCTGATCAGGGGGGTATTTGTAATTTTGGAATTTCTCAGGGTATGGATTGGTAATATTAAAAATTTTTGGGGGACCAATTATAATTTAATATTTTTAGAGGGATAGTAAATGTAATTAACCATATTTTTAAATACTCCACAATTTCCTCGTTTTTTTTTTGTCCAACTTTTCATTTCTCATTTTAACAAATACAAAATTTTAAGATTTGGGAGTTACCATATTTCTCTATACAATTTCATGATAATAAGTTTATTTTCTCAAAACACATGGAGAAGTTATTATATTTCATACAACCATTCAAGTCACCGCACCGTCAAAGATATATCTTTGATATTGATATTACACATTCCTTAATTTTATTTTTTTTTGAATTTATGAGTTATTTTAAACCATAAAAATTCAATACGGTCCTAAAGCCCAAGCCCAGGAAGTGAGACCCTCCTACAGCCCAATACGGTCCTAAGGCCCAAGCCTAAGAAGATAACCACCCTGAAGCCCAAGCCCAGGAAGGAGTTTTGGGCCGAGCCCAAGCCCATCTGATCACTTTAGATGAGGATGATTAATTTCAAAATCAAGTCAAAAAGACACATGATAAATAAGGAAGCTCAACATTAACCACCACACCCCCAAAAAATCTCAACCGACATCCCTAATCACCCTGATTTTCAGGGGAGTATCATGATTTTCAGGAAGGAGATTTTAGGCCTCTGGGCTTATATATAGTCCAGGACCGCACATAGTGAAGGTTATGAATTTTTCAGCACTCTAAAGTATTTCTTTTGCTCTAAATCACGCTTAATCACTTTCACTTACATTCTCTGCCATTTTTCGAATCATTCATATCTTATTTCATTACTTTTCTGCATCTTTTATCATTTTTGAACACAATACTCACACAATTCAGTGGAATACTAACCTCTTTTTTGCAGGTTTTTTCCCTTAGAATCAAGGATCCTTACTCGAAGTGCTAAAACTCATTTTCCCACATTACAAATTTTAAGTGCTCAGAAATAACAAACATCAAATATATATATATATATCTATATATTAGGCTACCTTTCCAAACAATTTATTCAATTTTTCCATACTTTAAATAATTAAGACATGTTACAATTGTTATTCTTGCGATAACATATATTATTTCGATATCTTTCATAAAATATGTTCAAGCACATAAATTTTTGCATTTTTCGTGAGTCTGTTAAACAAAACACCATCTCTGGAAAAATATACTACCTTCGTTTTGCAATATTTTTCGTTTAAGGTTTTTTCACACATTAAGAAGAAGTTAAGAATGTATTATAGTTGACAATTTTACTCTTATATATTAATGATTTATTGAAACTATTCCAAACAATAATCACATATTGAAACTTCCACCAATTTGTATTTAGAGTCCACCAATTTGACTCATACAAAAATTAATGTACAACCTTGCAAGCTTAATTTTTATTTTATCAATGTCACTAATATCAAAAAAAATTAGTGGAGTCAAAACAAATCTAACTTACAATTTTTATATATCCCTCCAAAATTTTAATTTACACCGGTATAATTAGTCTTGAAATATTTAATCCCTTCTATACTAAAATTTTGAATAATTGTCTACCAAACTTTTATTTTATAGAAGAAGCATTAAGGTGATTAAAATAAACATGGCTTGAATCTCCACTTTTTTCCTTTGGGTCTTCAAGTTCTTTAATTTTCGATTAAATAATGGAGAAGACATGATATTATGTGAGATTTAAAAGGCACATTATACAATTTATTGGGAGTAAAGTGAGTAGTATTGATGAACATGAGTAGGTGTAAAGTGTTAATGTGTATTGAAAAAAGGCAATCCTTGAAAATATATGTAATAATTAGAGAGGATAAAGAGCTAATTTATGTGTGGGCAAAGTTGGAAAAAAGTCATTAAATATTGTATTGTTTTTGTAAAGTGACAAATATTTTGAGACAAAAATAACATGCTAAAACAACAAATGTTGTGAGACGGAGGTAATATATATTGAATATATAATTAGTGATGTAATTATTTGTTCGTTTAAATATGTTTAAAGAAAGTGCTTTTCTTTTTTTTTTGTTTTTAAAGAAAGAAAGTGCTTTTCTAGTCGTACTTTTTATAATGTAATTTTTTTGTTTTAATCAATCAATTTTGTATTTGGATGTAGTGATTAAAAGTACTTTTAAAATCGCTTCTATATGAAACTATTTTAAATAGCTTTGAAAAAAAAATTACTATTAAATTCTTTTTTCTACTATTGGGGGGAAAAAACCAATTAAAGACATTTTTTTTCCCATTGAAGTGTTTCTTTTCCACATATAACTGCTTCACTTAAAAAAAAAAAAACAAAAACCATCCAACGGACTCTATAACTCATAGTTGAACTAAGAGACCCTACAAAATCTTACGGTGTTAGTATAATTTGATTTGGGGATAAAATTGTAGAGATTGAAAACAAAAAAAGAACGCGTGGACGGTTGACGACATGAAAAGCGTCTTTTTTATATTAAAAGAAAAGGTGGATATTATGATTGTCGTTATTGGTGGAGGTCCAAATTTTCCGCGTTGAAACGGCCACATTGTCGCGTTTGGGACCTTGACCATCTGGTCCTAATCAAATTGTTTCGGACCATACATTTCTAGGATAAAATACACAAGTTACAATCCGGCCATAGTTCCATTTTTTTTTTTTTTTGGTTAGCATAGTTCCATTTATAATATAATTAATATTGACTAATTACGAAGATGTGGAAATTAATCCTTTTTCTTTTGAAATTATCAACATCGTCTATCTTTGTTTTTTTCTTTATTTAAGGAGAATTAACCATATCTGTTCGTACAAGATCAAAAAATAAAATTAAAAATACACACGACACCTTCATACAAAGGCATCGTGTTCCTAACTAATGAGTAGGCGGCTTTATTTCTTTATCGAGATCACCTATCTAGATTTAATAGAGTTTAGATCCATCAAGATTTTTGATGAAAAAGATTTTGGACAAATGTAAACCTTAAAAGAGGGACATAGTTGCAAAACAAAATCCATATTTTAGAAGCAATGCTAGAGTATTTGTAATTTTTAAAACGACGAAAAGTAATATATAATTGCGCTATATCTCAAAAATTGTACATACAATTTTGCTCATGAAATAACTTGCACCATTCAGTTTATAAAGAAAACCCAACATATGATATGCTTCCTCGGGGAGAAATGCCTTGACAATTGCCCGTCTACTAGAAACACGATCAACTATTATTTTTCTATTGGCTTTTCTTTTTTTTTTTTGTTTTTTTAAATTATCTTATTACTATTATTAAAATATAAAGTATCATAGTCATTTAGTAACTATTTTGATATCTCATCAATTGTGAACTGTCACAATTTTCTATTTTCTACCTTACTACTTTATGTTCTTATTATTATTTTTTTTTTCAATCTCTCTCTTCTCTCATTTTTCCTATATCTTTTGTCTCATGTCACACTATTTAATATTTAAATCCCCCACTTAATTATTTCATTTTAAATTATTTTCTTTTTAACTTATCATAAACTCAAAAATACTAAAAAGGTTATATTCATGTAGAAAATTTAATAAATATTTATAATATAATCTAATAAAATTTAAATATATAATTAATTGTTTTTTTTTATCTTGCACAAACATTGAATAACTTACTATATTAATATTTGTTATCAACTTCATTGTTTTGTCTCCTAAAAAGAAAAGAACAAAAAAACTTTATTGTTTTGTCAACTAACCACCGCAACCATTCTCGGCCGCGATTTGAACAGCGCCCGTTGTGAACACATGCAAAACAATTGATGGGTAGTAATATCTCATTTACTTTACAGCCCTCAATCATTAGATAATCCACAAAGAACATGAGACATATCGCACACGATTACTAATTCATCTACATTATTTGAGCTGCCAGCGGATCAGATTTGGAGCAAATTTGAAATTTTTGAATCCAATTAACCCTTCTAGTGTTCAAATTGTACACAAATCATATAAAATTTACAATCCTTATTATTGAATCCAAACACAATAAAAATCTGAAACTTCATAAGAAAATCCAACCTGAATGATGGTTTAGATTTTTAAAATTTTAAAATCAGATAACCAATAAAAAAAATTTATCCCTTATATAAAAAATAAAATTTAAGAAATTACAAAAAAATATTTCTAGAATTATATATGATAACTACATATTATTTTTTTAAAAGAAATACTGTGGAAAATAAAAAGTGTATTATTAATTATAATACCTACCACATTACATTTTGTATAAACTTCTTTACTAATATTATATGCATAAAATTATTGTTTTAATAAAAAATATTACTAAAATTCAAATTCAAATTCAAATTTTTAATGGATAGAACACCAAATTCTATCTTCTTATCTCGAACTACAAATATTTATAATCGAATTTTATCCATCAAATATTTTAATATGTGGAATATCCTAAGATTCAGATTGGACTCGAATTGAAATCCAATCCATTGATTTCCCTAAACATAATATCCAGAAACGGTCCTATGGAGGCCTCCTCCTCGTTCAGACGATCCACACCTTGGCACGAGCGACCAAAAACATAGGAACAAGGTAATATGTATTATTCTTTATTCTGATAATAAAACTTAAAAGTCATGCAGCCCAACACGCAAATACACTGTGTTTCTCACACACCTATACATAAACTATGAATAGTTTGGTATACCTGTGTGAGATCAAACTATCTGAAGGTGCTCAAGAAAATATTGAAAATTTCCTCCCCCACCCCCCCTATATGTGCGCGTGTGCTCGCGCATGAGAATACGAAAATGCATATCGAAACCTCTCCGAGACAGCATTCCCCAAGGAATCCAAAATTTAGGCAGCTGCAGACATTGGGACTGATCTATAGCATGCCCTCTTGGCCGCACGAACGATATCTTCAACCTACAAATTTTTTCATGAAAATTGGGAAATAGTCAGGGCCAGCAAGTTTTTACTTAATTACACACCCCCCTCGATTTGAGAAATACCCCGTAGCTAATTGGAAATAAATGAGACCCTAAAAGAAATGACCAAATTTATCCCCAAGTTTTTGTCCAAAAGAAACAGTGTGTTCCACCGAGGTTCGACGTCGTTACAGATAAAACCCTCAAGTTTGCAAAAATTTCATTTAGTGCCCTTAACATCAGCTGGCGCCTAACAAATACATCGATCAGAGGAGAGAGAGAGAGAGAGAGAGAGAGAGAAGAAAAGTTGTATAGGACCTGTGGAAGAGCCATTCTTTCAAGGCTAGCCGAGTATGGCATGGGGACATCTGCTCCAGCTATTCTCTCGACCGGGGCATCAAGATAAGCAAAGCTATCCTCGATTACTGAGGCACTGCAAGACAATAACATTAACCCAAAAAAAAAAAAAATGCCATTTTCAACACACCTAAACAACATTTCCGGAAAAAAAAAAAAGATCTGTAGTATCTTCTGAAATGTAAGATCTTGCACTACGCGGCAATTTATGTAAAAAATCGAAGCACTGGAGACAGCAAATTACCAGATTTCAGCACCAACACCATGTTGAGGAAACCCTTCTTCAACTGTTACAAACCTGTTGGTTTTTCTGACCGAAGCATTGATTAATTGTCTATCCAATGGCCTAATGGAGCGTAGATTTATGACCTGCAAGAAAACGACCATGACATCGAGCTAGATCATGGTAAAAGTTCATCGGATCATCATCAATATCATTCACCGGTTGTTTGCAAAAACTTAACAGTATGTGCTTTTGAAGAAACCAAATAGCATTTTCAGTGTTTGCTTTTACCTTTTTCTATAAACAGAGAAAAGCTAAAAGCTCAAAAGAACATCATAACTGATTTTTAACAACTTCAAGCTTTCTACTTTAGCTACTAGCTATTTTTCTCGCTCTCTCTAAAATGAAGCGCTTGAAGAGAGAAAAGCCCTTGCAAACACACACTAAAATATCATTTGGCTTACCTCAGCATCTATTCCGTCCTTCGCAAGTATCTCAGCGGCCTGGACAAAGAACGAACTTCAATTACTTAAAGAAAATCGGCGAAAATAAATTTACATGACTGAAAAAATTCTAATTGGAAAGGAGAATATCTTTATGATTTGATTAACTCAATTGCTGAAAATGATATATTGATTGATCTTGTATATCCAAGATAAACATATTTCTTCAGATGCATCAAGCAAGGGGCGTAACTGAACAAACCTGGAGAGAATATCCCACCATCTTTGAAAAGGCTACAATAGACACATCTTTCCCTTGTTTTTCAATCTGGAGATGGTAACAGAACAAAAAATTAATGTATTATCTTTTAGCAAACAAAGATGATCAAATAAAACCCAAGACGGGTATGCAGGTCCCAGCAGCATACCTTTGCTTTCCCAATAGGAATCGAAAATCCTGCATCAAGAACTTCTGCAGAAACAGGGAATGATTCTCCATACCTGATACACGTACACTATCATATAGCAAGCACCAAGATGATTGATCTTAACATAAGCTCAGAGCACAACGAACGATCTGTCAAAATCCACCACGAAAGTTGGTGACGATTTACCAAGTGACAATGTAAAGAGTGTAGTCACTTGACGCATCTCGTTAATGACAATGTTCACATTATCACTAAATTTTCTTTTGTTAATCTAATACTTTTAGTGTAGTGAGCTGCGCAGGGACATAAAGAGGTAAAAAAAGGAATAAAATACTTATATCTTTCTATGCTTACAACAATTCATTTTCAAGGATAATGACCGGGTCCGGGTCCCTGATAGCTGATTTTAGAAGCCCACGAGCGTCTTCGGATGAATATGGGGATAGCACCTTCAGACCTGGGATTGCACCATACCACGCTGCGTAACACTACATGGAATTATGGCAAAAGAAAACATTTACACTTCATGTGAAAAATGTAGTTGAATATATCTTGTGCATTAAAGCCTAGTAAAATGAGACTTCAAAATGCAAAATTTTGTATTGAAAAAGTGAAATTAATCCGCTACACCTGGGAGTGCTGAGCACCGACGCCTGCAGCTGCACCGTTTGGTCCTCTAAAAACAACAGGTACGTTTATGTTACCAGCTGACATGTAATTGGTTTTAGCAGCTGAATTGATGAGGTGATCCATTGCCTGCACTCCAATGATTCAATTAATGTCATTTAATCAAAAAATTTGAAAAAGGATATCCCAAGAAAGTCAAGTAACATATAAACAAAGAGTTCAGCGCATATTAAACGATGCTACCTTAGTACTCCGCCGTCCGCAATCTCAGTTTGCTACGTTTATCGCAGCAACCCCTCCCCTCCCCTCCATCCCACCAACCCAACAAGTCGGATCGAGCACGAGTATTATGCATATTCTTAGTAAAGTTCAAAATTTCAACCCCACAACGAGCACACGCATGCAGTTTATGCAAAAATTCAATCTCGCCACCCCAAATTAAAAAATTATGGTTCTGTTCTCGTCTCCAATAAATATATACATATATATGTGTATGTATATGTGTGTGTGTATTTCACGAGCCATAAACGTCCGAGAGATAATGAAAATCTAGGGATAAATGCAACAACTAACCTGCATTGCAAAATTAAATGTCATAAATTCAACAATGGGTCTGAGCCCGAAAAATGCAGCGCCGACCCCAATCCCTGTGAAGCCAGCCTACAGGACACGCAGCAGAGGGCCGATTAGAAAGTTTTTGCATAGAGCAGCTCTACTGAGATGAAATTCAAACTTCAAATTCAATAAAATTACAAACTACAGTACTAATTTTCCAATCAGAAATTAATTAATCAGTCATCAAACCTCTGTTATTGGAGTATCAACAACTCTTTCAGGGCCATACTTTTGCAGAAGTCCTTTAGAGACCTTAAAACATGGGGACAAAATATGTAAATTCCCAAGCATATATAGGTCAGCATATCATATATGTGCAAATGAATGTGCGTGTGCGTGTGCGCGCGCGCGTGTGTGTGTGTGTGTGTGTGAGAGAGAGAGAGAGAGAGAGACCTTGTATGCACCTTGATATTCCCCAACCTATAGTTACAAAAGAGAATAATGAATTAAAGCAAAGAACATGTCAATGAAGAACAATACCAAGGCACAATATGAGACTCGCTAACCTCTTCACCCATCAAGAACACACTTCGGTCCGCAGACATTTCCTCATCAAGAGCTGAGTTTAGAGCCTCTCTTACAGTCATCTGCATAAGTTTAATATTCTCTCAAATCACATTTTCCCAAATCTTTTTTCTACTATGTATAACATGTTTTTCTAGTTAATTTCATGTATTCATTTCCATGACAATCATTTCAAAATTATAGCTCACATAAATGAATGAACCCATGAAAAATGTAATTTGGAAAAAAATAAAAATAAAAAATCAACTAAAAACATTTTTATCATTTTACCTATGTCAGAAACCAACTCCCTAGTGCCCCTCTAAACTTAGCAAATGCTACAAGCATAGACTGCGCATAAACAAAATTATCTTGGACATTAATCTAATTCCACTAGAGCCCTTATCGAGTTATATACATAAAATCTCGAATTCCAATTTTTCTTTTTTTCCTTGTTAAAAAGAATTTAAGAAGCATGAATTTCAAACCAGCTTTAACAGAACCGAGTTCAAGGAGGTACCTTGTTAGCTGAAGCAGAGTAATTTCTGGATGATAACACCACAGCCCTCATAATCTAAGACAAATTAAGCAATCATCAAACATCTTCCAAGAAAATAATAACCATCAATTTCAAGAATAATAATAACGAAGAAACGAAGAGGAAACACACACACACACACAGAGTACGTGTTCCCAAAGTTACCCGGGCATCACCAGCTTTCTGTGTTAGAATCTTCAACATCTTCCCTCTTCGTCTTCCACTGAGAGAGAGCGAGAGAGAGAAATCTCTTAATAATTCATCCAATAATCAAACTAAAATTATAAAGAAAAAAAGATCACATTTTTATTGTTGCTCAAAACCGACCAAGATCAAGCGATTGAGCTACTATTAAAGAGCAGATAATCAAAGTAAGCAAAATTGATGAAAACCCTTGTGAGATTTCGTCGAGAATAATTACATATTCGTAGCGTTTAGAGCTTGAAAAGTAGTAGACTAGTGATAGTTTCCGGACATGGATGATGACGAGCCTGTGTTTGAGCTATGTGGACAAAAACACGAAAATGAAAACGTAATTAACTTTTGATTAGGCCACACGTGTACTTGTGTTGTAATAAAAAGCGGGACCCGCTTTTGTGCGACGTGTTTGAAACTTCACGGATAAATCTTTCTGAACGGTGGCACACACTCCATCGATATGAAAAATAAAAGTGAAAATTTAACTTAATTATGTGTTTGAATGGTAAAACTACGTACAATATTCTACATAGAGTTCATATTAATAGTAGTCCCTAAAGTTTAAGTTTATAATCACTTTACTATTTAAAGTTTAAATTATCATATTTTGATTATTTATAACATTTATTTTATAAATAATTAAGATTTTAGTCCTTTTAATGCATTTTTCAGCTAAGTTTTAGAAAAAAAAAAAATACTTATATGAAAGGTAATTTTCGTCAATTTACACTAGTTAACTTATTTTTTTTTAAAAACAAAAATCAAAAAATATTGATAAAAATGTGCTTGGAATAAATAAAATTTGATCAAAGAATTCATCAAAATGATCAATGTGTTATTTATTTATAATTTAAAAGGTCAAAAAGTGATAATTTAAATTTCAAAAACTAAAATGATTCAAACATTAGTTTTTAGGAATCATTAGTGAAACTGATTCTTATAAATATTAATTAATTTTGTTTATATGAATCTGTGTGTGATAGATTCTTTTCATGTACTCATTAAATTGACTAAAGGAAAAATAATTTAAACAAATACATTATATGAAAACACTTCTTTTCATAGTGCACCAAACTATAATAGAGTTAGTCAATTCATCATAAAATATAAGGCCACTTACTGATTTACACTTTACATACTGAAAACATCCTAAATAGGTACTTTTCCCCTCAAAAGAAAAAAAAAACAAATTGCACTCTAAAAACCTTTTAAGTTTGGCATCAATGCACCATCGCCATTTTCAGACAAAAAAATCCATCGAAGTTAATTTTTTGTGAGGGCAAAATTGTCAACCCAAAAAAAACGTACAAATTTTCCTCTAAATTTTGGACATGATTTACAAAATCTATTTGAGGTATTTTACCTTTTCACCAAATGAGAAAATAGATTAAAAATCTCTAAAACAAGACTAGAATTTTTTCAACTAAAACTCTTCATTTTTTGAAGTAAAATTTGAGAAATTCAAGTGCAGTTGAAACAGTGATACAGAAATTGAGAGAAGTATGCAATCATTTATGTAATATGATTGCCAGGCTCCTTATTATAGTAAGAAGAAAATTTATTTGTAATTTATTGTATTAAATATCTTTTTTGAAAAGTTTTATTTATGCACAGTGAATAATAGTTGCGTTATTCTATATTAAAATGTCAAATGATGAACTTTTTTGAGACCATTAATATGAAGTTAAAATCTATTACTTCACTACTGATTGGGCCTATTTTTGTGGGTTTTTTTTCTCCCTTAACTAATTTCACTTATTCTTTTAGTAAAGGACTTCCTCCATTTGTATTTTAATTCCAAATATGTGCTCTTGAAAATAATGATCTAGTTTAATAATTGTCCTGTTACTTCATATCTCTAATATATTGGGAATATTTAATGTTTATTACTCTTTTCATGTTAAATATTGGAGCGAAGAGCAAAAAATATATTATGTGTTTTAGGCTAACAATTTTACCCTTACAAAAAGTCAAGTCCAATGGATTTTTTGACCTGAAAATGTTTAGGGTGGATTGGTATCAAAATTAAAGATTTTTCAAGGTGCAATTTACTATATCTTTTTTTGAGGGTGCAAAATAACTATTTAAGGTGTTCGTTAGGTGCAAAGTGTAAATCGTCCTAAAATACAATGCATTTCGTTCATTATAAGTTTATTAATAATTTCTTATGATTAATTATCATTTTAATTTCATTTTAATAAAATCCTGTTACAAATCATCACAACCCACAAATGGCTTTTCTTTGTGACGAAGTTCGCGGTCATAAATTTTTTTGTTACAAGCATTTTCGTAGTAATAAACCTGCTATAATTAAAATATAGAGCAATAAATGAAGTCCGAGAAATATATTGAATAAAACAAGAGGAGGGATAAAGAAAGAGAAAATTTTAACTCAATTCGACAAATCATATAATAAATATATTATACTTATCAAATAATTGATCGACCTCTCTAAATTATTTATCAATCACAGAATAATAAATATAAAACACTCATCACATAATTAATATTGCTTCAATTGAGTCGAATTTGTATAGAATTTCTC
Source organism: Petrea volubilis (assembly GCA_026212405.1). Taxonomy (NCBI): domain Eukaryota; kingdom Viridiplantae; phylum Streptophyta; class Magnoliopsida; order Lamiales; family Verbenaceae; genus Petrea; species Petrea volubilis. The sequence goes on from CM047870.1 coordinate 10,625,309, forward strand.
AAATCTTGAAACAAGAACATGCAAACCGCACCCAAAAATAAAATTATTATGAGCGTCCTTCCGGGGCTCCACGCCGTCGTCTGTAAGTTTCCGGTTCAAACAACTTGGAAGTTATGACAAATATAATTATAAATTCCATAAAAAAGAGTATTGACTAATTAATAAATTGATAATATCCACATTATTTGCAATTGTAAAGTTCGAAATTTAGCAGGTTTCATATTTTGGAATATAAGATTCAGTTTACCATGACTAGTTTACACATATAGATTTAAATTCACGGAAAGTATATTAAACATGCATTAGTTCAAATATTAAAACCTTTTGTTTTCTCTTTAATAGTAGCTTATTGTAATAGTTTATCTATAGTTTGTGAATAATATTATTTGAAATATGATGTAATAATTTGATTTGTACTCGAAGAGTCATTGATGTAATCCGATGATATGTATTAAAAAAAAAAACCTTTTGTTTTCTCTTTCCTTCACACATTTATTTATATCTTTATATATATATATATATATATATATATAATATCTTTCTATAAACTTATTTGTAGATATATATATATATTAATTAAATATAAATCAATTTATGAAAATTGATGGAAAAATCAATTAATTTAGAATTAATTGTTTAAATTAATTAAATAGAGATTTAATTGATTTAGGATTAAGATAAGAATATGATTCTTATCCTAATCAAAGTAAAAAATCAATAGGGAATCTATTTCTAAAGTGTTTGATTTAGGATTAAGATAAGAATATGATTCTTATCTTAATCAAAGTAAAAAATTAAGAGAGAATCTATTTTTAAAGTGTTGGGAATAGAATAAAAGAATTCTATATATACAAATATATATACTCATATATATATATAAATATATAGAAAGATATATATTATATATAAGGATATATATACGTATATATATATTGACACAGACACATATCATATAATATATCATATTACATATATCTAAAATAGACATAGACACAGACACATATTATATAATATATCATATCATTTAACATATACGTGTATATATAGGGGTGCACACGTGAATGATAATTATTAGAAGAATTTAGTTTTCTCAATTCATAACATACCACACGAGAATTATTGTGTGACAATCATGATAAGTTTGTCTTTCTTTTATTAATTCATTAATAAGTTCTTAATTTTTGATCAATTGGTGATCATAGGATTAATATATAATTAAAAAATAAATCCACCATTCCCAATTTATTCTTAAAGGAGTTTAGAAATTATTATAAAAGTTAAAATAGACGTAGTTTCATATAAACCTATACAATTTTTAATTTGATTCTAATATAGAATCGAGAACTCGAATAGATCCGTTCATATAAACTATATTTAGAGGGAGAACATTTGGATTACTATTCATGTAGATATGTTCAGGTTGATAAGGATCAAGTTCGTGGATGCGGTTCGGATGATTGAAATCAATTTGGGAACTCAAGAATAACTCGTGTTTGAATACGATAATTCCCTATATCAAATAAAAGACTCATATGTATAATTTTGTTTAAACATTAATAAATGTATTTGTTATTTGCATAAGATCCATGTCGCAACAGAAACGAGATGCACTTTTACATAATAATTATATATTAAATTTTTATATTTCTGCTGTGTTAGTATTCCGATACTTACGCGAAACTAACAATTAATGTCTATAATTTAATTTTGAAAGTAGTAGATGAATCATTATAATACTTATGAGTGTGTGCGTGCGTGTGTGTGTGTGTATATAGGATGAAATATGGAAACTTAATATTTAATCTTACGTTATTCGTTATTTATTAATCTCTATCGACTTAAATCCATGTGTGTTGTTTTAAAGAATGAATATATATATACACACTTTAGTATAAAAAAAATCATCTCAATATATCTTTGTTCAATTTTAATGATAAAATAGCTTTCTAATTTTAAATTAACAGGCTTGTATTTAATTATTTTTATTTAGAAAGATTGTTTTTGTTTTAAATAAATAGTTGATGTCTTCAATTAAGTTCTAACAATCAAAATCCTTTTTGGGGCTTGATATATTTTAGAATCATCATGTAATTATCACTGTAGTATCTAAAATTTAGTTTGCTTAAGCTCTGTTTCTTCTGCATAGGATTGAGAAATAGTGTGAGGAAACTATACAAGTATAAATGATACAATGGTAATTACATTCTAAAATTTAATTTGAGATATAAATGTTATATTTACTAATTTATGATGATGAATAGAATTTAGCAATTGAATGAGTTAAAAGTTGATTACGGTAGATATTCAGGTAGATATTCTTTTATTATCTTTCTATTTAACAAAATAGGTTGTAACAGTGACGGAGGCGGGGGGAGGGGGGTAGGGGTAGGGGGTGGGGGTGGCAATCGCCCCCTCACTTTTTTAAAAATTTATTTTTTAGTATATATATATTTATTAAAACTTTAAAATTTCGCATCCCCTAAAATAAAATTTTGATTTTTTAATAAAAAAATTAATTTTTTTACTTTATTTTATTTTTAGTAATTTATTTTTATATAATCTCATTTAGCATAATTAATTATATTCTCCCTCTCTCTCTCTCTCTCCAAAATAAAATCTTAAAAATTTTATTAAATTTTACTTATCTTTTTTATTACAATTAAAATACTAAAAATTTTATTAGAATTTTTTTTTCTCTCACAAACTCTGCAATATTCAACCTTTTCTTCAAAAGCAATAAAAATATATTACGTACTAATTTTGAAATTTCTACATTTATTTTTTTCTTTTTTTGATAATTAATTTTTATGTAGAAATTTAAAATTTAAAATTATTGATATAAATTTAATGTCTATTTGTTAGGCTATTGAACATGAAAGAATCTTACTAATTTGAAACTTAATATTTAATTAAGAGAAATTTAGGAAATATGATGGCCAAAAAAAAAGAATTTTTTTTAAGTTTTCAATATATTTTTTAATTGTGAGAACCATGAGAGAGAGAGAGAGAAAGAGATTATTTTAATACTTTTTGAGTTTTAATTATATTTTATTATGTAAATTTATGTCAATTTTATTGAATATTGCTAAAAAAATTCTTTGTTAAATTTTTTAAAATAATTCATAATCCACTATATTTGCTTCTTTTAAAACAAAAAATAAGTTATTTTTTTAATATTATTTTTTATATATTATGTTGATTATAACACTTCTAATTCATCATATACGTATAAATATAAAAAAATTTATTAGTTTATATGTCAATATGTACTTTTATAATATATACTTTTAATCTACTTTTTTCCAAATATAAAATATAGATTGATATGTTATAGCTAGGTCTATAACTAAGTCAAAATAATTGGTAGATGAACCGGAAGTTTGTTAATATTATTTTCAGAAAATAATATCCAAAAAATGAGTAAAACTAGGTCTTCAAATCAATAACATTATCAAAAAATATATAATAGAAAATAAAAATTTATAATAAAAATAAAAATTTATAACTTCTATAAAAACGCAATTATTTGCTTTACCCAAACCATGTATTGGGATTCATATAGACTCAATCCAAAACCAACCCAATCTACCAATTTACAGATAGAATCTTCTATTTTAAAATAATATTTCATCTCATATTTCATAATTTACAATTATACGATGTGTATGAAATTACTTTCTTAATTATACACTTAACCTAAAATCTTTACATTTTATATATATTCATAAATTAGAATAAGATATAAAATACGATTTGAAATAGAAGATCTTATATAACCAATTTGCCACCCTTGGATAACACCCATAGTTTTGAGATTAAAAAAAAAAAAAAAAAAAAAAACCTCTTATCTAATTTGGAATACAAAATTTCATTATTTATTAGAAGGTCCCTATTAATTTTGCAAACCCCAAAATATGACCTGATTGGGCAGAAAACAAACTTCACTAAAACTATTCTCTATGATGCATTAAATATATACGTAAGCATAAAAATAATTAAAAGAGAGAAATAGTGATGAAAAATTAACAACGAAAAAGTTGTTATCAACCAGATAGTAAGCAAACCCAAACTGGAATAGAGTGAAATTGCGAATAGGATCCTTTATGTAGCCATGAATCTCAACTACACACACACACACAAATATATATACATATATATGGAAGTGGATGGAACTCAACTCCCGTTAGTGGTCATGTATTGATATGGCCGAATCTGTTTTGGCCATGTAGGCTCCAGCTCAGCTCACACGTCGGATCCAGCTCAGCACATGCCGCCATCCTCCTGTTGCCGCGCGCCAGGCCTAGTTCGATCAGGATCCATGATCTTGTCTTGTCGGTCTAGTTCGGTCAGAGTTCATCACATCTTCTTGACTCATATGGTCTCCTCGATGACATGACATTATCGATGTCCGTCCCTACTTCATCTTCGGAGTTAATGCTAGGACACCCACCTTGAGCAAGGAACGCACCCCACGCGCCCACTGCGCATCATGGGGAACACCCATAACCAGCAACGGGGTTGGGCCAGCCTGACTCTGGTCCGGCCCACCTATTTTTTATTATTATAAATAGTACGGAGACACTATTCATTGGGTAAGACATTTTTTATCTACTAATACGTTGATTGCCACTTACTATTTACCTGCCCGAATTCTGACTTGAGCGTCGGAGGGTCTTCGCCGGAGACACTTCCGGCTAGTCTCACGTGTGCTCTATCCTTGCAGAATAGAACCCGACCAGCATTCAGATACTCTTACTCGGATCTACCTGACCGGATTCGGACACTTACCTCCAGATCGAAGTGACGTGTACCGCAGGCCAAATCCGACCACATCATGTATGAACAAGCATGTGGTGTTGATATTACAAGAGAAAGACAATACGCCATGCACGACTGAAACACCTCCTCTTTAAATTCACACACGCACACACACACATGTACATATATACATCTAGGTATGTGATAATACCATGAGCATATACATGAGTTGATTAATCTCACCGTCAATGTTGCTGAATGAATTAACATGCGTGTGATATTTGTTATTACAAGAGGAGGACGAGTTTCGGTCGCACACAGCGTGGCACCCATCGTCCACTTATGGTGTTATGATGCCTCGCCATGTGCGATTGAAACACCTTCTCTCTAAACACATGCATGCAGGAGATATGTACTCTCTTACTCTCTCTCTACATGTGTACACGACATGTCTCTCTCTCTCTCTGTCTCTCGAAGAACACACAATGCATGACCTGACAAACAGGGCAAAACTGCACACGGACCAAGCACGTATATATAGGGGTGTTAAAAACGGACCCAACCCGATGATCCGAACACAATCCACCCAAAAAAATCAGGTTTGGGTTTGGGGTTTTCGGGTTCGGGTCAAATCAGATCGGATTCGAAAATTAACCCGAAAAATAAAATTGGGTTGGGTTCGAGTCAACTCTAGTAACCCGAAATTGAATATTGGGTGATCCAAAACCCGATTTAACCCGAACCCAACCCGATCCAACACGATTTTTTTTAAAATTATTATTTACTTAGTGATTTATTTCTCACTTTCCAAGACTTTAATCTTTGATATTATTTCTTGTATTCATTCACTTATTTTATTTTTTCCCTTTAGAACAATCTAATTTTTAATAAAATATTTATTATTACATTTAAAAATAAATACAATATAATTCATTTTTTACTAAATTAAATAATGAGATTGAACTTGAAAAGAGTTTAATATAATTAACAAAGAGTTCAAATATTCTCTTTATCAAGAACAAGTTAGTAATGTGGTTATAGTCTTGTAATGCTTAAAAAAAAAATTAAGAAATCGAAATAATATATTTATTTATCATATATCATTGTATTTATTTTATTTACCTTTTCATACCCATTAGTTTAGTATTTGGCCTAGCAATTGAAATTTTTCAACACAATTAAAGACATGATATGTGGTATTCTCGAACCATTTTCTTAACAAAAAAAAACTCAATTTATATTGATAGGAATAATGATAATGGTATAAAAAATTATGTTGCGACTTGTGATCTTTCTGTAAAGATTGTGTTAATAGTATATAATATTGAAAAATATAATTTTTTTTCAAAAATAAAATAGATTAAATAATATAAACATAATTTACGTAGGATTAATATGTTAATAGCATACAAAGTATATTTATTTCATTTTTATTAGTTTATTTAAATTTTATTATGATTTATTTAAAAAATTCCTACTACATGAATCACAATTTTTCAAATAATTTCATATAAAATAATCTAGAATTTAATGATGACATTTATTCTAATGTGATCTAGAATTTGATATTTTGGTATTATGTTAATGTTAGGAATGAGTTTAATCTTTTGGTATCATGTTTAATTATATGACATTATGTTAATGTTAGGGATAAATTTGATTTTATTTTTCTTTTAGAATATTAGATTTTTTTTATTTTTTGATAGTATTTTTAGCAATTTCTTTTTGTTACAAAAATCTAAAAAAAAATTTAAAAAAAAAAATTGGATCGGGTCGGGTCGGGTCAATTGAGTGACCTGAAAATAAATTAGGTCAGCCCGAACCCAATCAGATCGTGTTCGGATTGACCCTTTCAGGTTGAACTTCGGATCGAATTGGATTCGAATTGAGATTTTTCATGTTATACCCTTAGCGCAACCCGATTCGAACTCATTCGATCCATCCAAATTGACACCCCTACGTATATATAGTAAATCAAACTGGATTGAGAATTAAATCCATGCAACACTTAGCTGTGGAATAAAATCATTACCACATATACGTAAAAGCTACGGGGATGGCGATAAGATCATCGAGAAATGAGCAAAAAAGTTGATACTTTGGAATGCTGGAAGATTCTTGATATGGTGATTTAAAATAGATGGAAAATATCTAAAATTGAAAGGTGTAATTTAAAGAAGATGATCAATCATATAATAAATAATATTTATTATATAATTAATTGAGTGTAATCAAATCGAATTACAAAAATTTTCCAGCGCCAATGTCGTACAATTTCATATTGGCAAGACACGTCTTGCCTTTCAATCATACTCAAGCGCCAAGTGGCAGTTCTTGCAAACTTTATAACATTCTTACAAGGAAAGGAATTGACCAAAAGGGCGTTCGTCCATTTGTCCGTGTTTGACTCAGTATTCCGTTATGAGACGTGTACAAAATAAAATATACAGTGTGGGTGTGTGTGTCATGCACAGGATTGAGTGAGACACATGTCACGAATGAAAGAAAAAAAAGGTTGAATAGAGATTTATTTAAGAGTAGCAACACCGACCGTCAAATATATGTATTATATATATATATATATATATATTTATTGAATGTGAAATTTCACCTCTAAAATATCGGTCTGAATCCCATATGATATTCACTATAAAAAAAATTCCATTCCCCAATAAAAAATTTATAACCAAAATATTCTATCTTATATTTAAGATACTTAAATGAATTAATGATATAATTTAATATAAATAAAATTAAAAAATAATCAGTAACAAAATCTTTAGTAATGATAATGTGTTATAAAAATTAAATTTGTATCGATTATTAAAGGGAATGTATTCTTGTGGCGGTAAGGGACAACTAGTGATCTTAGGAAAAAAAAACAAGAGAAAGAAAAAGAAAAAAAACAAAAGGAATAGAGAAAGATAAGAGATGTAACTTTTAAAAAAATAAATAAAAAACGAAGCATATTTTGAGCGCCAAATTGAGTTGAGTGTTGAAACATGGAAAGGGTCAGAAGCAGTATATGGGGTCTCGTCACCAATCACGTACCCGCTCCTACGCGTACTGCTACTAGCACATGTAGAATTTTAGTTTGGAGTTGTTAAATTGGATTCTTATAGACAATGAAGCCAAGCTCATAGTTTTAGCATTTAAGATGTTCTATTAATCACATCTTCTATATATATTACATTTCATATGTATCTGTTTTCTGCCTTATAGAATTTAAAACGACACAAATAATAAAATGGAAGAGCGGAGCTAATATACTCTGCTTGTATCAATATTTAAGAAAATATAGATAATTATACACACCCAATGTGTATAAATGTAGTCTGTTAAAATATAATAAAACATAACTCATCCATATTAAAATTAGAGCCCATTTCGACAAGTTTAACAAAAAATGTTGTCAAGTCGTGCTTTTTGGAATAGGCTAAACATTTTCATTTTTGGATACAGTAATTTTAAAATGTATGTTATATTATAAGCTACTTTAAATTGCTTCAAAACAAGCCTTTTTTTGAACATTTTTTCTAATGTTTACCTTTTTTGTGAAACACTAAGTCTTTTTAATTGAGTTTTCGTTTTTCGAAAAAATCAAAAACTGTTTGTTTTGCTAAAAAATTTCATCCAAAACGGACTCTTATTATTCATATAACTCTTTTTCAAAGCATTTTAAATTGAAATTATTAAAATTTCGATTTTTTTGGAGAAATATTTTGAGAGAATATGTTATCAACTCCTCATAAACCACCCATAGAACTAAACAACTTAATCATGAGCTGCCCATAAGTCTGTGACAAAGCTGCGACAGAGTATCTAGCTCTCCTCCTCTTTCTTTTAAGTAAAATTACTTTAATTATCAAACAAAAGCCCCCCAAAAAGAGAAACTTACCTTCATTTTTATGATGACCAAATGTATCGAATAATATCTCATATAATGTGTAGATGAAAAGATGGTTCTACTATTGTTTCGTTTGTAAAATGGATGTCTTTGTTGATTTTTTTTTTAATAATTAAAAGTTAGGTCGTGAGATCTGACGTGACTCCCCAATTAGAAAAATCTAGTCGTTACGAAATGTCTTTTTTTACCAAAATTTATTGGAACTGAGCCCAACTTTATCACAACAACCATAATTCATATGATTTAAATTCAAAGATTTATATACATATTCCATACGATTTTTTTTGTGTATTTGGGCAAACCTATGCAGATTATGGGTAAAAACTCCACTATTAAATGTAATTTTAAGCTTTGAAAATTGTATTTTGGTCCTACAGATGTTACATCTAGTAATGCATTAAGTAGTTGAATGGATAGTATATCTATCTATATATATATATATATATATATATATATTTATTTATTTAAATTTAACTTTTTTTATTTATCCAACTAAAATTATTACACTATTATTTTATTTGTTCCCTTATAATTGTCCTTTAAGGTTTTTACACAAAAATTAAAGAGGACAATCAATATTCATAATTTTAGAGTAATAAGACTAAAATGCCCTTTTAGTTAATTATTCTAGTTAATGAGTTGTTTAGAGCTTTTTGCAATTCACAAATGATACTTATTAAAGTGGAAGGTTATATTGAGAAAAAAATAATAATAAATACAATTTTGAAATATATATAAGAATGATAAATATTGTAGATATATATATAGAGAGACGTAAAAGGGTATGGAGGAAGTACATGTTATTCATCAAATTATTAGGCGTAATGTAGCGACTGTAAAATGGAATACATCACCTTTTACACTTATGGAGTAATACTCTTTTTCTTTTTTTTTTTCTTTTTTTTGATTGAATGGCGTTCCCTGTGTGATTGAGTAAGGTCTAATATTATTTTCATATCAATAAATTTTAAAATAAAACGTATATGGAATGTGAAGGGAGTATTGTATATGAATATTTAAATTCATCATTTTTTCAACCCAATTACATCCAATTAGGGTTGTAAGTGGAGTGTATTCTAATCCGGGTTCGATCCAAGTTTTTGCATGTACAATCGATCAAAATATTCGATGTATCAACATTGATAATGGATTTCTATAATCCAAAATAAATGTATAAGATACAAACTACAAAGTCAAACAGTCCTATCCATTAAAAATTCAAAATTGAATTCTAGTGGTATTTTTTATTAAATTAATAATCTTATATGTATAATATTAGTAAAGAAGTTTAAATAGAACCTAGTATGTGAGGCATTATAATTAATAATACGTTATTTTTTCAAAATGTTTTTTTAATTAAATAATTTATAGTTATCATACAAATTATAACACATGTTTTTAGTTTCTTAAATTTTATTTTTTACATAAGGGATAAATTGTTTTTATTGGTTACGTAATCTTGAAATTTCAAAATTTTTAATTATCATTTGAATCGGATTTTTTTTTATTGGATTCGGATTTTTATTGGATTTATACTCAATAATAATGAATATAAATCTTATATAATTCGGGTCGAATTCTGATACAATGAGAGCTATTCGGATTCAAATTTTTTAGATTTGCTTTAAATCTGACTCGTCGATAGCTCTCCTATATCCCAAAACTAAGTTAACAAGCATTGTTAAACACACAGGCCTTGGGCCAATCTTTGAGACCCCAAAACCAAACTTGTAGCCCATCAAGCTCAGATCATATTCGCGAATCACTTGCTCTCAAAAACAAAACTTCCATTTTTTTTTTTGGTCCGCCCAAACATACAAAAGAAGAAAACAATGGCGACGGCATGGGGTGCTTTCTGGGGAACCCGAGTCCTTGAGATTGTGAAGAAACACGATTCCGGTGGGCTTGTTTGGAAGAGAATCAAGCTTACCACCACCCGGAAAGCCAACGCCAAGAAACGCCTCCGTCGCGTTTGGCAGGTGGGTACCATATTATTTTGCTATTTACTTGCTTGTTTAACTTTTGAATTGAAATAAATCGAGCATTCGTCTGGTTCTTGTGAAGGAATTAGTTTTTGATGATGGGTTTTGATTAATTGGGTGTTTGCTTAGGAATGCATTTTCAGTTTACAGTTAAGTGATTTTTATTGTGCATGCCAGATGTTTGATCTAAGTCCTAACTAAGAGTTCGTGGTCCGCTTTTATGTAGTAAAATGCATATGTCAACATGGTTCCGTTAAAAGATTTTAGGTATTTTCGTTGTGGGTTTTTGATCTCTTTAGTCTTCTGAGAAATGGATGTATTTTACTCGTATAGCACTGTCTGGATTGCACACCAAATATTCGATATCAGTTTTTTGAAGGGAGTCAAGGGGCATATAATTTTTTTGTTCAAAAACGATTTTTTTGTTTAAAGTTTTTGAAGTTGATTGTGAAGTTTTATTTATAATGACTCCTTTAGATTACATTTTCTGTTATTTTATTCCTTGGCTTTTTTGTTACTTGTTGAGCTGTTGGGATATATACATATGGTAAATCTGTGGACTTAAAGCATGTTTTCTCTTACTTTGGTCTTATATTTAATCTTAAGAGTGGTTGTGTGCACTTGTTTTGGCTTATATTGAGATCGTGATGACATTTATTCATACCCTTGCTCACTTCATTGACATTATTCAACATTTAAAGAATCCATGGAGAGTTAAAAACCAAATCCTGCTTATCTCTGGATTGTGAAATTGTGTTAATTTACTTGCTATTGAGGCCCAAAAGACGCATCACCTGACACGTGCATCTTACTGTTGAAAGATAATAAGAGATACTGCTATATTTCTTTTCGTTCTCTTCATCCTCAATAATAATTGTGAGAGTAACACCAATAGTGACAATGATGATGAAGGCATGAGAATCGTCCGTAATTACTCATTAGTTAGTGATAGTGATGATAAAGACTTATGTGTGGAATTTAGCGGGGTTAGAGTGAGGCTTTGTTTTATTTTTTAGGACTTGAGTAAAAGCTTAAAAGAGCTTGTTTCTCTCAAGTCCACAACAAGTTTCTTGGCCATCAAATTTTCTGTTTTAAAGGAATACTCTTGTTTCATCAGAGTACTAAACTCAAAATATGCTTCTGCTTCCCAGCTAGTTTACATGTTAATTCCGATGATATACTTCTGCATGTAGGATTGAGTTGGTATTTCTCTTGTGTAGCATATAGTTTGTAACATATTTATGACTTCTGAGGGAATACAAAATAATGTAGTGGAACTGCTTGCAATCCTGTTGGACTTAGGTAAGTTGAGGACGTGGCTTTAATGCTTAACAATTGCTAGATTGATCTCAGGCAAACTTGATTTGAAATTCATCAAGTAGTTTACAGGTTTGAATCTCAATTTGGGAAACTCAAACCCAAACAGAATCATGTGAAACACCGCAGAATTCAAGAAAGTGAAATAATTAGTCTCTTAATTGATCTTTAGGTGCTTGCTTACAATTCATTTAATTTTTCCTTCCCTCTTGAAGGGGTTGGGTGTATTTGCTATGATGTCAAGTGTCTCGACTCTCGAATGAATGAGTGGTTTTCCTTACAGAATGAAGCTGTTTTGAGAGCATGTTCTGAGCCACCTCCTCAGGAAACACTGCGAGCTGAAAGTGCGGAAATTGCTGCCAAGAAGAGCTAGAACCTCCAAGATTAGCTGAAATAAGTAAAATCTCTAAGCAAGCATGAATCCTCATTCATTCACTGAGACTTGGAAAAGAATATGGCAATTTTACGTGTATCTATACTGCCACCATTCGGTAGACTGCATACTTGGATTTGCTCTGGCAGTTATAACTTTCAATGATCCTGATTGTCTCCTTTTTTTAGGGTTAGCCGAAATCATTGTGCATTGTATTGTACTACTTGTCATCAAGATTTCTACTTGGATATTGTTTGACTTGCAAAAATGATCGATATTATTGTGGTGCCTTTCATTTTCATTTTTCTTCCTTTTTAAAGAATTTCGTGATTCTTTTGTGTGTTGATTGGTGAGGCATGACTATAAAGAAATGGTCGTTCAGTCTCAGTCTTGAGCAATCTTGCGATTTTACGATTCCAAACGGGAATATTTTTTCTTCGTAAGTAGTTAGGATCATACGAAGGATGACACTGAATCTTCATATTAATAAAAGGTCCCTCTTTGGAGATGACAAAAGTTACCATTGATGGATATAAATACTGTTAGATGACTGCCTCATTTGTTAGAGAGGAGAGTCAATCATATATTTTAAGATCTTCAACACGGCTCCCTCGCATGACATTGGTTTTTTTTTTTTTTTTTTTTGTTCAAGCCTTGCATGTGGAACTAATGGGTGGGTGAGATATTCGAATATGGGATCTTGTATTTGGTCTGGCTTTGATGCTATACTAGATTCCCGCTTCATCTAAAAGTTTAACAGCTTAAGTTGTTAGAGAAGATGGTCAATTATATATTGTAAGATCTTCAACAGATACTACCCAAAGCTGATAGTCCATGCCAGTCCCTTTCTGTTTCCTGAAGCGCTAACTGATATTTAATGTTGAGGTACCTAGAGTAAAACTTTTCTTTTACCGTCACTGAAATAGGAGATCCTTCTTATTGATCTAATTATTGGGACCTTACTTATCCTGCTGCATATAAAGGATTAATCACTTTGGGCTCGTTTGGTTTCAAGGATGGGATTTTGCTGAAGATTTATTTTGATAAAATGGTCTAACAAACACAATCGAGCAAAAACACAGGTCATTTTGAGTTCTATGTTTTGATAAGCCTAGCCTACAGTGGTCCAATTTCTTTCAAATTCTTGCTGTCATTCCATTAAATTAGGATAACTTAGATTTTTGTCAGCAGTTTCTCTACGCATTAGGGACACGAAAAGTTTAGGCTCAGTTTTGCTCTCTCTCTCTCTGTCTGTCTCTCTGTCTCTCTCTTCCTCTCCTGATATTTATGACTGATAGATAAATCCAGTCAGCTGGTTGGTACAAGGAGGCAGCGTGTGAAATCCTTCAGTTCATATTTGAAGGGGCCTACAGCTTTTACGGCACATATTTTTCTTTGGGGGAGACTTGTTGTGTGTATTTAATGAGATAGGCCGTATTGTTTGAATTGTTAGCTAAAACAAAATATGAGATGTCATTGTTGCAGAGATTCTAAGCAACCTTCTTTGCCTTATGTTTTGTGCCAAAAAAATATATATTAAAAAACACCAGAAAAATAAATAAGCCCATTTCTTGTGCAAGTGGTGGTTGCTCTTTGAATTGGTCAACTTGCATAATTGGCAAATTATTCACGTTCCTTGTCTGCAACTTATTTGTGTGTGAAATCCCATTTTTGCCCCTGGGATTGCTGAAAAAACCATAAGTGGTGGGGGGGCTCTCGAGTAAGTGATTGACCTAATCAGGTGATGCTACTATACGATTTTCTTGTGTGTGTGGGTCTACCACTATGGCCTGTCCACATCAAAAGGCAATTTAAAAGTCAGAAATTTGGAGAAAATTCTTATACGAGCGATATTATATTTTGTATGTTAATATATTTTTATAGTGAATTGTTAATACGGTGCGATTTGAATTGTTTAGTGTATATACAAGGGGCTCTTTTGATTTATAATAATACATTATAATATAAGAAATAATCCAATTAAAATTTCATATTTGATTAAAGATAATTTTATGTATTGGAATGCTCCAATCCATGACACCATGGATTGGAGTCATGCTTTGTTGTTGGATTGAGTCTCTAGGGGAGGTGTGAGATTGAGGAAGTTAAAATTTGTTGGTTAATATCATTGGATTGAATTTACTAAATTATCCTTATTATAAAATGCTCAAAAACCAATGAAAAATAATTTTATAGGCAAAATGGAATTTTTACTAATAATTCAATGTAGTCCATGCAATCAAATAAGGTTGATAGTTCCATTGAAATTTGAGCCATGGATTAAATCATACAAATCAAATATGATAGTTTAATTATATTTATCCAACCTAATATCTACATAAATACTATATGCATATCAATCCAATATTCAAAATCAAAAGAGCCCAAGGTTTAAATCGAGTGTATAAAAGAATCTCCTGCAATTTGCAGACGGATTTGTTTTGCCGTACTTATTTTATTAGTTTCTTGCAGATTTTTGTAGTTATTCTCTTTGATATTCATATAATTATATGTTTAAATACAATGATACATATCAAATATGGATGAGTTTAATGCTAGAATACAATAAAAGATTTGAACTGTAGTCAGATCCTACCCGTTATGATCCAATTAATCTGGATCATAATCTTCAGTATTGAGGTCAGGAATTCAAACTCCTCGCTGCAGCAGTGTGTGAATGAATCATTTTTATAGTGGATTGATTTTAGTCTGATAAATATTTTGAGGGTGACTACGGTGACCGGTGTTTTTGTTGTTGGTGTTTTTTTTAACAATTATTGTAGTTTAAAATAAAATAAAACAAAAAAGGGACCCTCCCCCCATCTTCCTTGAGACATGACATGAAAATGAGATGTGTGAGGGGAAAGTGATATATATTATTTATAGAATGGGTGACGTGAAGAACTCCAACATCCCTTTAGATGATTTAGAGCCACTGTCACAAGTAAGTCTGGTCGGCAATTTTTATACTTGATGTTTTGTTTCTAAATGTTATGCATAGAGCTTGTCTGGATTGGCGGTTTTTTAAAGGGAAGTGCATATTTTTTTTGGAAAAAAATACTTTAAATAATTTATGTTTAGCTAAGTTTTTTTTAACAAAAAATCAGAGTTCAGGGAAAAAAAAAGTGATTCTTTTGGGGAGCTATTATTTAGAGTAATTTTAAATAAGAAAACCTTTTAAAGCATTATATATATATATATATATATATATATATATAGAGAGAGAGAGAGAGAGAGAGAGGGAGGGGGGGAGGGGTTTCTTCTTGTAATGGCAAGTCTATTAGGTTAATAATTATGGGCAATCAAACTCCTAATTGTGTTTTACTATATGCCGCCCACAATTCCTTCAGCTTCCACTTGGCACTTGTCTTTGCCCTCTATTTTAACCGTTTCCCTTAATATGATATCATCAATCATATAAGTTTTTAGAATACCCTGAAATCATCAATAACCTGCTAGATAGCAACATTGGCATATATATGTAACTCTTTGAGAAGTTTAAAAAATCTTGCACAAAGATAGGGTTGTGACAATGATTTTTCCTTTTTTTTTTTTAAAGTTTAAAAAGTTTATTAACATTGCTTTGAATAATACCACGCATCATTTGTGTATAATTACGTTTTATATTGAGCTTACTTTTGTAGTGGGTATCGTCATTATGTGTGTTTGTATATATATGTATATATTATAAGGACGTGCTCGAAGTGAGTCAACTACTGCCTTATAACGCCGATGCATGTCTGATGCTTGTACGTAACATGCAAGATCATTGAATTGATTAAGAACATATTTCGGGTAGAGATTAAATAAATACTTTGTCGTGCTGAATTAGGTCAAATTTTTGTATTAAGAATAAACAAGTCAAAGTAATATAGTAGTTGAAAGATAGTGGAGAATCTTTTGGCTTAATCTATGTTTATATCAACAAATTCATTAATCATATATATATATGTGTGTGTGTATATATATAGAGTGGGAGAGGGTTAGGGGTCTACTTAATTTCTTTGTCATGTCCAATTATACATGGATTTCTACCACAGATGGCCCCAAGGAATTGAAATTTATGCTTGCCTTAGCCAATCAAATAGTGTGTGTGCACAGTGAAATTATAACTTGCAAGAAATTGTTTGTTTTATCGTTTTCTTGGTAAAATTTCTAAGTATTTTTTTGGCTCTCTACTCTCACCAACTAGTCCTCGAATTTCAAACGTTCAGTTATTTCTGTTCCCCCAAGAAAGAGCCAACTTTCCCTTGCTTGTGATTCTAGTATTAAGGACTATTCTGAGTTGTAATAGATGGCTTCAAGACTGGTAATTAGAGATGTAGTTAGATCCAGCGCAAGAACAAAGTCGGAAATTTTAATTTGACACTGTAAAATTAAATTTTATAAAATATAAAAGATACTTTTATCTCTTTGGTGGGATCGGATTGAAATTTTTAATTAATATGTATAAAATGTTCCTCTATATTAACTTGTGTGTGTGTGTGTATGTGTTTAGCAGGATAGACGATTTTTTTTGATACTACAATTTTTTCAAGATTCGAATTCATAATTAAAAGTTTCATAATTGCCCCTATCAGTCTTCTTCCTGGATGCCTCAATTCATAATTTAAAAGTTTCAACAATTTTTAGATAGCGTAATTATTTTGAGGTGTAAATTTGATTCTTAAAAAAATAAATAATGAAATATTTGTGTGAGTGAATAGACACAGGGTGATTTAGAATATGAGAACTTGATTCCTAATAAAATTGCCTTCTATAGGATCTAAGGAACCCCATGCCTTGGTGATATTTGCTAAGATTATGTTCTTATTCTTGTGCTTCTCTTTTTGTTAAAAAAGCTCAGTCCATTTCATATCAACAATGCATGTTTGCACATGCTCCCTCTTTTTCCTTCTTTACTTTTTTCCTATCCTTTTCTTCTTTCACGTAACTTTCTTCAAGATTTTAGCTTAGCAACTTCATGGGGAAAATAAAAAATTAAGTAATTGATTTTTCAGTAATTTTTTGGAAAATACTTAGTAGTCAACTTGTGGGTGTTTAAAGATTGAATTTTTATTTTGCAAAATTGCTGCAAAATAAGTAGATACTGTTTTTTTTTATTTTAAGATTTTTTTAGCTTCAGAAAACAACTACCATAATTTTAGACACACTCAAAATGATGGGAAAAAAGTGAAAAAAAAAATTCGATATGCTTAGATCTAAAATCAGATACCCTCTCTGTTTAGCAACATTCTCTTTCACTCTATGTGAAAATTGAGGGTGTTGACATGGAGAACTTACAAAAACTTATCAGAATTGCTTAGTTAATTGAAAATTACGAAAAGAATAAGTGGAATGTGATTTTAATTTAACCTATTTTAGCTTAAATAAGTAATAGTCATCTCAAAAAATCGAGTCTCAACAAAATGAAAAGAATACTGAAAAACTCCCATAATTTAATCTGGATTAATTACACTTTCGGTCCTGTAAGTGAGACCCCATTTTCAAATTTCGTCCTATAAATTTGATGGTTGCACATTTGGTCCTGTATGTTGATTAATTGAGACATTTGGTCATGTACGTTGGTTCAATTTAACATATTTGGTCATGTATATTGGTTCAATTTGACACATTTGGCCCTAAATAGGCAGGACTACATTTGAAAATTTAGGACCAAATGTATCAAATTTAGGATCAAATGTGTCAAATTGAACCAACATACATGACTAAATGTGCAACCATCAAACTTACAGGACGAAATTTAAAAAGGGAATCTCACTTACAAAACCAAAAGTGTAATTAAGCCATTTAACCTAGACTCGATTTCACCAATCAATGTTAACAATATAATGGGTATTATTACATTTTTCATATAATTGGCGTATATTTTAGGTGAATATTTAAGAAAAGTGACCATTTCACAACAAGTGCAAACACATGCTATGTGATTGATCACGTGTGGTTAATCCTAATTTGAGCTAATTTTTTTCCTCTAATTAGGAACACCCTCTTTGATTAGTAGGAAAGAACTAAACCTTTGCATGGTAAAACAGTAGAAAATTGGACAAGGTTGTGGAATTATTAATAACATATTATTAGAGCAAAACCATCACAAGATTTTCGCTAATCTCATAATTTTTAATGATTATCACACGCAATAATCATCTTCTAACACCCTTTCTTAAGGTCACTTAAAATTTTTCATACTCCTATTACATTTTAATTTCCCTCTGAATTTCAAAATAACAGAGTGCTCAAAAACTAGACAAATTAATTAAGCCACTAATTTCAAAAGTTGATTCGCTTGAAAATTCTAAAAATTAGCTAGAGTTAAAAACTCTATACATGTAACACAATTATTGATCTTAAGGACATGGCTTTTTTCTAATAAAACTATTACAACTACTGCTTTCTTCATGATCATCTGATTCATTTCTGTTTGATATCTCTGTTATCCCACTTGAACCGGATGATGAGTTTGCTAGACCGGCCCTCTCTTTAGCCATAAAATCATAGAAAACCGGAACTGAACCGGCCGGTCTGCTGCTATTTTGCACTGTTACTGCTGTAGCCTCATCGTCTATCTTATTGCTCCTCTTCTTCAAGAATACTCTGCAAAGCACCCAATTTTCCTGCAAAAAATTAAATTTTAGCAAAAACCCATCAATAATCAATTCAAGCCAAGCATGACTTTGCGGGCGCGCGGAGATATATATATTAAAATTTGAAATTTTACGGCCCGAGTTTTGTGAGTGGAAATAATTGTCCCACCTGAGATGAGCTATATTTTTATATGTATTCTTTTATTAAAGTTCAAAAACTAAAGTTCAAAATCTTATAATATAATTCTTAAAAATTCAATCTTGTAATTCAAATTAAAATTTCCAACTCCATCCAAATTTTCGGTAAGAGCTATATGGATTAAAGGATCCTCTCTCTCTCTCTCTCTCTCTCGTGTTGAACTGAAATTTCTTACCTGGGCTAAATTATTGGCTTGTGGGGAGCCATTGGGAGTGTTATTTTGTGCAGTAACAAGGCGATATTCATGCATAATCCAGTCAGTTCTTGAGCCCTTTGGGGCCTTTCCTCTGTAAAAAACAAGAGTCTTTTTCATCCCAACAATTTGATGGCTCCTAGAGCTCACAATTTGCTTGTCTAAACCGGTCGCCTTCCAGTACCCCGAATCGGTGGCCCGATTCGACCGGTTCCCATTTGGGTACTTCACCTCTCTTGTGCTAAAAAAATACTTCTCCTGCTCTGAATCACCTGTAAATCAACAAAAACAGATAAAATCAGCTAAAGGGTTCATTTGATTCGTTCTGGGATTAAACTTTTCAGCATTTTTTGATAATCGGCTGTTGCTAAATTGTAAAAAGATTTGATTTTGATCATAAATATGAAAGAAAAAAGAAGGGAAAAAAATTGTGGGCGGGGGGGGGGGGGGATTGGTTTCTTTCTTAAATGGGAAATTTTGTTGGGCTTTTTGTGATAAAAATGAACCAATTTACCTGGCAAATCCCAAGGATCAAATTTGCAGACATCAACTTCTTGGATTATAGAAGCTGGCAATGGATAGGATAGGACCTTGCGCTTCAAGTATTGCACCACAAGCTCTTCATCAGTCGGGTGAAATCTAAATCCAGGTGGCAATCTCAGCAACCCATTCTTCGCAAGGTTAATTTTCTCCATATATCTCTTTTATTTGTCAAATAAAAGAGAGAAGATTAAACTTTTAAAGAAGCCTCGAACTCAACAAACTCAAGACTAAGTGTCTGTTGTTATTTTGTTCTGAGTTCTTGAGAGTCATGCAGTCCTATTATAACCCATCAAAAGTGGAGAATATATACACACACACACATATACATATATGTGCATATATTTGTATGTAGATGTTTACGTATATATAACCAGGTAAAAGCACAAGAACAAGAGACCACAAGAACAAGAACAAAAGAAAGAAAGGAGAGGAAAAGGCTAGTGTGAGACAGAGGGGGAAAGTGAGGCTTCTTTATAGTAATGTGGGTGTTGAAGAATTTAGGGGCTTTTTGGGGATCTAAAGGGGTATTAATAAAATATATCTGAGGAACCCATTTGGCGTGAACTAGACTCAATCTCCCTTGTTTTGCCATATTTTATTTATCTATTTTTGGGACAAAATTTGATAAAATTGAGGTTTTCAAATTTTGTAAGCATGCTTTTCAATTTGAATTTCCTCAATCCACAAGTTTTTATCCTAATGAATATACACTCCATCTTTAAAGTTGTGGAAAATTTTGTATTGAAAGTTCGAATTCTAAGAATATACGTATATTGATGGTGCATATGCGTATTATAAAAAAAGAAAAAAAGTTTTGAATTTCATCATAAATGTGGATTTTTGGCTCATTTATGTGAGTTAGTTAATTATTTATTGTTTTTGTAATTTATTGCTTGATAATAGTTATTGATGAATGTATACAGTTTTTGATTGTGTAATGATATATAATTAACGTTTTTCTTAAAATAATAGCATAAACGCCTAAGACTTTCCAACCTTGCTCTATGGAAATAACCACAGCCGTAAAAAACAATCCTCAAAACGTTTTCTAACTCTGGCATTGTTGTACCATGTTGTGTGTCATACTTGTTATTTTGTGTCTTAGTTTGGCTTATTTGATCACGCACTCTATATTATTTGAGGTGTATATATATAGGCTAGAGTCACTAATTTTATTTTGGGAGCTTATGAGGTTACATTTTAACAAAGTATTAAAAACATATATCAGTTTAAGAAATAAATTTCTTAATTTGAAAAAAAATAAAAAATTATTTATTAACACAAAGTTGGGGAAATTTTGACCATCCCAATAAGTCAATAACCACCTTACTCCATCCGTCTTTAATTATAAAAAGAATAAATGTATGTATTTTTTTCCCATTTTTTTAAAAAAAATATATAATTGTTTGAAAACGATCTCAGAGCAGATGTGTAAATTTTTTCTTCATAAGAAACAAGTGGAATATATATCAATTAATTATATTTAAAAATTAGAAGCAACGTTGGAGATGGTTTTTTTTTTCTGGTAAATAATGGACGGCGTCGGGGTCAAAATTGGAATTTGAGTTTCCAGTTCGAATGATCTTTATCGGAGTTGACTAAAATAGCCCCAAGAGAAAATGAGTTACGGGTCCGTATGGGTGAAGTCACCCCATGTCATGCTTATCATAGCTGGACCTCATAATGACATTTAATGGGGATTCTGATGAAAGTACTAAAATACCCCTGAATTTTAGGTGAAAATTGGAATCCGAGTTGGTTTTTGTCATTAAATAAAACACACGAGGAAATGGGAATTTTTCCAGTGAGGGCAAAATCGTGCCCGACTCTTTGCAACAAATTGGGATCAATTTGGGGAACAAAACAGCTGCAACTTACGTAATATATTGTGACTGCTTTTTTGGTTTAAGTATTTAAATTCCAATGTATTCTCTCTATCTAGTGACCCATTTAAACCCCCAAAAAATTATAAATATAAAATTTAAGAAAAAAAATACATTTGTCATTTTATAGGATAAAATATTCAATTTTGATAAATACAAATATATAATAACACTTTTTTTATATTTATTTGAAAGGGATGATTGTCCTACCGAGTCTTGTGTGACTACGTTGTTTAATGTACCATCACTGAATATCATCAGTGATTTGTGTCTTAACAAGGACCAATATTAATAATAAATTAATGATTGATTACCATCATTTTGAATAAAGTTTGCTAAAATCAAAAAGCGGTACCTATTATCACTTAATATGCATCAACAACGACGACATTTCAAGTATGGACAGCTCCATATGAAGATGAGACCACTCGAAATACATTTATAATGTATGTATACTATAATTATGTATTTTGATCACATTTTAGTTAAGAATATAGTCTTTCAGTTTACTGACACTTATATTTTTTAAGAGATAATTAACTTTCCGTATCATTAAGAGATGTAGATTTCTTAACAAGAATTCATATTAGCTTTTTTTCTTTACACGAGTTTTTCTTAATAGAGCATTCTTGGAATTAAATCATAACCCAATACGATAAAGAAAAAAGGAAGTATATATAAACAAGTGGTTCGTGAATAATATCTCTCTCTCTCTCTCTCTCTCTCTCTCTCTCTCTCTCTCTCTCTTTCTATATATATATATATATATATATATATAGAAGTTCTAGTGTGCACGTCATGTTTAGCCAACTTACAACAATTTTTCCTCTTTGGTGAAACTATTTTATGTAGTACGTTAGTTGTTTTTATTTTTCGTACAAAATTATAATTGGCAAAGCCAAGATGCTTTTCTAAGAGGGGTCCCTCGAAATTGACAATGCGTTACAGATTCTTCACAAGAAGAGTCTTCCCATTTATTATCTTATCTCTTTAAATCGGTGGAAAAAGAAGGGCATTTCTTCTTCTTCATTATTTTTTGGGTGGTTAATTACATTTTAAACCCTCAAATTATGTCCAAGACAAGTGATAGATTTGGATAAGTTGTTTCACCTGTGAATAGATTGATTGCGGGTTCGAATCCCATTGAAAATAGTTGAAGAATCAGCTAATATCCTTTTTCAGAAAGAGAAGGGGAAAAAAAAACTCCTTCAAATTATACCCTACATTGTGTTCATTTAAAATAGTTGGAGAATCAGCTTTTCAAAAAGAGAAGAGAAAAAGAACTTCAAATTATACCTTGTGGCGTGTCCATTATCTTAAACTATAGGGCAACACAAATCAAACTCTAAAATATAAATTTTGCAAACTGATTTTTTTCCTTTTTTTACCATTACATTTTAAAGAACTGATTTGTTATATTGTAGTTTAATGGAATAAAAGTGACATAATCTGTAACTCAAGAGGTGCAAAGTGTAGTTAACCCTATGTTTACGTAGAAGCGCACTAGAATAAAATGAGAAAAATGTGACATAATTATTCAAATGATCATTGGTAAATAATAATATGTATTAATGACAATGTATAATTTTTTAATGATTACTATGGTGACTGTTTTACAAACTCAATCATAATAATAATTGTGTTTGAATTGTTATTGACGATGTATGTAAAGTAACAAATTGACGCTAATTCAAATATCGTAAATATTACAAAATATTATCATAATTCATATTTTCATTTGATTCTTAGTTTATGTGTGCTGTTGATTATGAACAGTGATAATTTTATACATAACCTTTTGATTTATAATGATAACTTGTATAGAATAATAGTTAGTTATGTTAATGATTGTTATCGGGGGCAAAATAGTCATAAACAGTTTCGTTGGGGGTTGGTTGAGGGAATAAAGTTTAGAGGTCCCAAATGCCTCCAAAACGACGGGCACCCACGTCGGATTGACAAACGAGCCAACTTCAATAGATGCCCCATTTCAAGATTTCCTCAAATCTTTCTTGTCTCACTATTTTTCACCACAACCCAAAATTTAGTCGCAATCCCATCTCATTTGAAATGACTTGCATGCCCATTACGTCAATCTAATTAATTGATGGGATTCTTTTAATATCTTTTTGCATTTTTTGCAGATTTTTTTGAAAAAAAAAAGAAAAGAAAATTGGTGCACATAATCACAAGGTACTTAATTAATTTTATAAAGAAAATCATGGGGTGGTTATATACATTATTTGTCTGTATATATCAGCCATGTATTGTCAACTACAATTGGTGGTTATTATTTTATGCTACATGCAACCCCTTTTTTTTGATATAATTAAGACTGCTATATTTGTATTATAAGATTTAATGAGAAATTACAAAAAAGGGGATGAAGTAACGGTGCAAAAAATTAAAGCATAAAGTTGCATCATTTAAAGTGAGGTAAATATAACTTTCTTTTTTGATTAAAGTTTAAGATTCAAATTTAGGGTAATAGTCAAATTAACAGCTAAACTTCTTACTTAAGAGTCTTCAAAGTTCACAACTAAAAGAATGTTTGTTCAGTTTAGATCTTCTGTTATATAATCGTATTACATCTTCTGTTATATTTATCAATACATGCCATGTGTATTGGTGAGCGGTCGAGATAAAGAAAGAGAATTTTTATATTTTTTCCCATATCATTATTTTTTTTTCATATCATCAGTTTTTCTCTTTCATTATCTAGACAGCTCACCAATACACATAACGTGTATTGATAAGTCTAACAGAAGATGTAATACGATTATGTAACAGAAGATCCGAACTGATGTTTGTTGCGACACGACAAAATATTATTAAAGTGAATATTGTAACACTTTTAATTACTAAATACTAAGTAAGAGTGTTATGCAACTGAGTGATTCAATTGTCTATTTAAGCCATGTTAAAATGTCACAAAATAACATTACATTTAAAAATTTAGTGTAGTTTATTTTGAGATCATTTTTATCAAATATTAGAATTAGTGGTTAATTAAAATACTTTTTAAAAGTATCAATACATGGACATGCGCACCCACAAATTGTTTTTTGAAAAAACAAAGAAGAAGAAGAACAAGTAAGAGAATAATATTGTAGATTGAGTGAAAGAAAGCAAGCTAACTATTTAAAGATCTTAAACTTAATTGTTGATAGAAAGCATGAGGTTTGCTGGTGTGCCTCCAATTATATATTCCTTTTCTGCAATAAAATTGCCCATGTAGTTGAAACAAAAGAATCAATGATATCACAAAAGATAAGAAACTCTTGCTTATTTGATAAGCAACTTGGATGTTTAAATACTTTTGAACAAAAATTTCAAATTGTACCAAGTAATGGATTACCACTACCATTATATTCTTAAATTTAAGTAGTAGTTGAAAGACAAACAAGAAAAAGTAGCTAGCTAAAAGTCCTCCTAGTTCTAGACAAGGAGATTGTAAATTTCAAACTTTTAGAGTGGATTGGTGTATTGTATTCAATTTTGTCATAATTCACTACCAAAAATAATGGTTATTATAACAATTAAAATGTCATTATATATTATTGTGATAATTTTAATTTTGAGATAGCAGTCAAAAAAAAAAAAGAAAAAGAATGTTACAAGATTCAATACCTTAATTGTCGAATTTGATATTTTATAGCGTCACCCAAGTGAGTGTATAGTATTTTTATTTTTTTTGGATAAGTAGTATATTATAATTAAAAATTTACTATGAGTTTCTTTCTTTCTTTCTTTTTTTTCTTTTTTTTTTCTTGAATAGGGAGTAATACAACACATTCTAAATAATTATATCAATACTTCAAATTAAATACAATGCTCACATCATTCATAACCATATTGAATGCAAGGTCCGACTGTAAGCCACTATTCAAGAACAAATAACAAAGTTACTATAGTGTAGAAGAAATCCAAATTTGTGGAAATCGAACTTGTAATCCTTTAATTACGAGACATACTTCTAGTCATCAGACCGAACAATTTTTGAAAACTCTATTGTGATTTGCCAAGATACCTTATATGAAATATCAAAACCAATACATAATTAAAGTATTATCTAAAAACGTCTCATTATTTGCTTTATATTAGATACTTATAATAACAATGATTATTGAATTTCAAGAATGTATGTTTCAATGATCCATTGATCTCTGTCCAATTGTTCAAATAAATTCAACGTACTGCATCTCATTCATTTAGAAATTAATTTTATCAATTATCGTACGTACCTTTTCTTTTCTTTTCTTTTTTTTCTCTGGTACAAATTATCGTGGATACGAAATAGAGTAGTTGTTGTTCTTACTATCTATATTATTAATAAAGTGTGAGAGTTCCAAACTTCCTTTTTATCCGTTTATTTGTGTTATTTTTAAATTGTACATTTTTAGATAAACAATTACAAGAATTGAAAAGCCACCATTAATTTTATATATTTTTTAGTTCCCTTTCCTATATTAGTTATTTTGCTCCTTTTTTTTCTTTTTTTTTCAAAGTAAATTATTTTCCATTTTTTCTCCAACTTTAAATTTTCTATCTTTTTATTTTTATTTAAGTGTGTTGGTCGACATAATAAATTAACAATTATGTAGTTTAAATAGTTGATAAAATATCTACCACATAAACATTGAACAAAAAAGTTAAACTTATAAGCATTAGATTTTTTTTGCACACACACATCGAATTTGCCACCATTATTAGTTGTCATTATCGAAAAATGGCATGTTTATAAACTAGTACAAAGTTTTGGAGAGAATTTTGGGAAGACAAATAATATATGGGAGTTGGAGGTAACGTGGGACAGGTTGTAGTTTTAGTTGAACTGGATTCTCATACATTGACAATTGGAAGGATTCTTGATTTCGTAAGGAGGATGGCAAACTCCATATTCCTTTTTATTCTGTGTTTTCCAATAATTAATATGAAGAGACCTAGCAAATTTATTTATTTATTGTTTCCATTTCAACTTGAATGTCTCGTTTTGAATAGACGTGAAAGAATTGAAAACATTAAAATTTTGAATAATAAAGCAATAGTTGGGCATTGATGGAATTACATCACAACTTTGGTAGAAAACTTTGAAGATGGGAATAAGAACCTTCGATAAGGACCTTGAACCATAACATAAGACGAATGCCCCTAATTCCACTAATATTTTTATTTGATAATTGATTAGATATTATAGGATTAATTATAGACTATCTCGAGTTCCACAACACGCAATTAATAAACCACTAAATTATAAATACCAGTGATCGATTTTATTTTTTTTTTATTTTTTAGTGCCATGGTGAAAAGTTGTATTTAGGGACTGATTTATTTTGTTATTCATCATTATGAGGAGTTAATTTGTTATACTTTAAAATTTAAGAGTAAACACAAAATATGATATAATTCGAGAGTATAAAATTTAATTAATCCCGAATATTAAAGTATTTGATCGGAATTATTAATATAATTATTAAAAAGTATTGAATATTTTATAGAAAATAAAAATAATTTTCGAAAAGTGTAAAAGGGGAGAACCCCGCAGGCAAGCAAATTGACTAAAAAACCCCACTTGTACATGATATGGAAGAAAACACAAAGAAAATAATAGTAGTGTTTGCGGCTGTGGGTTTCCTATGTACATTGGTCAGCTGTCAGATTGTGTGTGTGTGTGTGTGACTGTGTGTCTATATATATATATATATATATGTATGTTTGTTTGTTTTTGGGGTCAAAGGCGTTTGCGTGTGGGTGTTGGAGAGGATTTTAAGGAGAAAGTAAAGAGAGAAACGTCAAACCCTGCAATTATTGTCTTTTCACTCAATGAATATTTGTTTTGTTGGTATTGTTTTTTCCCTTCACATGTTACTTTATTATTATTAACTTTCAAAACTCACATGTATGCCACACAAATTCTCTCAACAAATGATTCTCCTTTTTACATTCTAATCCACAAGGCGGCGAAGCAACCTGGAAAAAATTATGAATAAAAATCTACACTGATTTTTCGGGTCAGAATTAAAATTTTTATTTAAGGATGCGGAATCAAAGTTTTATAAAATATTAAAATTATTTTTTTTAAGAATGATAAATTTTTGTTTAATTCAGTTCGATCTAATCTTGAGGGTAGCATGATCGCTCCTGTCAGCCAATCTCCCCCACGATCTGATCGTTTATATATCTTGTCAATAAATTTTACTTATTACTTTATCTTTTCAATCCTACGATTTTTCTATTTTACACCTTGAATCTATTTATATTAAAAATAACCATCAAAAGAATCGCACATAATGAGTTTGCATGTATTTTTGGGAAGATGTGTAAGTTTTTGATTCTTTTTTGCTAAATATTTTTACCAAAAACAAGCATGAAATGATAATGTGTTAAAACTCATGACGTGATCAGATAAAGTATTAAAAAAAAGCTCATAAAATATAAAGACGATTATAGTACAAATGATAAAAGTTATCACCCCAAAAAATTATCAGCAGCAAAATGTTAAACGACAATATTACGTTGTATTTAATTTTTATAAGTTTAATATTGATCAGAGTTGTATTTTTCTACGGAGAGGGTAAAAAAGATATTGAGTAGTCATATGATTTTCAAATTTATTTGTACCGATAAATATTACAAGTCATTAAAAAGTAAAAATGGCAATTATTGTCACACCCTCAATACATAATTTCAATAGTAAAATTTAGAAATCCATATTTAAAAAAAAATGAGTCCTTAGTACAAACTAACTTTGGCTCCATGTCCCTTTAAATGTTTATAACACCGAGACAAAATTTTTAGGTGCAACAATAACTCCAACACTCTCAACTCCTTTCGCTTCAGTAATTCTCTTTTTTATTTGAAATGTCAATGAACAGGTCAGCTTGACAGTTCAGTTAACACTTTACATATGTTTAATATATAAATTAATTAATATCTTATTATAACAATATTATATATGATACATATAGCTACAGTTCCATCATGTGACTATAGCCCCAAAGGTTCCATATTACAAACCAAAAATTCCATATTACCAAACTTATGAAGGTTCCATATTACAAACAATATGGGGGTTCTATATCAAAGTTTCATGTTTCAAGCCATATGGAGTTTCGGTATCATATATATCGAATTGGTTATATATAGTCAACATAATGTCCAAATATATATATATGTATATTAACATATACTAAAATTTATAATGTGATATATACTTATACAACGAATTATATTTTGTAGTACATATATCAAATATATATTGTAATTAATATCCTGAATAGTACTTATGATGCAGACATTAAATTATGATTAACCTCAAACATAAATAAACTACTCGCCTTATTAATTCTTACAAAATTAATGTATGAAAGATAAAAATGCTTTAGTATTCCTTCCAAAGTTCCCTCGTACATTTCTCCTTGCGATATATTAGTATGAACTATATTTAATAAAACATGAATGACCTTTACATTTACGACACTCTGATCCTATATATATATATAGTCAAAATAATTAATCCCCAAATTAATCCTCATAATTATTGTAATAAAATTTTCATTTACCTTTCCATTGTTTAACTGAAAATTAATAACTCCGTTCTATTATACTGCACCGCAACTTTAATAATTAATCCTTGCACTTCAACGTTTTATTGAATTATATAAATTTATATCAAAATAATAATATAATAATAATAACCTCCTGTCTTTTCAGGGTATTAAAATTATAATAGTAACATCAAGATAATTAAGAATAATACAAATTAATAGTATCAGATTTGAGTAAAATAAGAATTGCAGATATGCCGGGACGCAACTAGATTGAGGGGAGGCGAAATTTTTTCGAGATCATTAATTATTAAAGTATATAAATATAAGGATTATATATAATATTAATATATAAAATAACAAAAATTATCATATTAATGCATATACGATCAATTAGAAGTTCTATAAAAAATAATATATAAAACATGATAATAAAAAAATAATAAGTTATTCTCTATTTCAAAAGAAACAAACATAGTGCATAATAAATTGCTTTTAAAAAATACTTAATAAAGATTTTTTTAACAATACTCAATAAAATTGATATAAACCCACATAACGATATATTATCAAAACTCAAAAAAATATTAAAATAGATTTTTTTTCTCTCTTTGTTCTCATAATCAAAAAAATATATTCAAAACTCAAAAAATATTCTTTCTTTTTTCTCCACCATCACATTCCCCAAATCACTCTCAATTAAATATGAAGTGTCAAATTAGTAAGATTTATTCAAGTTCAATAGCCCAACAAATAAATATCAATGCTCATTAAATTTAATATTGAACAACTATCAAGATTCACATCAACAATCCTAATATTCAAATATCTATACAAAAATCAATTGTAAAAATAAATAAATATATAAATTCCAAAAGTAGTATACAATACCTTCTTGTACGTTTTTTTTGAAGAACAAGTTGAATACTATAGGGTTTGTAAGAGAAGAAAAATTCTAATAGGATTTTTGGTGTTTTAATTGGGATAGAAGAAAGAAATAAAATCTAATAAAATTTTAATATTTTAATTTGAAGAGAATAAGGAAAAAGAGAGGAAAAAGAAATAGAGAGAATTTCATTATTATGGTAAATGAGATAGGTAAACATATATCACCAAAAATAAAATAGAGTAGATAAAATTTTAATAATATATGTATAGATATATATATAACTTAAATAACAATTCAATGATTAAAAAAAGGAGAAAAAATTTATATTAATTTGATTATGGTTGATAATTGTTGTAATAGTTCATTAGTTTGATTTTTCATTTGAAAGAATATTAATATAATTAATTGATATGTAATAGATCGCATCCTATCAAACATAAGTAAAAGTAGAGTCACGATATTTGTTTTGTAATTAAGTGGCTATTGATTGACCATAATATCATTGCTACTTTATACACACATTTTATTATTATAAACTTATAAAAGTTTACAAATCAAAATTCTATTACAAGTGGAAAGAATTCTAATTAAAAATCGTACTGACAGACCATGTTAAATATAAAATCTCAAGGAATTTTTACTTTACAAAAGTCTAATCAAAATCTGAATATAATTTTGTGGGCTTATCTACAAAGGCCCAATGTAGAATAGCCCACTAAACAATGGAGTAAATTTTAATTCCAATGAATTCAAGTCCAATTTGAATTTTAGTATGTCTGATTGATTGAATTATTCGATATATCAAATCAATTATAAATATTCGTAATTTAAAATAAATAGATAAAATATAAAATTAAGCAATCCGATTCAAATTCGAACATGAGTTATATTTTTTATTAGATTAACGACTTTAGGTATATAAGGTTCGTTTGAATGTGCTTTAAAAAAGTGCTTATCATATAGTATTTTTTTATAGTAATTTTTTAAAAAAAACAATCAAGCAAGTTTGCTTAGATACAATAATTAAAAGTATTATAAAATGTATTTTTATTTGAAAATACTTTTGGATAGCATTCTAATTTTTTTTTGTTTTTATTTTTTTTCTAGCTTCTATTTTTTAAAAAAACCCATCAAAGTACAATTTGTTTTTTTACTCTGAAGTATTTTTTTCCCCAAAAACTAAGTGATTCTTCTTAAAAAAAAATCATCCAAAGGGGCTCATAATATTAGTAGATAAATTTAAATAAAATACAATATGTAAACCATAATAATTATTAATATACTATTTCGATTTTTCAAAGAATTTTTTTTAATAGAATAGTGTATAGTTTTTAAATATTCTAAATTAATTTTTTAATTATTTACAATTTTATTTTTTTACATAACAAATTATTTTTCTATGTGTTGCTTAGATTTCGAAGTCTGATTTTTTTTAAGTGCTTCATCTTCATTCTTCATCCAATGGAGAAATATATATTCTCTCTCAACAATTTTATTCTCGCACTTGCTAAATTAAGCTCTGATACGAATTTAGAGGGTTTTTCTTTTGATTTATATATATATATATATATATATATATATATATTTCTCGTGAAAAAAAAAATTGATACGAGATGAAGACATCGCTGAAGAAATTGCAGATATTTGCAGCTAAAGACGATAAAACAACACAAAAACTGTACCAATCTCTGGCTCTTGTTGAGCTCGCTCCAGCTACTCAGGTATTGTTTCCGTATGAATGATAGATTTTGAATTTGGAGGTTTCGTTTCATTTTTTTCGTTTTTGGTTAATGGGGAATTTGGGGTAGTCGAGGGGATTTAGCAAATTCGTTTGCAAGATATTTGGATTGGGAATTTGTTAATTATGATTTGTTTTTCATAGTTTAAGATGCACAGAACATTGACTGCTCAACTATCTCATGAAGTACCTTAGGGAAGTGTTTGGTTGTAACTAGGGGTGGGTGTGGGTCGGGTTTTTGTCAGGTTCGGGTTAATCGGATCGGGTACTCGAAATTTTTTCGGGTACCCGATCGGGTACCTGAAATCCCGTTTTTTTTTTCAATGAATTTTTTTTTTATAAAATAACTTTTTTCACAATTAATATATAAAATAAATTAAATATAGGCTTATAGTTCTTGTGAACCCTCAAATATACAAAAAGAGAGTGATAATTTTTATATAATTATTTGAAATATTAATATATTTTTTAATTTAGAAACTATGGAAGAAAAGTAAATAGTACCAATTTGCTACTATTAATTAAATGAAATAACAAACGCATGGCATATTGTAAGAATAATTTTAGAAATATTAATTGTATGTCGTATTTAGAAAAAAAATTAAATAGCAACAACCAAATAATACATCTACATTTAATTGCTAGCATTTTATCTTAATTAGACAATTAAATACTTTAGCTTCACATAAGAGGATATCATATTAATGATTAGATAAAACAATATGGTGTTATTGAATATCTCAATTATTTAGACAGAATCAAAATAAATTATTTTTATTATTCTATACAATGCATATATGTATATGTATTCCACTAATTTAATTAAATTACATTAATTAGGTCGGGTACCCGAATTGGGCGTCGGGTACCCGAACCGATCGGATTTTATCCGATCGGGTCGGGTCGGGTATCCGGTAACCCGACCCAAACGCCCACCCCTAGTTGTAACGACTAACTAGTGGGGTTAAGTCATGAGATTAAAGATTAAGTACAATTGGACATGATTTAATCTTATGTTTGGTTTTTTTGATTATATAGTAACATGGGATTAGATTTAATCTTGAGCTGTTGTTTGGTTGAATAGATTCATTCTTGATATACATTTGTAAGGTGTGTATTTACTTTATTACCCCCATTTGTTATTTAGGGTTGGATCTTTAAAAAAAAAAATGGAGAAATCTAGCCATATTGTTCCTATTTTTCTAGAGGCTCGTGTTCCTTTGTAGCAGAGAGGAAACTATGTAAATAATCTAGTGATACATAAGGTTTGATTATATAGTTTATCAAAAAATATTGTCGATGGATCAAATGTGTAAAGCACCAAAGACCCACAATACAGGCTCTGCATTGCACTACACAGCCATGTATCAGAATGGTTGTTAGTTAATAAAGGCCATAGGCCCAATAACATTTCAGTCTAGAAATATCTTACATAGAGCACCAGTGCCTTACAAAATAAGCTAGCCCATTCTCCAGTCTAATTGGGAAACCACCAAGCTCGGAACGCAAATATGACGACCCAAATTACTAGTCTTAAGAAAAGAAAAAAAAAAAAAAAAAATACACTACACGAATCATCGCATTATAACAACAAACATAGACAAGTAAACAACTACTTCAACTCGTTTGACAAATGTTATACGAGCCAGTTAGGGAAAGCGATAACAAATACGTAACAAAGCCTTGAACAACACAATTACATCTTAACTACGTCTGTTCGCGGGTGCGGTTGAAGATGAGGCATGCAAACCGAAGGGGTCTTCCTCCTCCTGCTTTCAGTGTCCAGAGAATCAGCCACACCACCACCCTCAATTGTAACATCTTTTAAACAAAAACAAAACAAACCCAAATTAATTTGAAAATGTGACAAGTGAATATGAGCCTTCAATTAAGACTAATACATATTGCCAAATGAATAACTATAGGCCAGTCACCAAATGGCTTTATGTCAAGTAATATTTTACAAATTAATGGTTCTTTGTGTGTCCGTAATACATATGTCGTGACAAAAGGATTCAGAAAATAACTCCCCATGAGAAACAAGGTTGGTTTACACACGCAGCAAAGCTGTGTACTATGTGACAATGTTCTCCAAACATATGAAACACTTTTACAAATTGCAGAATTAATACGATGTAAATTGAATTACATATTTAACATCTGATTACATTTTTTTCCATTGAAATTTTGCTCTGACAGCACAGGCCATCTACAGTTTCTATATATATATATATATATATATATTTTTGGGGAGGGGAAAATTTAGTTTCTAAAACTTTAACTCAAGCAACTCCATACATTACACTTATTTGGTTTGTAATACACTCCTCTTTTGTCCAGTTAAGAGATATTTTTATCGGTGACAAACCAAATTGTAAAGTCTGCCAGGCACCAATAGCATCACAATTTACACGGAAATCACCTAGGTATGGCGACGATATAGATGCCACAAACCCTGTATTGTGCAACCCAACTGACTTGACCTAACAAGAAAATTGATATAAAACCTTTCATTAGAGAGTTGCTAATCCAAGTTAAAATTTGGAAAAACATGAAGTAACCAAAACACATTTTTCTTTTCAAAACTGTGAATAATAACAATAAAACAAGATAATGGCTCCTTTGAACCAGTCTCAACACTGGGTAAACACAAGAAACTGCAAATGCTTAACCCTAAAAGTCTTCAATTTCTTTAGATCCAATCCCGAATTGGTAATGGATCTAATCAGCAAGCAAGATCACGATTGTAAAACCCTCAGGCATAGACACCATCTCAATCTTCGAATAACGAGGTTGAAGAAGAAGATGTTCACGCAGTGGGTTGGGATCTGAGCCCCCACGCAGTGGGTGGGGAGACAATGTGTTAAAACGGAGAGTGGTACAGGCTGACTTTCTCAACGTGTGTCGTTGAAGGTCATTAAAGTAAAAGGCAAGGTCACTACAAGGACAAATTTGTAAAACTACTTAAGGCAGTGACTTAATCGGTGCCCAATGCGATACAATCGCACCACCCCCGCGATCCATATCGTGAGATTAGGGAGGGGTAATGGCGGGTCGCCCACAAAAAGGCCCAAATCGCACTTATCCAATCTTGACAACGAAATACTTAATTACAACTGATTTAAGGCCCAAATCAGGGCTAATCCTGGGAAGCAAACGCTTCCTAGATGTGCAGAATGACTTCTTTCCTAAAGAGCAGGCATTTGGGCTGAGGTGAAGTGCAAAATACAAGATTAATTAATTTCTAAAAATAACTTAATCCTCGTATGATTCGAAGACGATGGTGCTGAAATTTTCCGATATTTTCAACTTCTTCGATCTTATCGTGTCTGTGCGTGTGAATTTAAATTATGTCAAGGCTAATTTTGAGACTAATTTCTGGTCGTCTTTAGGCCCTCCCACAAGACTAATTTGAGAAGTATATTGGTGCTAACATTAAAAATAAAATGAAAAGAGGACGAAAGAAAAGAGGAGAAAGGGAAACACTCACAGAAAGAGTGACACATAGATACAGAACTTTGAGTCTTAACCTAAGTTCCAATGTTTTATGAAATTTTTTCTGTGAAATTAGGGTGATACTTTTTAAACTAAAGTTACCTTTTCAATCTAAATACTCAAATTGTCTTCGTCTAACTCGGTTGAAGTTATTTAAGAGTGAATTGCAGGGGGATAATCTTGAAATTGCACCCTATTTTAATTTTAATTTTATCTAATTTTTTTTAAAAATTTTGATGTTGTTAAAAATCGAAAGTTGTGTACATTAATTGGTTAGAGAAAAGTATATATACGCTGTAAAGGGAAGGAATCAAACAACAACATTCTTTGTAAATAATGTTTTACTCTGTTGTTTAGTCTTAATGAATTCTTGAATTTGTGATTTTTTTTTTAAAGGGAACCGGCAGAAAGCCGTGGGGTTAAGAGGGCCCCCTCTCATTTATTGCGAAGTATGCAAATAGTAAAGGAAACAAAGCAATTTAAGCTCAACAAGCAAAAACACAACCAATCAAAAAGCTAAACATTACGAAAGGTAGGTAAACCTATCCTATCAATCCGGAGAATGCCCTGGAGATGTTTCGGTAAAGCTGTTGGATCTCAAACCGCCGAGTCCTTCGTTTGACAAGCCATATTTGCCAAGAAGTCCGCTGCCATATTCCCCTCCCGATAAATATGAGAGCATTGAAAATTAACCGATCGAGAAATTCGCCAAATTCGAGTAACCAAATGACAAATTGACCATGCGACAGTCTTATTGCCTCGAGTAATATCTAACATAGCCCGAGCATCCATCTCTAGACATATGTGGTGAAATCCTCTTTCCACCGCGAGGTGAAGTCCTTCCCAAGCCGTATAAAGTTCCGCAAAGGAGTTTGTTACGTCTCCCAAGAAGGCATAGTAAGCAAAAATGACATTCCTGTGATGATCCCGTGCAACACCTCCCGCACCCGACACATCCAGGCACGCTTAGCAGCGCCGTCTGTGTTCAACTTCAGCCATGGAATGTCAGGCTTCATCCACTGGACGAGTATCGGCTTGGGCACTCTCGGTTGCGATAAGCGAGTAAAGAAAAAAGGGGCAGCGAAGGTAACACCCCTCCACTGCTTAGCTGAAAACCTACCAAGCTGTCCCAAGAGATAGACGTACCTCCACACCTTGTGTACGATAACGGAAGCTACGATTCGTTGGTTCCTATACTTACAATTGTTCCTTGCTTCCCACAAATGCCATAGAATAAGAATCGGTACAATGAGTAAGAGGTGTCCATTGTTGCGATTCTGACGCCACTGCTTGGATCCATAAGGGCACTTGGGTTGTATCCGGGAGCCTAACTCCAAAGAGGCGTGCAAAGAACTCCCATACGCGTTGAGCCTTGAAGCTTGAGAAGAAAAGATGTGATATAGTTTCCTCCTCAGCACAACAATAACATTTGGAGACAAGATGAATCCCCTTGCGTTGCATACGGGTATCCACTGGAATCCAACCCTTTAGAAGCCTCCACATGAAGATGGAGATATTTGGAATTAGTTCTCGGCACCATAAAGCGTCAAGAAGGGGAATGTTCGCACTAGCTGGACGAACTAACTCCCAGGTCTGCTTAGTGGAGAAAGTCCCATGCTTTCCTCGAACACAAACTAACCGATCACAAGTTGACGTATCTAACGGGACAAGGAGAACCTGCTCAACGATCTCCCAGGGCAATAATAACCGAAGCTTGTCAACATCCCAAGCACCTTGCATCACAAAATCAGAAATGGGGGCCATAGGATAATGTGTCCGGTCCACAATATCTTTCAATATCCCCTTTGGAAGCCAATTATCATACCAAAACAATACGGAGCCAGTCCCCAAAGACCACACGAGATCTGGTTCAATCAAGTGGCGAATACGACACATACGCTTCCATACTGCCGAGGCATTTTGTGTCTCTTGGACATACATTGGATGCCCATTTTTAACATATTTTGCATGGAGAAACCTTGCCCATAACGACTCATTTTGTCGGAACCACCACCAAAGTTTACAAGAAAAGCTGTCAATAACTTCACTTAGACCTCGAACTCCTAAACCGCCCTCACCCACCGGATAACAAAGGTCCCTCCAAGCACATCAATGTGTTCGTCACTGTCCACCGTAAGAACCCCAGAAGAACCGGTTAAATGGATTTGTCGATCTTGTCAATAACACCCCTTGGATATTGTAGCACTTGTATTAGGTGTAAAGGCATAGAGGATAAGAATCTTTTAATAAGGAGAAGCCTACCCCCATAGTTGAGGGCCACCTTTTCCCAGCCAAAAATTCGGGCGCGCATGCTTTCAATCAATGAAGTAAACAAACTGATTTTCTTTCGTCCAACATGAAGTGGCGCGCCAAGGTACCGTAAGGGAAACGTTGTCTTGGTATATCCCGTGATTCGCTGAATACGTCTAACTTTCCCAAGAGAGCATCGGCTTGAGAGAACGAAGGTGCTTTTCTGCTTGCTGATGAGCTGCCCCGAAACTGCCTCATATTGATGTAAGAAAGTCATAAGTCGTCGTAGACCTGCAGGTCGGGCACTAGCAAATATAATCATATCATCCGCATATGCGAGGTGCGAAATGACCACCGGATTATGTTTGACAAAGCGCATGCGCGTGTGTTCCTGAAAAAGTGGGTCCAAACCCCGTGAGAGCCATTTAGCTGCCAAGATGAACAAAGCTGGGGATAATGGATCCCCCTGTAGAAGGAAAAAATCCAGCCCTTTGCCCGTTGACGAGAACTGAAAACCAACAATTTTCAATACAATGGCGAATTAACACAATCCAATGCTCCGAGAAACCCAAGTGACGTAGCATATTATATAGAAAGGGCCAATGAACTCTGTCATAAGCCTTTGCCATGTCCAATTTCAAGACAACCCGTTCGCTCTTAATTTTTCTATTGATTAAGGAGACAAGTTCTTGTGCCAATAGTATATTATCCGAAATAGCCCGGCCAGGTAGAAATCCAGATTGTGCCGAAGAAATAAGAGATGGAAGAAGACCAGCTAATCGATCATATAATAATTTCGTCATTATTTTATTCGAAACATTGCATAAACTAATAGGCCTGAAGTCCGCCCATGTAGTTGGTGCATCTTTCTTCGGGATAAGTACAATGGTAGTACTTGTGAATGCCTTCGGCATCGGAGTTCCTACAAAAAAGTCCCGAACAGCATCATAAACATCTTCTTTAATGAAATCCCAGCAAGCTTGATAAAAACCTGATGAGAATCCATCAGGTCCAGCAGCAGATTCCGAAGAGATGGCAAAAACAGCTTGGCGGACCTCCTCCCTGGATGGTAAAGAGCATAAAGCGGCGGAGTCTGCCTCTGAAACCAGCGGTGGCATGTGAGTGAAGTCAGCATCTGTTAAGACGGTTTCCTCCTTCGTGAGTAGTTGCTGGAAATAGGCAGCAGCAGAGGCCTTAATAGCCTCAGGCTGATCCACTTCCCGACCGTCGATCTGAATGGAGAAAATTTGATTCCGAATCCGACGTTGCTTGACTATATTATGGAAATACTGAGTATTACGCTCCCCATCCTGTACCCAACGAGATGAGGACTTTTGACGCCAAAAATCCTCTTCTATAACTAAGACCCGATTAAGAGTCGCTGACGCCCGATTCATCTCCATAAGGTTAGCATCAGAAGGGTTAGCATCATAACATTTCTCCCTCTCTTGTACACCTGTAAGTGCTTCCTTCACTTTGTCAAACACATTGCCAAAAATATCCCGATTCGACTGTTTGAGATACTATTTAAGGCGCACAAGTTTACGCTGTAATTTGATTATACCAATTAGCTCTAGCAGCTTCATGAAAACCATGATGTCGTACCCACATAGTTTGAAATCGGAAAGATGAGGGCCCCTGCAAACCGGGAGGTCTGAAAGCAACAAGAAGAGGTGCATGATCAGACTCATGTCGGGATAGATGTTCAATCTGAAGATCCGGAAACAGATCAATCCAGCTCGATGAAATTAACACTCTATCCAGCCGCTCCCAACGCCTACCGCGATTCCAAGTAAGTTGGGCCCCCACAAAACCGGGCTCAATTAAACCACAACCATCAATACAATCTGTAAAATCTTCAATAGAGCCAAGTTGTGTCGGAGAACAACCTATCCGTTTATCCACAGAGCGAACAACATTGAAATCACCCCCGACTAACCATGGATCAGGCGTAGCGATAGACTGTAAAGCCTCCCACAACTATTTACGGTCGACCCGGGTGTGGCGCCCATACACGAAAGAGCAAAGAAGAGGTTTTGCCAACAATCGAGAAGTTACTTTAACGTGCATGAGCTGCGCCTCATTCAGTAAAACGTCCACCCCAAGATTGTCAGCATAAAATAACCAAATGTGATTCGTGGGGTTGACAAACACCCCTCCAAATCCCAACTTTTTAAGCATATATATTTCCTCCAAGTGAATTTTTGGTTCAATGATGACTAATATCACCAGCTTGTTCCTTCGCTTTAAATCCAATAAGTACCTCTGTTTCGCAGGGCTACGAATTCCCCTAGCATTCCAAATAAGGCAACTAATCATTAAGAGTTAGGGAGGAATCGTTTACCTTAGCTTTTCTCCGTTTGAGACGTGGAATAGCATGAAGATTCGACTTTTTCGATGACTTTTTTGGTGGAAGTTTATCCAGCAGTGGATCAAATTGCGTCTCTGGCACATTGTGCAAAGGCTCCAATTCATGGTGTGACATGTGTAAAACCCCCCTTTCATGGGAGGCCACTGTCCTGTGAAGCGATGATAGCAGTTTCCTTATCAACGAGATCATCCTTGTCACACTGGGAATTATCAACCCAAACCTAGTCAGCAGTTTCCACGATAACATCATCAATAGCATCATCGTCGTGTTCGATACAATGGGGAATAGTTTCCTCTGGGACTGAGATATTTGGAACTGGGTCTGATAGCGGGGAGTGCGGCCGTGTTTCTCCAACCTCTTCCTCCCCATCCTCCGTAATTTCGTCCAGCCGTTTTTCTCCAACCTCTTCCTCTCCATTCTCCGCAAACTCCTCCGCAACTAAGGAACAAAACTTGTTATTGAGCAATCTTGTAGCCTTCACTTGATCAGCATCCAAATCTAATTCCGTCAGTACTGTCTTACCCGTATCCTTCCGTGACCTGGAGTTTACCGCTGTCCAGATTTTCTTAGACATAGAATTTTCAGGGAGGGCACCATGAGAATGATCCCGCCTGTAACCTTCTTGTTGTCACTGGTCCGGACCAGGCCGATCACGAGGAGCATCTTCAATAGTCACTAGCGGGGTTGGGTTCCGTATTTCGGGGCTTGCCAATTAGTCATGATGTCTCCATTATGTTTATCCACCAGGTTAGGGTTTGTGTCCCTAGCCTCTGCTTGGCGGCCTTCTGCAGGATGAAAGCAGTCCTGAACCGTGTGTCCTCGTGGCTGGCACCGTCGACAATATTCTGGTACCCCTTCACACTCAATCGGTTGTTGGTAAATCTTATCTCCATCTTTCACCCAAATAGTCCGCTTGATCGATTTTGTGACGTCGATCTCCACGCAAACTCTAGCCACCCGTAGACGAATACAATCTGCTGTAGCCTCGTCAACACGTACAGGTGTGCCAATACACTTGGCGATGGTGTATAATCCATCCACTGGAGTAAGATGCAGCGGAAGATGATGAATCTTAAACCACACGGGACAAATCGGCGATTCGATAGTAGGATCGAAATTCGGATCCCACTTGAAGATCCGCATTGGGAATCCATTGAAGTGCCAGATTTCCCTCATGAACAGGCGGGCATAATCGTCATGATCATACAAGTGAATTCCCAGATGCGTGTTGTCAAAGAAGAAAAGCCTGAAACTGCGTTTAAGTTTCATACGCCCGAAAATAAAGCGCAGCGCATTGAGCGAGGGATGTCCATGAGAAAATTTGCCAACCAAAACATATTGGAATGGCTGGCACAGTTTCTGTCGGTCAGTATGTGAGAAAACCGCCGCAGGTTCTCCATTAAAGTCTGTGATCGTGCCCACAGGCGAGAAAGTAGCAAGATCAAAGTTCTTTTTTCTTTCCTGAGCATCCGGCAAAAAGGGATCCATCGGAGATTGGCCAACAGCCGCAGCATAGGACCGACCAAGTGTAGGCCGGCCAGTCATGGGACCACCACCGTCCGATGGCTGGGGTTCGCCCATGAAGGTAACGGACGGCAAAGGTAAGGGAAAGAGAGCTTCAAACCATGACAACTGCAGCGATGGTGCTTGGAAGATGAATTAGCTTCAGTGTCGGGAGATCGCGTGGTTGGTGGAGAAATAAAGCAGCTGCAGCGGAGGTGGAGCTGATGGACGGCTGGAGGTCTGGATCGGAGTGGGAGCAGCTGGAGTCGCGGCTGGAGGATGAGCAGCGGCGTTACTGGAACAGATCTGGAGCTTGGTTCTGCAGATCAACGACAAGCAGCGCTGGTCACCGCCGAAAATGGCAACTGTCCGAGAAGAAGCTGCCGATAGCGAAAATACACTGAGCAAGAACAGATCTTCCGTCCAAGAACAGCAATCGAGATCAAGACGAAGCAGCAACAAACAGCAAGCTGCTGCTGCTCCTCTGCAGTGATGTTCGCTGGAAGACAAACTGGAAAGAGGTAAAGAGAGAAATTGTGTTTACTCTGTGATATTATACAAGTTAATGTCTGGTTTGATGATTGGAGATGAGCAGCAGATCACGGTGAAGAAGAATAACCCAGGTGCCAAAAATCCCAGTGTGGAGAGAATTTTTAGAGAGAGAATTTTGTAGAGAAAAAGCTTTTTTCCCTTGAATTTGTGATTATGTCATAGTTTGTGTTTTCAGTAGAAATGGAAATTAAATACATATAGTGTACAGAAAATTGATTGCGACTTTTGTTATGTTATATTATGAATAGGAGTCGGGATTTTCAAAGAAAAGAACAATTTCATTGAAGGCCGGATTTTTGAGAGGATAAAGAGGTAAATTCCACTACTTAACCTGAGCAAACCAAAGGGCCTAATAACTTAACCCATTGGTCTCCTTTAATTGACCGGCACCTATTCAACAAAGTAAACATCTAGTGATAGTCAAAACCGTATATTACATAATATGCCTATGCACTATGGACTCGTTTGGTTTAATTGATTAGCCGAGAAATGGCTCCTACGTATCGGCTAATTATTGGTTTGGTTCGTGTTATTAAAATGTCGGGTGAGCAACTAATCTCCGTTGACCCGAGATGTGGACGCCTTCATCTCGAGATTGTAATCTCGCCTGGAGGGGTGCGATTCTGTCTTGGCAGTCCAAGATAAAGTATTAGAAAAAGTTGATATGACCAAAATATCCTAATTTTGACTAGGCTCTTTTATGTAAATGTCCTTCTCTAGGGTTACATACCAGCCAAAAAGTTGGGAGACATGTGCTTTCCCCACATTGACAGAAAACACTTGTTCAACCCTAACAAAATTGCGCCATCTCTGGGTTTATTCAAGTGTACAGTGGGATTGTATTTGCTGAGTCGTTCTTTGTGAAAGGTATGTTTATTTTTCTGATCTCAAAACATTCAGAATGAATCTTATGTGTTGTGCGTTTCCGGGTTATTTGTTGCTAATTGGGCTTAATTTTCGAACATACAGAGCATCAGTTCGCTATACCTTCGAATTGCTGTTAGTAATGGCCATTTTTTGATGTATATATTTTCCCATTCAGCCACATAAAGGAACTTTTTTTGGTAGCTTCTGAACTACCATTTTAATCAGTTTTCTAATTAATATTTTGAGGTTCACAACTGAGTCATTGATTCCTATTTAGTGACTTCTGTATTTGATCAAAAAAAAGATACGGTTAATTTTTTCGTTCTTGCTTGCATATGTTAACGGCATACAATGGATTCGATCATAACCTATCATTCTATTACTGACCACTACAAGAAAACGCGCTATTTTCGGCGGAAATTAATAAAAATATTAATTAAAAATTTTTCAAAAATTTCGGCGGAATTTTGGCGGAAATTCCGCCGAAAAATTAATTAATAAATAAAAAAATTATGGTTAATAATTTTCGGCGGATTTTCGGCGAAAATTTCCGCCGAAACATTTAAAAAAAATAAAATTTTAATTATTCAAATTTTCGGCGGACATTTCCGCCGAAAAATTTAAAAAAAAATAAAAATTTAATAATATTATAATATAATTTAAAAAATATTAATTTTCGGCGGAATTTAGGCGGAAATTCCGCCGAAAATAAATAAAAATATTTTAATTAAAATTATTTATTTTCGGAGGAATTTCTGCCTAAAATAAAATATTTAAAAAAAATAAATTTTTTTCGGGGGAATTTCGGCTGAAATTCCGCCAAAAAATAATAAAAAAAATTTGAATTTAAATTCAAAATAAAAAACAGATT
Organism: Petrea volubilis; assembly: GCA_026212405.1. Taxonomy (NCBI): domain Eukaryota; kingdom Viridiplantae; phylum Streptophyta; class Magnoliopsida; order Lamiales; family Verbenaceae; genus Petrea; species Petrea volubilis. The sequence continues at coordinate 10,669,131 of CM047870.1, forward strand.
ATAATATTTTTAAACAATGATATTTTTAAATTTTGTTTTCCGCTTTTAAGAGTTAGTATAATTATTATGGTTTTTCTCGGATCATGTTTGTGTTCCTATTTTGTTGAAGTTATTTTTCGTAATACGTTTTATTATTTATATTTTATGAATAGTTTTCAATAAATGTGTCAAATTAAGCGTATTGTATTTATTATGACTTATTCTTGCTTTTATTTAAAAGTCATTTTTTAAATTAAATTGTAAATTGTATTGTGTTATTTGTAATCGTGTTTGCCTTTTTTTATTTTTTGAATTCAATTATCGGTGTACGTTTTGTCATATACATGTGGCGTATAAATAGTTTTCAATAAATGTGTCATATTAAGCGTATTGTATTTTTTGTGTTTATTATATGTGGCATTTTTCAAGGATTGTGTTTATTATGACTTCATATAACCTTTATTTCGCTAAGTCTCATAACAAATCAAATAGTTGTATTATATTAACTATTATGATGTCACGTAACAAACATATTCTGAGACGTATTAAAATAAATTAATATAGTGATACGAAATGTAAGTTAGGAGTTACTAGAACAAGCTAGTTGTTCTGAGACGTAGCGACAGATGTAATAACTTCGAATGACGTATAATATTTTGTTTAATGAATAGGTAAGGCTGAAATGTATAACGAGGAAATAACATTTACATATTTGAAAATTATAAACTATTCTCACCGGCCATAATACATATCATATAGTTTAAATTAATTAGTTATTGCACAATAGTTGGCAATTGCAATTAATAAGTTATTGCAATTGCAATTTTATAAATCTACATATTAAAAGTTATATTTTTGTCCAAAGATTATAAGGTGGTTACATTTCGTCGGATTATGAGTAATATTGTTAAAACTATGTATTTTATAATTACAAGTTAACAATAACACTAAAAAATAGTGATTAATGAATTAATATATTATTTAATATATTATTATAAGATTTAATATAATATTTTCTTTATTTAAATTAAAATAAATAAAAATATTTTAATTAAAATTATTTATTTTCGGTGGAATTTCCGCCGAAAATAAATAAAAAAAATAAAAAAAATTTGAATTTTCGGCGGAATTTCCACCGAAAATAAATTTTACATTTTCCTCAAATTTAGTTTTCTTCCCCCTTATTTTGCATCTCCTCCCTCCCCCTCCCTCCCCACCCCTCGGTACCCGTCCGCCTTCTTCTCCCCCGCCCCCGCCCCACCACCGTCCCCCAGCCGCCTCGCCGCCGTCCCCCCCCCCCCCCCAGCCCTCCCTTCCCCTCCCCCGGAATCCCTCCCCCCCCTCCAAGCTCTCCCCCCGCCACACCGCCGTCCCCCAGCCGTCCCCCCCCCCCCAACCCTCCCCCGGCCTCTCCCCCCTCCCCCCCCGCCCCAAGGTCTCCCCCGCCCCTCCCTCCCACCGCCGCCGCTCCCCAGTGGCCGGCCACCAGCCGCCGCCACCACTCCCCCTCCCCGGCCCGCCCCTCCCCCTCCCCGTCCCCCTACCCTTTCCCGTCCCCCTCCCCCTACCCTTTCCCCTCCCCCTCCCCAGCCCCCCTAGCCCCAAGACCCCAGCCCTCCTGCCCCCCCTCCCCCCCTCCACGCCGCCGTTTCGTCAAATTATTTTTGTAAGTTTTCAGATTTGTGTATTGTTTTAGCAAAAATTAAATCCAAATGTGTTATGTCATATTGTGTTTGATTATTTGGTAATATTTATAAGTTAGGTGTTTGATATTTTTGTAATTTTTGTAATTTGTATTTGTTGTAGGTAATTTATTGCATTGAATCTTGAATATAAAACGAAGACAAAGGTAAGTACGGCTAACCTTGACATATATATATGTATATATGTACATAATTAGATAGTTTATAGATAGTAGGTTAGTTCGTGATGTGGGGATGGAGAACGGGAATTGGGGGAAGGGGTGGAGCTTCCCATTGCTTGCTGTTGGTTTTTATGTGCTTGTGTGATGTGGAGAAATAAGGGGATGGTACATATTCGATGTATATAAATATATATATAAATAATATATTTTGGCTTTTTATGTGTATTGATTTTCAGTATATACATCATGCGTGCTGTGTTTGTGGGATGGCGTGATTATTTGTTGAATATGAAACGTGTCTTCGATGTTGGTTGTACGATCCGAACCATAATTCTAAATGTAACATGTTATTTAAGGGAAGAAAATGGTTATTCAATTATTTTTTTAATAAAATTACTAAAAACACCAAACTTATAAAAGTAATACGCGCGTGTAGATGGATATTCCGGAACACAGAACGTGGATGTATACAATGACTTATCCTAGTCGAGGAGGGCTTTTACCAGCTTATTATGAGGGCGTTATGAACTTTATAGAACACAGCCAGAGTTGTCCGGATTATATTAAGTATGGCGAAATTCGTTGTCCTTGTAAGAAGTGCGAGAGAAAATGTCTTCTGTTAACATTGGATGATGTCGCAGTGCATTTGTTAACGAATGGTTTTAAACCAAATTATTGGTATTGGACTGATCATGGTGAGGTCCAACCCTCTGTAAAATTCCCTGGCGAATCAAGTAGTTGTACACAGAATGACCCATTGCAAAGATATGCTGAAATGTATTTTGACGCTGCTAGGCAAGAGGTAGGGGTTGAAATACCAGATGATTTTGTGGAACAACCTAATATTGAAACTCAAAATTTTTTGACCTTTTGAATGAGTTTAACCAAGAGGTGTGGCCTGGTTGTATAGATCATTCTCCACTTTCAATTGCTGCAAGGTTGTTGAGTATAAAAAGTGATTATAATGTTGCACAAGATGGACTTGACGAGATCATCCAATTGATGTCAGAAGTGATGCCTGTTGGGCATAAAATGCCAACAAACTTTTACGAGCCACAAAAATTAGTCAAAAAGTTGGGTTTGACTAGTAAGAAAATAGATTGTTGCATTAGTGGCTGCATGTTATACTACAAAGATACTGTAGATGCATTGAATTGTACATTTTTTGGTGCGCCAAGATATCGTGATAGCGGGGGGCGTGTGCGTGCAAAACAAGTCCCTCAAATGAGGATGCATTATTTACCTCTTATTCCACGATTGAAGCGCATCTATGCATCTTCGGCCTCAGCACCTCACATGAGATGGCATGCACAGCATCGACGGCCTGATGGTGTTATGTGTCACCCAGCAGACGGGAATGCTTGGAAGAATTTTGACGCAGTATATCCCGATTTTGCAAGTGATCCTAGAAATGTGCGGCTTGCTTTGTGTGCTGATGGTTTCACGCCGTATTCCCAATCTGCGGCGTCGTACTCTTGTTGGCCAGTAATCGTGACGCCATAGAATTTGCCTCCTGAAATGTGTATGACAATGCCATACATGTTTCTGACATGCATAATTCCTGGTCCTAAAAATCCGAAAGTAAAAATTAATTATGAAGTTTAACCTACGATTAAACATTGCAAATGATTATTTAACGTACAGGTTCATAATCCAGGACACGGGATTACGAATCTTTTCTTAAATCAATTGGCATGGGGTCCTAATAGGAAAATGAAAACATATCATACATACTTTGTCAATAGTTTCAAGTTTCACACTTCATCGTGGTGTCAAGGAAAAAAGACGATGAATTGCGGGGTTTGGGTGAAAGGCAGTTATGAGGATGCTGCCGTTGAGGATGACTACTACAGAATTTTGAATGAAATAGTGGAGTTAGAATACACTGGTGAGCCAATAAAAAGGGTTGTCTTATTCAAATGTGAGTGGTTCGATCCCACACCTCGAAAAGGAACTCGTATTGTACATCCAGAATGTGAAATTATTGAAGTAAAACAATCAGGTAGGTACAAAAAATACGATCCTTTCATAATCGCACAACGAGCCCGACAGGTATACTTTGTTAAGTATCCCGAAAAAATTAAAGAGAAAATGCGATGGCTTGCTGTCATTAAAAGTAAAGCGACCCGCCGCGTTGATGTTGAACACGCGTTGGAAGTCGCGTACCAAAATGACGATGGCGCAAATGTGCAAAACATCACTACTGATGACGTTGTAGGCTCAATGTGTGATCAAAATATGACATTAATTCTGGTTGATGAAGGGGAGCTTAATCAGGTTATACATACTGACGAAGAAGATGATAATACTGAAGAGGTTGATAGTGATGAAGCTGAAGCCAGTGATGCTTAAATTATGTTGCACGGTAAAATAAAAAGTTATATATACTTCATTAATACATGTGCGCGACTAGTTTCATTGTGTCTGAAGCGAGTTAACATACGTTATTGACTTTAATTGGTTATATGCGTCAATTATTTATATCGGAATAAAGTTGTATTTTACCATCTTTGATACGAAAAATATATACTTTTTTATTTTTGTTTAACTTCTTTTGGATATAGATGCGGCGTGGGAAAAATAAGATTTCATATGGTAGATCAAATGATAGGCTGTCATCTAATCCGGGTTCTTCGTCATCCCATCGAGGCACCTCCCCAGCGTCCCTATCGGGTTCTTCCCCTTTTTACCATTCCACTCGCATCGGCCACAGTCCACCACCAGACATTCCGATGCAGTTTATGCCTACTCCTTCAATACCTAGTGGGCATAGTCCTCCTGTTACATCGCATATTCCTAGGCCCGCCGCTACCACAGCAGCAACCACAGCCTGAGGCTGACGAGCTTACGCAGGCCGAGATCGAAGGAATTTAGGACACGTACGCGATGCCTACACCTCCACCTGTACCGAATAGTAAAATTACGGTGACACCAATTGGATCGAATCGGTTAGTTAATTTTTAAATTATTAGATGTAGTACCAAAAATAGAAATGATAATAAGTCGTACATGTGTAACAATAAATTTTGATATCCCATGTAGTTTTTATCCTGGCAAAGGTGGTGGTGTGCATATTGGGAATGTCATAAAGAGCCAGATGGACAGACCATACTTTACTTATGGCAAGGTTTCCTGAAAATGTTCGATTGCGATGGTTCGGTGAATGGCAGGTAAAGTAACTAACATTGTATAAGCATTAATTTTGATGGCTGCGTATATTCCATTTATATTTGAGTATTTCATTAATTTTTAACATATGTGAGTGATAAAGTATTATTTGTTTTTGTTAGAAATATGTTTGTTTTAGGTCGGAGGAGACGGGGCATATGAAGATAGCTTTTGACAATTGTGCGGCCAAAAAAATGGTTGACATGTATCGCAATATTAGAAAAATGATTGCGATTGGGGAAGGTCGACTACTGTGGCTCCCCGAACCAATATTTCAAGAGCTCACTGCGTATTGGGGCACGCCTGCATGGAAAAAGAAGAGTGAGCAAAACAGGATAAATAGGAACGTTGGTGGAGGTTCGTTGTATGGCGATGGGGCCAAGTCGATATATGAGCGTCGGATGGACTTGGTAGGTACCTTTTCGTATTAGTTATTTAACGTATAATAAAAGAGTTTATTTTTTCTTTTAATTTGATCTGCTTCTTGTTGGAGGGGAAGTTAAAGAGGCCTGCTCTTAAAAGTGAGGTCCTTCAAGATTGTTACTTGAGGAAAAAAGATAATGGACCAGATAAAAAAGCAGGCACATGGGTTCACCCGGCGCCACAACAAGTTCATGTAAGTTAGATTTATTTAACGTAATTAATTTTTTGGTTCAAATTGCTAACATTGACCTATTTACAATTGCAGGATAATTTTCAGAATTTGGTCAGAATCGTCCGGATATGCAGGACGCCGACTTATCTGATCCCTCAACTCAAGAAAGCATGAACGAGTTGTTTGATCAGGCTGCTGGGGAGCCTACCAAGAAGGGCCGAAAGTACGGGCAAAATTATCAAACAACATCGTCACCTCGGCAATATAGTTTTTCTTCGCCCTGTAGTTCGTCGAGCCACTCCGACCCCGCGGTGTTGCGGTTAGAGAATCGAGTCGATCACCTTACCCAACAAAACTCACAAATCATGGAAATATGCATCAGGTGATATCGATGATTTCACAGAACAAAGCAAGCGGCTCACAGCAACCGACTTATGCCCCTCCGCCGGCTCAGCATGTCGCCGATGATGAAGACGAGTCTGATGAGGAAGACTGTGATTAGTATGTACTTGGCTACAAACTAACTTCGTAATTTATGTATCGCACAAAATATTTGACTGATTATGTTTTTCTATGTATTTGGATAAATTTTATGTGGGTTATGAATCTATATGTAGGTTTTAATATATTTGATATGATATTTACTTGTAAAAATTAAATTATGTTATTATTATAATATTTCAAATATATTTTTTATAAAAATGAAGAAAAATATAATTAATTTGAATATATGCAACAAAACCCCAATTTTAGGGACAAGATAATATTTTATTTCGAAATTAAGATTTATTAATAATTTGGGGCGGAAAATAATAAATGTTTTTTAAAAAATAATAATTATTTTCGGCGGAATTTCGACCAAAATTAATTATTATTTTTTTAAAATAATAGTTATTTTCGGCGGAATTTCGACCAAAATTCTGCCGAAAATAATAATTAATTTTTGAATAAAATTTATTATTTTTCGGCGGAATTTTGGCCGAAATTCCGCCGAAAATAATAATTATTTTTTTAAAAAAATTTATTATTTTTCGGCGAAATTTTGGCCGAAATTCCGCCGAAAATAATTATTATTTTTTTAAAAAAATTTATTATTTTCGGCGGAATTTTGGTCGAAATTCCGCTGAAAATAATTATTATTTTTTAAAAAAAATTTATTATTTTTCGGCGGAATTTCTGCCGAAATTTCGCCGAAAATAATTATTATTATTTTTTTTAATCTCTAAATATTTCTGCCGAAAATTATATAGGGACGAAGGTTTTTTCGGCAGACGCGATCCGCCGAAAATCCACCGAAAATTTGGACAAAAATACAGTATTTTCTTGTAGTGGACCCTATTATATTTCCAAGCAAGTGGTAGAGTGGTTTTATTCATGTTTTGCATCTTTTGTTGTACTAAATATTTGCTATTCTGCCTAAGTTGTTATTTACCATGACTCAAACAACTGTTTATGTTAGAAACATGTGTAGTATGGGGTGGTAAAATAGGAGAATATCATGCACACGAATGTAAGGGTAGCCTAATTATTTGAGTACTGAATAAAGATATTGTTGTTGTGTTGAAGTGTCATAATGAATAGGCGACGCCACTTCCTTTTTGTGTTTTGGGCACACATTTATTGGAGTTTCACTACCATGGCCTTGTACCACATACTCGTAACTCATCGTAACCGACAACAAAATTCAAATAGACGAGGTCGACTTCCATCGAGGACATACAGTATAATTCATAAGATGCCTGCACAATCACTCTATCTTAAAATGCTAACCGAAATTAGTGACACGGATTGCGTTGATAATTTGCGGATGAATCGTGAAGCATTTAGTAGGTTGTGTTATTTGCTTGAGCAAATTGGGGGTCTGTCGTCTGATAAGTTCGTTACCGTACCCGAAAAATTGGCTATTTTCTTGACTGTGCTCTCGCATCATACGAAAATGCGTGTAATAAAAACACATTTCAAGCGAATCGAAAGAAACTATAAGCAAGGTCTTCAACCAAACGTTGAGGTGCGTTATCCGTATAAGCAACCTTCTGCTCGTCAATCCAAAGCCCACCGACGAAAGCGAAACAAATGAAAGATGGAAACATTTTCAGGTCAGTACAAGTAGCAAATGTTACATTCATCCTTTATATAACTGTAATTATGTATATCTTTTAACTAATTCATTTTTGTTACATTTTGATTTACATAGCCAAGAAAATGATAATTTGGAGTTCAAAATTACCCTTAAGTTAACAGTTGTTTTTTCCTTCCAAAGGGGTGTCTTGGGGCGCTCGACGGCACTTTTATTGAAGTGCATGCACCCGCTGCTGATAGGAATCGATACTTCAACCGAAAAGGAGCCATTGCGGTAAACATGTTGGGTGTTTGCGACAAACACATGAATTTTGTGTATGTTTTGTCTGGGTGGGAAGGCTCCGCCGCCGACAACCGTGTACTCCTAGCTGCAATCGGAAAGGCAAATGGGTTACGAGTCCCTGAAGGTATGTTCAGCTTTTTTGACGTTTTTCGTAACACAGAGAAAAATGTACTTCACCTCCTATGCATCTTACAAATAATGATTAACTCTTCTTCATTACTGTAGGTTGTTACTACTTATGCGACTGTGGTTATGCCAATGCCGATGGATTTCTTGCCCCATACCGTGGAACGCGGTACCATTTAACGGAATGGCGTGGTAGCACACGACAACCTCGAACACCCCATGAACTGTTTAATCTGAGGCATAGTAAAGCAAGAAATGTAATTGAGCGTGCATTTAGTTTGTTAAAAAATCGTTGGGCAGTGCTTAGGAGTCCTACATGGTACCCCATCAAGACACAAAATCTTATCATCTTGGCTTGTGCGTTGCTTCATAATTTTATACGCCGTGAAATGGAAGTTGATCATTTGGAAGCTGAAATCCCGGATGAGGTTGAAACTGAAAATGGTGGCGAGGAAGATTTTATTGCTGCAGTTGATTGTACTCCAGCCTGGAAAAACTTTCGTGAGAATTTAGCGAACACAATGTTCAACGAATGGCGGCACAATTGATTGGATAACAACTGTTGTCAACAGTGCATAACCCCCGAAGAGAAAAAAACTTAATCAACAAGACTTGGGATGATATTAGATACTTTAAGCGTTTAGATATGAACATGTGATTAATTTAATATCGTTTGTGTAGCACTTATGGACCAAATTACTGTTACTTTGGCAGCATGTATTACCTTACCCGCAATACATTGAATTTTCTGTTTGTTATTTGCTTTTACATGCCATTTTCTGCATTTATATGCAATTACAGCCGGTTGTCAGTATTTTAAAAATGGTAAAACTTACATGTTTTAATAGTCTTTTCTGCAACAAATTGTGATATGTCAGGTAATGTGTCCCGTGGTTCAGTAGTGTCCATCCAGGACCAGAATGTGTGCCGTCGTTTCTGGTCAAAAATCGAAGAAGAGACGTTGTTAGATGCCTTAGACCATATCCAAAGCATGGGCATGTGGTGTGATGGGGCTTTCAAGGGTGGGTATTTGGCGAATTTACAAAGTATTATGCAGGAAAAGCTCCCGGGTTGTGGGCTGTATGAAAAACATATACGGTCAAAGCTCCAGGTTTGGAAAAAAACCCTCGGACATCTTCAAAATGTACTAGGAAGTTCTGGTGGTACCGGTACCGATTGGGATCCAGAAACAAATTGTATTATAGCGAAAGACGTAGCGTGGGACGCATATGTTAAGGTGGTGTTAATTGCTCGTCATTTTTCTATTTAGTTGTATTTTAAAATGTTGTATATATGCAGTGGTTGGTCCACTAGCAAGTAGGTCATTGTTTGACTTGTGTAGGTCAACAAGGATGCCAAACTATTGCGTGGCAAACCACAGCCACACTTCGAACGATGGGTGAAGATATTTGGAAGTAACAGAGCAACTGGGGAACAACAGGTAGATGTCGCTGATGCATTGAATGAGTTGTATTCGAAAGATTAGAAGGGGAAGTCTACCTTAGGTGACGAGCAACGCGATTGTGGGTACAACCCACTGCATGACTGTCAAGTTGAGATCGAAAGCACAAAAGAAGTAGAATATACTTCTCCATCACCTGTGACTCAAAGTGATGGGAAGACAAAAACCTCAAGTTGTGGGAAACGCAAACTGAGCGAAAGAGTGCGCCGACTCTGACATGAACCATCTAATGGATGCTTGGATTGACAAATCAGTTGTGTTGTTTGGTGATTTGGCAGATATATGGATTAGAGGTTCGGAAGGATCAACTAAGCCAATGACAAAGGATAAGGCCTTAAAGACTGAAATTTTCGAGGCAGTTTCTGAGTTTGGACAGTTCACTATGGATCAAAAAATTTACCTTACGACATACTTGGCAAAGAATGAGTCAGAGTTGTTAGCCTTTTGGGGCATGCCACAAGCAGTTCGTGAACGTTACTTACAAATGGTCCTTCAAGGCGGGGTTAGTCTGCCTTGACTTTGAAAGAAACCATAGTTGTTCGCAACAATCTTGAATTCATGCATATGCTTATATTTTTGTTACATTTTGGTGGCCTGCGTATGGCATTTTTTTGGATACGACCAGGTTTTATTATGTAGGATTGTGTGTAATTAAATGCCGATAGGTTCAACGACTTTAAATCAACTGTTGATGTTTTGGCGTTGCATAATTGGGTTTGGGAACAATATTTAGTGTTATTTTCACAGCTACTATATCTTGTACTGGGCCACTCAAATGGATATATGTATAACTAAGTTAGTCTTAAGCATAACTTGTTGACGTCGGACTGTAATTGTTGTGCCTCTGTGTTGGTATTTGATAAGCTTAAAATGTGTACACTTTTATGGGCAACCCTTTGTGCATTTCATTAATTTCTATTAAGGTTTTAAAGTTCCAAGGATGAAATTTGTGCTTAATGTAACCAAACCTTAATTTGATCAATTTAAAGTGTTTTTACACCTTTAAAGCTTTATTTTTTCAAGGTTTTGATATCTATATCAACCCACAAGAGTTTCGTGAAGTTATTGCAAGAAATCGGGGCTGAAATTGAGTTGAAAAAATGGGTGCGCGCGCTAAGACGGCTTAAGCCGTCCCGAATCCTACGAAGCCGTCCCGAAGCTCCAGCAGCTGCTGAAATGGTTCGATTTAGGACGGCTTAAGCCGTCCCGTGCAGCGAGGCTGTCCCGAAGTGTGCAGAAGTGCAGAAAGAAAGGTAACCGATCGAATCGGGACAGCCAAAGCCGTCCCGCCAAGCAAGGCCGTTCCAACCAGTCCAGTGGGTGTTAAAAGTCTTCTATTTAGCCGTCCCAAAGCATACAAAGCCGTCCCGATTCAATCCATCAATAAGAAAATTTTCTTTCTACTAGGGTTTTGACAATAGCCGCCTACACCTATTTAAGGGACGTATTGTGCACTAATTGGGACACCTTGGAGCTGAGAATTCAAGGGGAATTCAAGGGAAAAAAAGCTTAGGAAGGGTGACAATTCCAAAGCCAAGCTCCTCCATCCATCAAGATTATCGTGAAAAGCCGAGTTTGCTTATGTTTCCTTCTACTTCCTTTATGTTATTGTTTTGTTTTCTTTTCGCTATGTCTAGCTAATTAAATCATAGGGTTCTAGGCTAGTTGTTGATGAAACCCTTGTGATTTTTGTTGAACCTCTTTCATTTTTATTTTACGTACTTCCTATCTATGATTCAAGGATTTTATTACTTGTGAATTTTTGGCCAATGTTTACAAGCTTTGAGATTTTATATTCGACTACGAAAGGGTGTGTATAAAATCTGACATAGGGGACGTGTAGATTAGAAATAATCTTGCTCTTGTGCAATCGTTTAGGTTAATTTGCAAGGACTTTTTAACTAACACAATTCTTGTGCGCAATGGGCCAATGGATCCGTATGTGATCACGAAAGTAGACACATAGCATTCCTCGGCATGTTTGTTTTACTTTCGAAAGGAGATTACAAATATTTCCGTGAGTTGGATCGTGGGAAGGTGTATTAATTAAAATCAATGGAAGTTTAATTGATCACAAGGGGGATTCAATCAACGATGCCTAGACCCTAGCTAGTTTTTATTGATTTATCTGCTTTGATTTAGTTGTTTGCTTTTATTTCATCTTATCCCGATAAATTTTCGAAGCTTAAACAATAGAGAATTTATAAGTTTGGTGCTTGGTAACCCGTTCCTCGTGGGAACGATACTTTTACTTTCACTTTATTACTTGAGCGATCCGTACACTTGCGAAAAATACGCAACAGTATTGAACACATAATAGGTCATCCATTTGTTGGACGGACCAGTTTGTTGAAAATTCATTCATTCGTACTGGGACTATAATTCTAGTGGGTTTGCCACTTTGAAGAAGAAAGTATTTCAGTGTGAAATAGTAACATCAGAAATAGCATTACAAAAACAAAGATAAAATACATGCATGGACCTAAACCAAGTTAACAACACCGACCATTCTAAATTATCTAACACATCGGTACTCTACAAAAACCATATATGCATAAGGGTAAACACCTAGAAGCAGTCGATGAGGGCTTCCATAACAAGGACAACGTACCATTTACTAAAATAATCAATCGTCAATGTTCTCCCCCATTTCGTTAGTCGACTCGTGGTCCCCAAACTCGTTGTGGGCATCACTTACATAACCCCAGAAATTCTGAGCTACACACTCGTTGTTATCCTGCCACCTCACTACATGCTCGGACGGTGGGATTGGCACAAGCGGCAGTTGTCAGGCAGGCAAGGCATGCACGACCTGTGCCCACATGTTTGCCTCGTGCGCAACCGGAGCCTCCCAGCGGCACTGATATCACCAAAAATGAGTTGCAAGTCCTCCCAATGAGGCTCAGGTGCATTTTTATAGGCACGTACCATCGAACATTCCCATGAGTATTAGGAAACACACAGGCTGTTTATTCAAACCTTTAAGCATGAAATAATTATAAACCAAGTAATTTTTGTCTACTTATAGAAAAACGATAACGATTGTATACCGACGTCTCTGATTTAATATTTATAGTGAGCCGTATACTTACACGCGCGCATTGGTTGTACAAGTCATTTGGGAAGACATATTCGCCAGTCGTACTGTTGTAGTAGAAGCCTGTTTTGATACTTATTGTCTTGAAAATATTGTAATGCTTCTTCAACACTTTGAAACGCTTGAAGACATACGGAAGGGTGAAGTTTTGGTCATACAAACCGTTTGTTTGCCTCCGCGCCTCTTTAATTGCCTCGACGTCCGGATGACCGACCTCGAAGTTACCGGCAATTGCTTCATCCGCTAGGACATCAACGAAGCATGTTTCGATCGCTTTGGTCCACCGCTCATTCCAAAACAATATCTCTTGCACGTTTGCTTCAGCTCCGTCTCCTATTGCTGCTATGTGTAGTGTTATGGAATTGGCTAACGTGCAAATTTAATCAAAGATAGAATTCGATCAGCTATAGATAACCTTCGTCGAATATAAGTAAGTATAATTAGAAAGCCTAACTCAGGTACACACACGCGGGCATGTTCTTATATGTGTGTGTGTATATATATATATATATATATATTAGCATGTATAAGTGTGTCAATACACAAGAAAATATAAAGAAATGACAAATCACTTTAAAATAAATAAAAGTAAGAGCAACAAAAGTATTGCTACATGTGACTACTCACTGGCAATGGGAATCTCTTTGGCATGCATAAGTCCTGCTACTTTGACAAATACACTTGAGTTGGCTAATTAATAGCCAATATAGCGATCAGAAAAGTTGCATAGCCATTGGAAAAAAACAGTAAATGATAAATATTGTTGACTGCCCAGTAACAAGTTTTTTAATTCCACAAAGGATGAGAAGGTATTTTCGGGAGTTCTATATATAGCATGCGAACTGAAACCAATATCCAGCACAGAAGTTGTATTAATTCTTAAACTTATTAGGCTTTTCAAATGGCTCCCCGTAACCCGAGGCCCCAATACGATGTGTTGTTCGAGGGTTCTGAAAAGTGGAATAGGAGGATCGATCACGAATTTGTGAAGCAACTGGTCAAATTTTGCAAAGGCCGCACGTCACCTTTGACGAAGCAGGACACCAACATCATTGGAGTGTCCATGGAAGTTGTTAACCAAAATTGTAAAGTTAATTTCACTCAACAAGACGCGGTTTTCTGGTTTAAGCGTTTTGAGAGGCGTTGGAAGGCTTTCGATTTTGCTATCAATGTCCAAGGCGTACATTACGACCCGCATTGCAACACCATTCAATGCAACTCCACCTTATGGGACTACATATACGTGGTACATCACTTAAGCTTAGGCTTTTATATTAAAAAATAAGTTGTATATTTCTTCAAATGTGTTGGAAGAATGACACCAGAATTTAAACTCCATGTATGCAACATATTTGAATTTTACACCTAATTAAATCACTATAACTTAACACTTTTGCTGTATACAGTGTCATCGGATTGCGGAGGCTTACATGACATGCGGTGAGCCTGAGTGGGCTGGGCTGCAGAAAATATTCGGACCCCCAATTGTTGCCGACGTGTCTGAGTATCCAGATATTATTCAGATTTCGGATGATTCGATTGAAATTCTCAACCACAATACTAATCCTACAAGACCGTCAACCTTTGCGGGTACTAGTAAGGCAGCGGGAACTAAGACAAATGAATCTTTAGGATCGTCGTTCTGGGATTGTTTGGATCCCGTTGCCCATTTAAGTGGTGGGGAGTCATCATCCTGTGCACAATATGGACATCAAGTGAATTATGGTCCTTTTCAGCCATATAGCTAAGATGAACCCACTCCAGAGGACAGCGTTGAAGCAGAAAATGATAACGATCCCCTCGGATCACAGGCGTCGTCGTCAGCCTCTCTTGCGAAAGAGGTTTGAAGTGTTAGCATTGATAAACGAGGTTATGTTTTATGCTGTCGATCGTGTTTGTGTTCTTCAGTAGGCTACTACTCTATGTGTTGGACGTCGAATAATTCAAAGTACACGATGTCGTACTTATCATCCCACACATATTAGTGAGGTCGTTTATGTATTTCCCGCTTATTGTCCTGTTATGTTATAACTGTGGCTGTCGTTGGTGGCATGTTCGTCGACGGATAGTGTATGTGTGCTACCGTAGATTGAAACGAACATGCCAGCGGATTACTAGTTCTGTTATTGTGTGTTTTGTTATGTATCAACGAGCGTTGAGCTACATCTATTTTAATTGGCTGTCAAATACGCACCGTGTAAATAAACTTATTTGAGTATGCAAATGCAATGTAAAACCTAATAAAGTTGTACATATAAAGTGGAGACGCAATGTGACCCGAAATTAAAAACATAGTTCCATATAATTACACATAAAATTAAAAAAAAAAGTCGTTCAACAAATTACATTACCAACGATGCATAAACCCCGCAAAAAAAAAAAAAAAGACATAGCCATTCCGTGCAAACCGGGAAATCATTACAGATGAAAAAACTAAGGCTGGAAAAGTTCAATAGCATAGTCTTAAGTCGACAAATCGATGATAACTCATGATAAGTTTGAAAATATTGAAACTACCGGCATCACGATCCAGGAAAAAATCGTATTCCGTGTGCCGAACGCCTCCTCCCAACTATTTCTTTGGCTTAGGGAACCAATGTACCGAAGATCTCTTTTAATTCACGCCAAGCTGGGTCTGCAGCGAAGTAGTAGTAAAGCGCCAATGGCTTCAACTGCGAGACCGATACCATGTGCATAATCAAGGATGTGAAACACAAACATAACATTACTTATTAACAAGAATAACTTATGTGATGGTTAAGAACTAATAAGCCAACTAATTCTTAAAGAAAAAAATATTTAAACAACAAAATGGCTGACCTCCCAAATTGACATCCAGGTATCTTCTGAAGCGATAACTCGTTGGTTTCTGACATTGTACTCGACATCTGGTAGATCAATCAACCATTTGAAAATATTAAACCGTAGTCGAAGTATTTCCATTCGGCCCATGTAGAAATCAGGCATATGTGCCCAACATACGAGTCATTCATTTGTTTTCCAGTGTCATGTACGATCATTGGAATGATACCCTCATTGTGACGAAATCCATCCGACGCATATTCACCGAGAATAGATATAAATGTGTAGTCGTATTCCTCAGTCCAAATTTCGTTATGAAAAAAATGCGAGACTTGCACAACCTGGGCCAATTTAGACGCAGTAGACATACCAGTTGCTCCCATTGTAGAATTTAGTTTTTACTACGGAGTGCCTGTACGAGATAAGGGTTCAGCTAAGCCATAGGTCGCTCTTTAATAGTATCTCTTTCTAAAAAAGTGGTCGGCCTAGCTTTTCCTTTTTTTTGGGTCTCCCACAGTGTACTGTGTGCCTTAATATGTCAACTCTATTGCATGCGTATTGTGCATAAATGGATAAGATTTGTTAGCTTACCTGCACGTATCTTTGGAGATATTCCTGCCAAAAGTGTTTTGTTTGTTTGTTGGGTCAAGTTGAATAACAATTATTCATGTAACTGAATGTCCAAACAAAAACCGAAGAAAATCATGTGATCTCGCAAATCTGGAAAGGTACTTGACATCTTCTCTTAGAGAGGGCCCCCATCTTAGCTCGTTGCAAATAAACACTTGCATGCACACGAAGGCCAAACAAATTTTTCTTGCAGAGTTTAGATGAATGCAACTGGTACGGGGCACCAATGCAGTAATTGGTGGGTCAATACATTTCATCCGCCAACTCTTTAAACTACCAATATACTATGGACTCGACGCTGTAGCTAACATTATTACATATATTAAGCTAAAAACGATACATTGTTTGGGGTCCTGAAACGAGATTTCATCCATTCTGCTAATTTGGTACATGTTTAAACAGGAAATGAATGTGAGTATATCGTCAGCTTTAAGATCCATCTTACTAAGGACAATATGGTCATTCCAATCAGATAGCCAAGTTGAATCTTACTAAAACATACAAACCAAACCACAACACACGAAATTCCATGCCGCCCAGGCATGACTCATCTGACCAACCAAACAACCATCACTTTGGCACCAAATTCAGCTAATCTTACCAAATGCATGAGCTGCGATTAACTCAATCCAACCAACCAAACGAGTCCTATATTTATTAATATTAATATATACATGTTAAAATTTCATCACATATATTATAAATTATAAATATTGTAAAAGTTATAAATATATAAAATTTGGGAACAATTGGGGTAAAAGATAATATATGGTGTGTGTTGGGGTTGGGGTGGGGGTGGGGGGGGGGGCGTGGGGAGGAAATAGGAAATTCGAATTGTGTTTTTGTGAAATCTAGTACTTATTCCAGAACTTTAGTTAATCAAACTGAGTCTTGAATATATTTTGCCTTAGAGACTTCTTATAAGGTGTACTTAGGAACTAGAGTTTGGTTTGGCCATGTCGCCTAAAACTTTAAATTGTTAAAAAAAGTAAAATATTATATTGAGAAAAACATGGAAATTGATTTTTTAATTGATTTAGGCACATTGTATTTACATCTCAACTTTAATTCAAAATAATATAATTACAAAATATTTATAATAAATTTTCAATATTGGAAAATCAAATTTTTTCTATAAAATTATCATTAATTTTATAATATTAATTATTTTATTTGAAAATAGTATTTTTTGAACTATTTGGCACATTATTATTCAAAATCTAATTCCAGAGTTTATTTTATTAATGAATATTTTCTTCCGACTTTATAGTCATTTATCCAGGATTGTAAATTATACGTATCTAGTCACTCTTTTTTTGAAATCCTTTTAATTTGCTGTGAATTCAAATAAAATAAACCGCAGGCAAGTCTAAATTCTTTGTTAATTACGGTTCCAAATTCTTAAGCATTAATAATAAAGTATTTCCTAAAAATTTGTTTTAACATGTAGTTTCTATAAATTATTACCTATGATTGTAGAAACATTCAGAATACGTCTTGTATATGATTTTACTTAATGTGTGGTCTTTTCTAAATTTATGAACTATAGATACATGTAAAAATGTAAGCGATAATTATGTACTGCTTACGGTTTTGGTTTAAAGTGTGGCCTTTAATCGATTTATTATTTATGGTTGTTAATTCTTAAGCAATAATGAAAATATTGGTTATGATTTTAGTTTAAATTAGAATCTTTTCTAAGCTTATTAGTTACAGTTATAAATCTTTCAACAATAATTAAATATTACTTATGGCTTTAGTTGAAAATGTAGTCTTTTATTAATTTTCAACACTATACACTAAAGCCTAGTAAAATGTTTAGTCCTTACGGTTCAGGAAGAGTAGGCAAAGTGGGGCGGTGAAAGTTTAAAAAATTAGTTCTCAGTCTTTATAAGTAAGTAAGTTAAATGACACACATACATTTTATAAATAAAAAATCAGCATTTTGAGCAATTGTTCATTTCTTATTTTTGTTGTTTACCCCATTTTTTGTCTATTTAACGAATTAAACATTTTATGAGGACAATATAATATTTACAGTGAAATAAAAAAAAATGTGGTTGACTCATTTACAATGTTTACATTAAATTCATGAGAGATTTGTGACTCAAGATCAATCGGTGACCAACGTGTGGATGATAAAATTTTGATTGATTAATTGCTGAAGTACATTTAATAAATTATTATTCAAGAATTGGGTTCAATATGTGGAACCTTGGGTTAATAGCATTTTAGGAAAACCCTGTCAAAACCATTATTTTACCTGCCACTAAGCTAACTCGTATTCTATATTCTGAAAATCTAACTGAACGTAGAATCAATAGCCTTACTTATAAATTCCTTAGGGGGGTTCAGTGCAATTAACTCGTTACTTTTGACATTTTCTATTTATTTATTTTAATTGTACATTATATGGATAATAAATGTACATTCTAGCTCTCGCTTCCAGTGACGTTGAAATGCAAGCAATCAGAACCCACCCACCGATCACTTAAGTTAAGGTAATTAACTCATTCATCTGATTATTTCCTATTATTCATCTATGATGGAATGTTAATTCTGCTAGCTTTGTCGCTATGTGCATGCTCGCTCACCAATGTGATTTTTGTTGGCCTAACCATTAAAATTACTTCTATGGCATTGAAATAACGATGGATCAAATGGCAACACTTGCTTGAAACACACACACACACACACACATTGGCATCCATCTTCGTCCCAAAAGATAGCAAACATCATTATTTCTTTCATCCTTAGAAAGCTATAACGGTTAGTTACATTTGGATCCCTGGCAAAATGCTACAAGTTATCCCTCTCTTTTAATATAGCAGTCTAATCCTCCTCTCATTTTTCAAATTATAAATGCATCCCCATAAGAAAAATTACTCTAACCCCCTTACAAATTGTATACAAACAACAGTGACCCCTCTTAAAAGATTTCAAATATTACATTTTCCCCCTCTAATCATAGAATTCCTTCACATATAATTTGACAATAATTGATTCATAATTCAATATATAAGTATGTATAGTAATATTTATGAATTTATATTCAATTCAATGGTACTTAAAGAAGCAATTCTCATAATTCTTATTACCTTTATACAATAAGAATATCATTCAAAATCCTATGGCTACTTTAACATACCAGAATGTAATCTTGCCATTCTAGTCTAGTTGCACTTGATTTCTTAAAATGAAAAATGATAATCAAGTTATAATAAGAGCTGCACCAAATTTCTTAATAAAAGCAAGTATATATCCACATCTACTTGCACAAACTATTTACATAAACTAAGAAATAGAATTCAAGTTCACCAAAAATCCTTTCGAAAACTCCATTAAAACTAAAGCTACCACTAGATAATTAACATCTGCTTCTATAACCACTGTACTAACATTACAAAAATGACTCGAAAAACATGAAAACATTCACTCTTGCCTTTTAGCTCTTATTTATGAGTTTAAAGTTATCTCTTATTTCTGAACTTATGAACTTAGACTAACCAAAAACATCAAAAATTACAAACTAATCAAAGAAACAAATTACTACAATCATAATGAAAATATTTATGTGATAAAGAATAAAAAACAACCAAAAAAAACTTACAAATACCTTGAAACCAGAGACTACAAGCAGGGCCTCGCTCACCACATTATTCTGAGACAAGTGTAAGGTTTGAAACTATCTAGGGGGTCAATGTTATTTCGAGACAACTAGAAGAGGGATTGGTGTAATTTTTTCCCTTCAAATGCAAGAAATAGCGGCCAGGTGACATTCATCATTAAAAATTGGACGAAAAACGTAAATGAAGACTCAAATTGATAATTATTCTGAGATATGGGACCAAATGTGATACAAATCAATCGAATGGGACCAAAAACAAATAGTACTTAATTTATGGGACCAAAAATGACAAAATCCCTAAATGCTACAAGTTATGCCTCTCTTTTAATATAACAGTCCAATCCTCGTCTCAATTTTCAAATTATAAATGCATCCTTATAAGAAAAATTAAAATTTTAGTGGATGCCCTTGTTGGGACTTAGAAGGGATGTATCGGGATATTTAGAAGCTTAATAATAAGGGAATAGAGATTTATTTTCCAACAAATTAAAGATTAATCTAAAGTTCCAAATTATAATTGTTGGATTTATTAGCCATTTCAGGAAGTTTCGTTTAGGAAGTAGTCCGTTGTTACAATATTTTGATAAATTCTTGCATTTATTTTTGTTTTCAGTTATTATGGAGCTTCTACACCAACAAGCAGTTCTAAGAGTAGTACGCATTATAGGTAAAATTTTATGATTTTTTAAACTTCCTTCCTTCAATTTGTTTTCAACAATTTAATTAGTCAACTTTCTTTTTTTTTTTTTTTTTTGTGAAGGTTGCATTGTATTAGGATTAATGTATCTCTCTCCAATGCAAGCACCTCGATAAATTTTTTTAATTTCTCTTAAATTGAACTACAAAAACTTTAATAATTGATTCTTTCATACAAACATACATTTATAAAAATATATAAAGAAAAATCAACTATGAGATTTTCGACGGCACCTTACATGATTGCACTATGTTCTTCCATATTGTGGGTGTATTACTCAAAATTGAAGTTAATTGCAATATTGAAGTTATTGCAACTAACTTCAATTTTGAGTAATACACACACAATATGGAATAACATAGTGCAATCATGTAAGGTGCCGTCGAAAATCTCATAGTTGATTTTTTCTTTATATATTTTTATAAATGTAGGCCTGCATGAAAGAATCAATTATTAAAGTTTGTGTAGTTCAATTTAAGAGAAATTATTTTTTTTTTTATCGAGGTGCTTGCATTAGAGAGAGTTACATTAATCCTGATACAATGCAACCTTCACAAAAAAAAAAACAAAAAAGAAAGTTGACTAATTAAATTGTTGAAAACAAATTCAAGGAAGGAAGTTTAAAAAATCATAAAATTTTATCTATAATGCCTACTACTCTTAGAACTGCTTGTTGGTGTAGAAGCTCCATAATAACTGAAAACAAAAATAAATGCAAGAATTTATCAAAATATTGTAACAACGGACTACTTCCTAAACGAAACTTCCTGAAATGGCTGATAAATCCAACAATTATAATTTGGAGTTTGGATTAATCTTTAATTTGTTGGAAAATAAATCTCTATTCCCTTATTATTAACCTTCCAAATATCCCAATACATCCCTTTTAAGTCCCTACAAGGGCATCCACTGAAATTTTAATTTTTCTTATGGGAATGCATTTATACTTTGAAAAATGAGAGGAGGGTTGGACTATTATATTAAAAGAGAGGGATAACTTGTAGCATTTTGGGGATTTTACCATTTTTGGTCCCATAAATTAAGTACTATTTGATTTTGGTCTCATTCAATTGATTTGTATCACATTTGGTCCCATATCTTAGAATAATTATCAATTTGAGTCTTCCTTTACATTTTTCATCCAATTTTTAACGATGAATGTCACTTGGCCGCTAATTTTTGCATTTGAAGGGAAAAAATTACACCAATCCCCCTTCTAGTTGTCTCAAAATAACATTGAGCCCCTAGATAGTTTCAAACCTTACACTTATCTCGGAATAATATGGTGAGCGAGGCCCTGCTTGCAGCCTCTGGTTTCAAGGTATTTCTAAGTTTTTTTGTTGTTTTTGATTCTTTATCACATAAATATTTTCATTATAATTGTAGTAATTTGTTTTTTTGATTGGTTTGTAATTTTTGATGTTTTTGGTTAGTCTAAGTTCATAAGTTCAGAAAATAAGAGATAATTGTAAACTCATAAATAAGAGCTAAAGGGAAAGAGTGAATGTTTTTATGTTTTTTGAGTCATTTTTGAAAGGTTAGTAGAGTGGTTATAGAAGCAGATGTTAATTATCTAGTTGTAACTTTAGTTTTAATGGAGTTTTCGAAAGGATTTTTGGTGAACTATTGAATTCTATTTCTTAGTTTATGTAAATAGTTTATGCAAGTAGATGTGGATATATACTCACTTTTGTTAAGAAGTTTGGTGCAACTCTTATTATAATTTGATTATCATTTTTCATTTTAGGAAATCAAGTGCAACTAGACTAGAATGGCAAGATTACATTTTGGTGTGTAAAAGTAGCCATAGGCTTTGAATGATATTCTTATTGTATAGTGGTAATAAGAATTATGAGAATTGCTTCTTTATGTACCGTTGAATTGAATATAAATACATAAATATTACCTATATATCCATATATATTGAATTACGAATCAATTATTGTCAAATTATGTATGAAGGCATTCTATGAATAGAGGGGGCAAATGTAAGAATTGAAAATTTTTAAGAGGGGTCACTGTTGTTTGTAGACAACTTGTAAGGGGCTTAGTGTAATTTTTCTTATGTGGGGATGCATTTATAATTTGAAAAATGAGAGGAAGATTGGACAGTTATATTAAAAGAGAGGGATAACTTGTAGTATTTTGCTAGGGATCCAAATGTAACTAACTATTATGGCTTTCTACGGATGAAAGAAATAATGATGTTTGCTATTTTTTGGGAAGAAGATTGATGCCAATGTGTGTGTGTGTGTGTGTGTTTCAAGCAAGTGTTGCCATTTGAGCCATTGTTGTTTCAGTGCCATAGAAATAATTTTAAGGCAAAATTATGTGAAACCCTCTTGTGTTTTGGTTTAATCACTAAAAACCCCTTGTAATATGAATATAGGCGAAAACCCTCTTGTGTTATTTTCTTTATTGCAAAAAATCCTCATTCCGTTCAAAACTAACGATGTTGTCAGTACACATGCGTACTATGTGAAAATAAATAGTTTTGGGAATCTTTTTAATTTTAAATGCAAGTAAATTGACTTATTCACCCCTTTCACTTATGGATTTAAAAATATTACCTTTTTTGTACAAAATTGCATACAAGCCCCTTTAATTTGTCAAAATTATAAAATAATCTAAATTTTGGCATTTCTAAAAAATATATTATTTATTATAATATGTTAAGAAATAAAAATTACTAACTACTAATTTCTTAATTTTATTTTAAAATAAATATTTAAATATAAACAAAATAATTAAAAATGTATATTGAAAATTTTTAATTAATTAAGAGTATCAAATAAATAATAAAATATTACATATATAATTTCAAAATGCTAAAAAATAAAAAAATACTAATTTTTATAATTTTCTTTTTTCTTAATTAAATAAAAATTCTCAAATAAATACTTAAATACAAAAAAATAATTAAAACTGTTTATTGAAAAAGTTTAATTAATTAAGAGTAACAAATAAATAATAAAATACTACATATATAATTTCAAAATACTAAAAAAATTTAAAAATACTAATTTTTATAATTTTATTTTTTTCTTACTTAAATAAATATTTAAATACATACAAAATAATTAAAAATGTATATTGAAAATTGTTAAGTAATTCAGAGTAACAAATAAATAATAAAATACTACACATATAATTGCAAAAATACTGAAAATTTAAAAATACAAATTTTTATAATTGTTTTTCTTTTTTCTTTTTCCCCCTCTTCTTCTTCACCTCTCCGCCTTTCCCAAAAATCAACCATCACCACTGTGAACCTCCGATATACCCTTTCTACTTCACCATTCAAGCCTAGCATCACCACCGCCAAGCACCACCTCCCCCAGCCCACGCCATCACAGCCGTCATATCTTCCCCCCCTTCCCCCCACCACTTTTTCTTTTTTTTTTCTTTTCCTTGTTTCTACTCCTTCATTGATTGTCCAGTCAAAGTGTTGCCTTTTTCCAGCCACCGCCGCCTCGCACTACCACAACCTCTAGATCTGAAGCCTCGCGAACCCCCGACCTTTTCTGCTACACTACCTAGCACTACCGCCACACAAACGCTACCTTCATCCAGCCAACGAAGCCACACTAGTCGGCCACAACCTCCAGATCTGATAGGTTCACACCACCCTTCCCCCCCATCCACCCCCCAAATATCATATATATTTGCATATGTGTGTTTATATATACCATATACGTATAAGAATATATGAAAAAGATCAATTTCAATCATTCCTTTTTAACAACAAATGGAGAGGATTTTGAATTTTCCAAATCTCATATATGTTTGCAATATATATATTTACATCTGTGTGTTTGTATATACCATATATGTATAAGAATATATGACAAAATCAATTTGAATCATTCCTTTTTAACAACAAATGGAGAGGATTTTGAATTTCAAAAACCTTAATTCTTTGTGGCTTTCTTTTCTCTCCAAAGAAAGAGAGTAAGTGTTGTTATAATATACATTAAAAGTCAAAGGGGCAAAACGATCAAAACAATGAAAAATTTACCACTGAATAGGGCAAGTGTACAAGCGGAAATAAAACACAGGGGGCAATATGCCTATATTTGAAACATAGGGGGTTTTCTGCGATTAAAACATAACACATGAGGGATTTATGTAATTTTGCCTAATTATAATGGTCAGGTCAACAAAAATCACATTGGTGAGCAAGCATGCACAATTGACAAAGCTAGCAAATTAACATTCCATCATAGATGAATAATAGGAAATAATCAGATGAATGAGTTAATTACCGTAACTTAAGTGATCAGTGGGTGGGTTCTGATTGCTTGCGTTTCAACGTCACTGGAAGCGAGAGCTAGAATGTACATTTATTAACATTTATTATCAATATAATGTACAATTAAAATAAATAAACAGAAAATGTCAAAAATAACGAGTTAATTGTGCCGAACCCCCCTATGAAATTTGTAAGTAAGGCTATTGATTCTACATCTGGTTAGATTTTCAGAATATTGAATATGGGTTGGCTTAGTGGTTGGTGAAGTAATGGTTTTGACGGGGTTTTCATAAAATGCTATTAACCCAAGGTGCCATTTATTAAACCCAATTCTTGAATAATAATTTATTAAATGTACTTTAGTAATTAATCAGTCAAAATTTTATCATCCACGCGTTGGTCACCTATTGATCTTGAGTCACAAATCTCTCATGAATTTATTGGAAATGAGTCAACCACAGGTTTTTATTTTTATTTTATTGTAAAATTATATTGTCCTCATAAAATGTTTAATTCGTTAAATAGACAAAAAATGGGAAAGCAATAAAAATATGAAATGAACAATTGCTCAAAATGCGGATTTTTTATTTATAAAATGTATGTGTGTCATTTGACTTTTAACTTACTTCTATAGATCGAGACCTAATTTTTTAACTTATACTACAGGATTTATCACCACCCCACTTTTGCCTACTTTTCCTAAACCCTAAGGACTAAACATTTTACTAAGCTTTAGCGTGTAGTGTTGAAAATTTATAAAAGACTACATTTTCAACTGAAACCATAAGTAATATTTAATTATTGCTAAAAGATTTATAACTGTAACTAATAAGATTATAAAAAATTCTAATTTAAACTAAAATCATAGCCAATATTTCATTATTGCTTAAGAATTTACAATCATAAATAATAAATCGATTAAAGGCCACACTTTAAACCAAAACTGTAAGCAATACATAATTATTGCTTACATTTTTACATGTATCTATATTTGATAAATTTAGAAAATACTACATGTTAAAGTAAAATCATACACAAGATGCATTGTGAATGTTTCTACAATCATAGGTAATAATTTATAGAAACTACACGTTAAAACAATTTTTTAGGAAATACTTTATTATTAATGCTTAAGAATTTGGAACCGTAATTAACAAAGAATTTCGAAATGCCTGTGGTATATTTTATTTGAATTCACAACAAATTAAAAGGATTTCAAAAAAAAGAGTGACTAGATACGTATAATTTACAATCCTGGATAAATTACTAAAAAGTCGAAGAGAATATTCATTAATAAAATAAAGTCTGGAATTAAATTTTGAATAATGATGTGCCAAATAGTTCAAAAAAATACTATTTTCAAATAAAATAATTAATATTATAAAATTTATGATAATTTTATAGAAAAAATATGATTTTCCAATATTTAAAATTTATTATAAATATTTTCTAATTATATTATTTTGAATTAAAGTTGAGATGTAAATATACCGTGCCTAAATCAATTAACAAATCGATTTCCATGTTTTTCTCAATATAATATTTTTTCTTTTTTAACAATTTAAAGTTTTAAGCGACATGGTCAAACCAAACTCTAGTTCCTAAGTGCACCTTATAAGAAGGCTCTAAGGCAAAACTTATTCAAGACTCAAATTGACTAGCTAAAGTTTTGGAACAGTTACTAAATTTCACAAAAGCACAATTTGAATTTCCTTTTCCTACTTCCCCCCACCGCCCCCCCCCCCCCCAACACACACCATATATTATCTTTTACTCCAATTGTTCCCAAATTTTATATATTTATAACTTTTACAATATTTATAATTTATAATATATGATAAAATTTTAACATGTATATATTAATATTAATAAATATAGTGCATATGCATATTATGTAATATGCGGTTTTGACTATCAATAGTCGATGTTTACTTTGTTGATGAATAGGTGCCGGTCAATTAAAGGAGACCAATGGGTTCAATTGTTAGGCACTTTGGTTTGCTCAGGTTAAGTAGTGGAGTTTACCTCTTTGTCTTCTAAAAAATATGGCCTTCAATGGAATTGTTCTTTTCATTGAAAATCCTGACTCATATTCATAACATAACATAACAAAAGTCGCCATCAATTTTCTATACACTATATATATTTAATTTCCATTTCTACTAAAAACACAAACTATCACATAATCACAAATTCAAGAATTCATTAAAACTAAACAACAGAGTAAAACATTATTTACAAAGAATGTTGTTGTTCGATTCCTTCACTTTACAGCATATACATACTTTCCTCTAACCAATTAATGTACACAAATTTCGATTTTTAACAAGATAAAAGTTAAAAAAAAAAAGATAAAATTAAAATTAAAATGGGGTTTATTATGCTATTTCAAGTTTATCCCCCTGCAATTCACTCTTAAATAACTTCAACCGAGTTAGACGAAGACAAATTGAGTATTTGGATTGAAAAGGTGACTTTAGTTTAAAAAGTATCAACCTAATTTCACAGACAAAAAGTAATTTCATAAAACATTGGAACTTAGGTTGCCTCGTCCCAGTTTACTGTCTTTTTTAAGACTCAAAGTTCTGTTTCTATGTGTCACTCTTTCTGTGTGTGTTTCTCTTTCTCCTCCTTTCTTTCGTTCTTTTTTCATTTTATTTTTAATGTTAGAACCAATATACTTCTCAAATTAGTCTCAAAATTAGCCCTGACATAATTTAAATTCACACACACAGTGACACAGACACGATAAGATCGGAGAAGTTGAAAATATCAGAAATTTCGGCACCGTCTTCGAATCATACGAGGTTTAAGTTATTTTTAGAAATTAATCAATTGTATATTTTGTGGTGATTTGTGGTCTTCTTCCTTTTCCAGAGGGGTGTGCATTTGAAATTAATACTAACAAATTTTTAGAATCAAATATCATAAACAAAATTTTATTAGAATCGCATCAAAATTTGAAACAACACAAAAAACACAACTCTGATCCCTACAAAACTACACAATATTGATCAGCTACTCTGGTCCTACATCAATAACTCTCATATCCCTAATAAAAAAATACGTAATTTCAATTTTTAACAAGATCAAAATAACCGAAAAAAATAGATAAAATACCTTAAGCTGAAGAAGAAGCTGGTATTTGAAACTGGATATGGGCACACACGGGGAGAGAGAGAGAGATGAAGAAGAAGAAGAGTTTATGGGGCGCGCACACATACACCGGGGGTCGGGGGGGGGGGGCGCGGGGGGGGAGAGAAGAAGAAGACGAAGAAGAATTTATGGGGTGCGCAAACACACACCGGGGGGGGAGAGAGAGTTATTTTGAAAGTGACATAAAACTTGAAGGAAAAATAGAAAGGTAGAGAGAGAGAGAGATTTATGTCTCAAGAGCATGATCAAAATTGTAATGTTGTGGAAGAATGAAAAAGAAACCCTAGCTAGTTCAGTGGGCAGTTCATGACTGCAAGTTCATTTTCTGAAAAATGGACATCAAAAGTGATTAATCGTGGTACTAATGTGGACCCATGTTACTTATTGTTGACTGCATTATTTTCAACGTCACTTTCAATAAGAGGATGGGTTAGCTATTGGGGGGGGGGGGGGGGGATAGAGAGAGAGGTTTCTGGAGGGGCTGGTTAATGGTGGTAGGTGGGCGCAGACTGCAGGGATCATTTATTCGCTTTCTTTTTCTCTTGCTAGTTTTGTGGGTGTGTGCAGTAAAAGGGTGGTGTGAAGAAGATGACAAAAAAACCAAAAAAAACTACAATTAGGGTCATAAAAAAATGATTTTAATTTAACATTTCTTGTTTTGGGTCATTAATGTTATGTTTCCACAATTAGGCTACGTGCAGACTGCAGGGATCATTCATTGGTTTTCTTTTTCATTGCACTCCTCACTGTATTATACCAAATAGAATTTTTTTTAACCATTAATATTTAAAAGAACAATTGGTAACAACAGTATAATTTTTTTTTTTTGATGCAAAAGCCTCAGAAACTAAGCTTCTGGATAATCAAGCGTACACAGAGAAATCCTTAAACAAAGCATGAGCTAAACAAAGAGGAGGCTCAATGCCCTACTGCTCAACTGTAACCAGATTAAATGCCGCTTCCCTTGCTAGACAGTGGGCTGCTCCATTGGCGGACCGCCTCACATGCGTGAATTTAACATCAGCCAACCGCTGAACAATAAGCAGGCTCTCGTCAATAGTATCCCGAAGTGAAGATATGCACGATTGAGGGTCCATCATGAATCGGATACGTTGTGGGCAATCTCCTTCAAATTCTACCTTAGAGGCTCCGTTATCGGCCACCCAACGAATTCCAGCTGCTAAGGCTGCCCCTTCCATCTCGATCGGCGTAGGCCGCCCAAGCCTCGCACATGCTTTTGCCCCCCGAAAATTTCCGTACTCATCCCGAGCCACAATCCCAAGCCCATACCTTCCCTGTTCGGTGTTCATGCTTGCGTCAAAATTCAACTTGAGGAAGCCCGAATTCGGCGGTATCCACGTTTCACGGCTCGGGCCTTCTCAAGCTTCCAGAGCATCGCAAAGCCAGGCTTCCGTCTCCTTATAGCTATACGAGCTTACCCATCCCTGAACCCCATCGAATCGAGCTCCGACCGAGTAAGTGTAGAACTGGTTTCGAACCCACCAAGTTCTATAACAGGTAAGCATAAGGGAAATCAAACGTTGTGTATGCCTTCTCCCAGCACATGAGGCAAACATGTCAGCAACATTCGAAGGACGTGCCGATGAGGAAGGAGTCGCCCAGCCTGTGAATGCCGGTTCAGTTATAGAACATCTACAGAATAGGTGGTTCGTGCTCTCATCTTCCTCCCCGCAGAGAGCGCAATTAGCATTATCTAAGATTCCCCTACGTACCAGGTTGTCTTTCGTGGGGATACGATTACGCAACAGCCTCCAACACCAAATTTTAATTTTGGAAGGTATCCGTGCTCACCAAATGGCCTTGAGCGCTTTACTGTGGCTGGGATCCAGTTGCGTGCTCCTACCAAGATCAGCGTGCAAATGTAGTAAAAAATTCCGATATGCTGAGCGAACTGAAAACACTCCAGAGTCCTCATAAGTCCAGAACACCCGATCCTCGTAGTTGTGTTGGATGGGAGTATGCCGGATCAGGTTCCATCCCTCACTCCCGAACAAAAGATGAATCTTCTCCTCAAGCCACACCCCCGTTATAGGATCAATAAGTTCACTTACGCGGATATCATCGCTGAAGTTTCGTGGCCACGGCTTTAGCGGTTGCAGTACACCTGCTGTCCACCTTTGTCTGAACTGGTTACCCACTACATGCTCACTTGTGATAACTGGTAACCAACTAATCAAGTTACCTCACATTTTTGTGTGAAGAAAAAGTGCAAATGTTTTGAACAAGTTTGAGAAAATATTTTAAAATGTATGTAAAAAGAATAAAATTATATTTGATTCTTTTTTTAAAGACAAATATCTTATATTATAAATATATATCTTTGTATGTAATACTTTTATCTTATCATATATTATCACAGTAGGATAACGTTACAAATTAAAAGTTAAATTAATGTAATAATTAAAATTTTAATAATATATTTTTATTGATTCAATAATTCAATAAATATTTATATTTGTATATTATTAAAATTAGGCACGTGATTAAATTATGTGTTTATTCTATTTTGTAGAGAGAGAGAGAGAGATAGAGAGAGAGAGAAGAAGAAGAAGAAGAAGAAGAAGAAGATTGGGTTTCCAATCAGAAATTAGTCTCAGATTAGGCTTGATATAGTTTAAACTCACACTCACAGACACGATCAGAAATTCCATAGGTTGAAAAGATCAGAAAATTTCAGTATAAGTAGC
Source organism: Petrea volubilis (assembly GCA_026212405.1). Classification (NCBI taxonomy): domain Eukaryota; kingdom Viridiplantae; phylum Streptophyta; class Magnoliopsida; order Lamiales; family Verbenaceae; genus Petrea; species Petrea volubilis. The sequence continues at coordinate 10,699,657 of CM047870.1, forward strand.
GTGGGTGGTGATGAAGAACTCCGAAAGAAGAAAAAGAAAAAAAAAAAAAAAGAAAAGAAAAGAAAGTGTAAGTAGAAAACATAGAAAGTAGAGAAAAAGAAGAAGGAAATTCATGATGACTTATGATAACTTCAGCACATGCTAGGTGGTTCAGGGCCTCAGGCTCAGGCAATTTGTAGCAAAATTGGAGGAGGGAGAAAGTGTTCATTGGCTATTCAACGTACATGAGGTTTTTGTATGCAGAAAAAAGTGCACTTTATTTTCATTTCTTGGAAAATTGAACAATTTTATCTCTTATTTATTTTTACATAAATTAAAAGGCATAATTGATTTACTAATTCCACATAATTATTTTAACATGCTGTACTTTCTTTTTAATGTTTCATATTTAATTGTGTATTCAATATATCAATTGTAAAGTAACCTTGTGTTTAATTAAAAGAAAAAGAACAGTTTGCGAACAAATTTGCATGCATAAAAATGAATTTGCTCTCTAATAATGTCTATAACTTGCAGAAGCATTCAAAGCCTATTAGGGAAGTGTCTATTTAATTAATAAGTGAATAGTAGGTCCCCATTAGGGGTGGGCATTCGGATTGGGATAAATCGGGTCCTGATCCGATCGGGCTTGGGTATTTTGGGGCAGATATTTCGGGTTTAAAATCGGGTTCAGGCTATTCCGAACCATAATAGTTTAAAAGCGGGGTTGACTTCGGTTTTATTTTTTTACTTGAAGAACCCGAACGGATACCTGATCAAAAAATTCAAAAGAAAAAGGAAATAAAAAATAGACTACACTCCATTCTTTATTTTTTTTCCCCCAAAAGTACACTCTATTCCGGTTACGTCATTTATACATACATACAATAATATACACTGTACTAGGATAAACTAGAACAAGAGAACACACATAAACGGTAGAAAGACATAATAATAGTTTCCGCCACAATAAATGACAATGTTACGGTTATTCCAAAAAAAAAATATTAAATGATAATAAGTTTTGCTTTATAACTAACGGTATGTATAAATCAAGCAAGTATAATTAGTATTTTGTTATTAACTGATTTAAAGGTGGCAAATTTTAATATTGTAGATGTTGTCACTATTTCTAATTAACATAATTCTACAATTGCCATAATTAGTCAATTGTGACAAGATTTACTCTATTATATAGTCGTTACTATACGGATCTCATAAATTGTCAGTTGTGCCAACTTAACACAATTATTAATCTTGTGAAAATTATTTTTTGACAAAATATTTTTTTAGTTTGCTTAATAATTATAATCGATGACAACTTTTAATTGTTATTTAATATATTATTATGTTTTTTAATAACTTATATATATATATATATATATATGTGTGTGTGTGTGTGTGTGTGTAGATATACATGTAGATTAATTCTACACATGAGCGTGTTCTTGAGATGTCCCACCAAAAAAAAAAAAAGAAAAAAGAGAAAATAGATAATAGGAACGTCACTAATTAATTGTCAATGTGATAATAACTACAATATTAGTTTTTGTCACCATTGAGTCATATTATGACAACATAAAAGTTGTTATCACTAAACAAACTTAATTAATGAAAAAATAAAAAGTATTATCACTTAATATAATTTTAATGACATCTTTTGTATTATCACTTGCATATTTTATTATTAATATTGCTCTTTTTTTTGTAGTGGTACAAAATTTAGCTCTAAAAAGGTGAAAGCTTATAAAATAAAACATCAAATTATATATTTCATCATGATGTATTATCTTCACCAAACATATCATATTATTGAATCATTTTCAAACATCAAATTATTTCACTATTATATATTACCACGTAACACACATATAATTGAATCATCTTCATATAATATGTTGGTCCTAGTGTTAAAATTACTTTTTCCCTTTTCTCTTTTCTTAACGAGGAAAACAAATAAATACTATTGGAAAAGCCCTGCAGGCACCTTCGGTTTGGATTTTCCTTTTTTTTTTTCATGCATTTTGATGTTGCCAAAATTTGTCATTGAAAACGGAGGTCCAACCCTTTTAGGTATTGTCCCATACTTTGAGACAGTAGGATTTTATCCTTTGATGGAAAGGTGCTTCGCAAGGTGTGAGGGAGGAATTGTAGCTTATAAGCTTATCAAGTCCTTAGACTCTTTTCGATGTGGGATAAGAATATAGTATCATCATAAGCCCCCCAAGTTGAGGGACTTGGGAAGAGGCACATGGCCAACGTTCCCACAGAAGGCACCATTTGATGATACCCAAATCCGTCATCAAATACGGAGGCCCAACCCTGCGAGGTATTGTCCCACACCTTGAGACATTGGAATTTTGTGATTTGATGAAAAAGCGCCTCACAAGGTGTAAGGGAGGAATTGTAGCTTATAAGCTTGCCAAGTTCCTAAACTCTTTCCGATGTGGGACAAAAATATGGTATCATCACATTTATAGTCTAAATTGTCAACTAATTAATTTTGGGTAGTTGTGTTAATTAGAATGATGTGACTTATCAAAAGTTTAATCCAAGTGACAACTTTGAGAATATATGCTTGCTATAATAAGTCACGTACTACAACACGATTAATCTTGCGCCATCAAAGCTTTCTTAGTCCGGTGGCAATAAGGATGCTTCATGGCTTCTTTAATTACGGATTTGATTTCCACTCGTGTGTGTGTTCTTCTATTTTGTAGTACGTAGTTAGTTCCTTGGTATGTTTTGATTATTATTTCCATGGGTACTCGATTATGAAATGCCATACTTAATTTGAATTATTAATATAATTATTTAAAATATATTGTACCCCTCCAAAAAAATATGTATTCCAAGCCAATCTATTTTTATGCTACTTTATGATAAATCAAATGGGGAACGGTAAACTTATTATCACCAATAGTATATAGGAGTGGACCACAAAATGCAGTTACAAAAATACGTTCAAATAATTGCTTGATTAAAAAAGGCATACAATTAATTGCTGGAGAATATTGGAAAGCTGAGAACTTTGCTAAATTCGACAACCTGAAAAGTGAATAAACAAAATATGGCAAATTGACAAATTTGTATAAAGGATGACAATGAAAGTGCTTGCCCCTTTTTAAGTTTACTATTTAAAAGTCTGAATTTGTATTCGTCACAAGTGCCAAAACAATTTGCAAAAAGATTTTGTGGAAACCCCCCCCCCCCCCCCCATACACACACACAATTAAGTTTTTGAGAAATATAAATACTCGAACGTGGAAAGAGGCTTTGAAATTTGAATTCAATTGAACTAGCTTTTGCCAAATACCACTCCCCCATTTCCTTTTACCCATCGTTTAGTATTTGTTTGGTAGGGAGAAAAATGGAAGGGAAGGAGAAGGAAGAAAAATCAAATTTTGTTTGGTTGTGGGTGAAAAAGTGGAAGGAAAGAGAAAAAAAGGGATAAAATCAGATATAGTTCCAAAATTTGTGGTATTTTTAAATTTTGATTCCCTAATTTTACGGGCTTATCAAAATGAGGACAATTTTTCAAAATTTTCATCAAATTTGATCATTTTTAGTAACAAATGTAGTGATTAACGTAGGTATTTTCTATCAATAGTTAAAGAAAAAGAGTCTTGTAGGTATTAACGTCGTGTGGAGAAATGTGATGACGGATTAGTTAAGATACTGGTAGAAAATAATTTCCATTTATTTCTAAACATACAATATTGTTAAAGATTTAGAATTTTTATGAAGCAAGTAAAAAATACACTTGTTTCTAAAAGATACTGGTAAAAAATAAAAGAGTATACTTACAATATAGTAAAGATACACTAATTGGCTTTCATAATACTTATTATCACAGTATATCTTGTCTTGTCAGTTGCATGCATTGTTTTGCAAAACTGGGGTTATTTCTCTTTCAAGCCACTTAGTGGATGGAGCACAAAAGATCAATTTCTCTTTCATTTTACAATACAATCCATTTAACAATTAGGATGGAGTAAGGCCAGATGTTCATATGTAAATCCACCAGCTAAACAGAAATTAAATGTGCAGAGCATGAGGAACGAGCCAATACAGTGTATGAGCGAAGCCTTGAATTGGAGGATATATACATTGTTTTATTATCATTACAGTATGTCATTAATTTCACAAGTCATTATATTCATAGTAGCAGTGACGGAGCCAGAGGGGGGGGGGGGGGGGCTGGTGGAGGTAGTCGTCCCCCCTCAATTTTTTAGAAATCCATTTTTTAGTACATATATTTATTAGAATTTTAAACCCCCCCCCCCTTCCAAAAAAAAATTTAATTTTTATATAAGTTATATAATAAAAATTAAAATTTTCTCAACTTTATTTTATTTTTGGTGATTTATTTTTTTACCTAATCTCATTTACCATAATAATTAAATTCTCTCTCTTTCTCTTTCCTCTCTTTTTCCTTATTCTCTTCAAATTAAAATATTGAAAATTCTATTAGATTTTACTTGTTTCTTCATTCCAATTAAAATATGAAAAATTCTACTAGAATTTTTCTTCTCTCACAAACCCCATAATTTTCAATTTTTTATCCAAAAGCAACATACAAAAAGGTGTTGTGTACTAATTTTGGAATTTATACATTTATTTATGTCCTTTTTTTGTAATTGATTTTTGTGTAGAGATTTGAATATTGGAATTGTTAATATGAATTTTGATAGTTGTTTAATATTAAACTTAATGAGGCTTAATGTTTATTTGTTATGCTATTGAACTTGAATGAATCTTACTACTTTGACACTCCATATTTAATCAATTTGGATCCTCTACTACGCAACGTACTACATCTCTTCCTCCACTCATCATTACACTTCACGTGTATTGGTGAGCGGTTGAGATAAGGAAAGAGTAAAATTTATGATATGAAATTTTTTTTAAATATTCTCTTTTCTTATTTCAACTGATCACCAATATACGTGGTGTGAATTGATGAGTAGTGGAGGAGGAGATGTAGTATCGTTTTGTAGTAGAGGATCGAAACTGCATATTTAATTAGGAGTGATTCGGGAATGTGATGGCAAAGAAAAAAAAAAGAAAAGATACTTTTAAGCTTTGAATATATATTTGATTGCGAACAAAGAGAGAGAGAGAGAGAGAGCAAAAAACCCTATTTTTAATACTTTTTGAGTTTTGATTATATATCATTATATGGGTTTATGTATATTTTAATACTTTTTGAGTTGTGATTATATATTATTATATGTGAGTTTGTATCATTTTGATTGAGTATTATTAAAAAATTCTTTGTTAAGTATTTTTTTAAAAGCAATTTATTATCCACTATATTTGCTTATTTTAAAATAGAGAATAGCTTGTTACTTTTTTTCAGTATCATTTTTTATATATTATTTTTGATTGTAGCACTTGTTTTTATTATTATTATAGCATTTTTAATTGGTCGTATATGCATAAATATGATGATTTTTGTTATTTTATATATTAATACTATATATAACTCTTATATTTATACATTTTATTAATTAATGATATCAAAAAAATTTTGCCCCCCCCCCCCAATCAAATTCCTAACTCCGTCCCTGCATAGTAGAAATATGTACATGGAATCGAGCCATTCAATCCACAAATTAATATCACATTCACGTTTTTATTCAAATAATACGTTAATTCTTACTAATGCAGCCTATAAATTGTATATATTTGACAATTAGTTAACTTCATTTAATTTTTTCTTAAACTTGTTATATAAAAGCCTTTTATTTCATGTGTTACAATAACTAAATCAATCATTTCCTCCAAATTAGCATCAAATTCTTAAGTTATTCATACAATTTCTTTTTTTAGTTAGTTTTCTAATTTTCCATTGAAAACATTGTCTTTGTCTATTTGTATATTATCAATTTTTTTCCTTTCATAATAGCTCATAATTTTCCTCCGCCAGCACCCCCACCCCCGTACAAAATATCAAATTAATCACTCTTCGTTGATTTCAGTCGAGGATGTATTTAGAGAGTTAGGCACATCTAATTGTGGATTATCTTTCATTGTGATACTCCAACTATGAAAAATTATTAATGCAAGCAAAATATCAATTTTTGAAAAATTTTAAATTTTATTTTTGCCGAAAAAACCATATTGCATGAGGTATAATTGTAATATCATTTTCTATTTAACTTTTCGTTTAAACTTTAAACTTTATTATTTTAGGCGTTCTTATTATTTATGATAGGAGCAACTCACTGAAATTCGAGGAGGAATTAAAACCAATAGTTTTGAAAGTCTGTTGATTTTGTATTGATATGTTTAATATATAATCTTGGGTTAATTACATCTACACCCCCCACGAGTTTACGAAATTCCCACCAGTAGCCCTCTTAAATGAAAAATTATACTTACTCCCCCCTTTAAAATATTAAAATTACAGATGCACCTCCTTTCGGTAGGGTTTTGGCGAAAAAGTAATGACGTCAGCCAAAAATTTATGTGACCTAACTATTTTACCCTTGGTAATTTTGCAAACTTAGAAGGGGGTTGTATGTAATTTTTAAAGTAGATAGGGGGTGTATGTATAATTTTTTATGAAAGTAATTAACCGTTATATTTTCAAAATTTGAATGTCGAAAATTTAAAAATGAACGTTTATGACTGTTTTTTGACTATTAAAGTTCCTCCTCTTTCTCTCTCTGTCTTCCACCCCCCCCTTCCCCTTCCCCTCTATATATATATATATATATATATATATATATATATATATGCACCATTGCAACTTTATTTGACGTATATTTAGTTTAGATTACATACACGTGGCTTATTCTAGTCATTCTTCCTACAAAAAAATGTATTTTTAGTGACAAAATATTTGTGAAGAAATTTGATTTTGTCACATAAACATACCATAATGTGACAAATTATAATTTCGTCATATTAAATTGTGTTTTTTAAAACAAATTGAAGTTTTCTCACAATAACTATGACTAATGTGAGGAAATATAATTTTCATCACAAAAAAGAATTTTTTTTCCTCACAACAAATTAACAACATGATGTTATAAAAACAAAATTCCTCACAAAATATCTAATTAATATTTTTCCTAATTTTCTAAAAAAATTAAATGAATAAATGTTATAAAAGAACTTCTCAAAAAATATCAAATGAATATTTTTTATGATATCCCAAAAAATTTAAATGAATCAAAAGAAACCCCAAATACAATTTTTTTTTTGTAATTTTGACATTTTCAGGTATTTTTATAGTAATTAAAAAAAATCAAAAAATAATAAAATAAATAAATTTTAAAAATACAAAAGTTAATAAAATTTGTTCTCATAATTATATATATATATATATATATACACACACACACACACAATCGTTCATAGTTAATGATCTATCACCAATAATCTTAGTGAGTCAAATATCGGACAAGTAATATTTGACTTTCAACATGTATATATACATATTATAAATATTTTTCAAAAATTAAGGCAAAACATTGGCTCAATAATACGCAAACAACTATTATACGATCTATTAAACTATTCGAGAGTAAAAATACAGCTTATTTTAATATTATGTTCATATAAATTACGTTATTATGTAATTTACATAACAAAAAAATTATTTAAAAACTAATAATTAAATTATTTAATTTATAATCATCATATAAGTTTTATATAACTATTTATATAATAATTAATATTTTTATGAAGTATTACAAACTTGCTTTTTATATGATACTAATTAATAATTGTAACAAATTTTAATATATTACACCAATAAATATTTTTTATACATTATAAATTTAAAAATGAATATAATAAATTTTGATCAAATGAAGTATTATTTCATCAAGTATTAAATATGTTATATTAAAAGTACAAGTATTATTCATTGAGTCTAGAATATGTATGAAAAATAAAAATATTTTTTAATTCTTCATACGTATGGGTACTATATGGGTATAATATGTGTTTAACTAAGAGAACTTATAATTATTTGAATTTATTTAATTAATTAACAAATAAAATGAAAATTAGTAAATTAATGTAACAAATAAATAAGAATAATAAAAGAAAAAAAACCATCAAGAAAATTGCAATTGATATAGTGGTTGCACTTCATTGAACTATGGACAAGGTCGGAGGTTTGAATCCCATTTGGAGCTGGTGGAGAGCAGCGCGTGCATCTCTTAACATCGGAGGTCAGAGGTTCGAATTCGGTTGGAGCAAAAATAAAGTACCTTGTCAAAATACATTTTTTGTGAGGAAAAAATAATTCTTCGCATAAAACATATGTGACGAAACAAAAAATTCCTCACAATAACCTTATGCAAGGGCCTTTTTTTGAGGAAACTGTGACAACTTTTTTTTTGTCACAAAAACTTTTTGTGATGAATTTTTGAATTTTTGTGATAAATATTTTTATCCCAATAAATCAATTTTTTTGTAGTGCTTCTAATGTATAGGGTTGAAATACAAGAGTGAAAAAAAAAATCAATTTGGCTTGTAACGGAACATTATGATAGCGAATATGAATGACAATCGTGGTAAATATGGTATTATTATTACTCAACTCATGATACCATCATTGGTGTCTACCCTACTTGAATGAAAAAAAAGGAATCTTCACATGGTGCGGCGCAAATGAATAAGGTCGTAACATATACTTATTGAGAAACTCCAACTGAATATGTTTATGGGGGCAAAATTGAGCCAAAACATGTGGCACTTAACATCATATTATTTGCTGTTTATCTATTTTGTCATATTCTTAAGTCTAATGCTAACTAATTAGTATTATTATTATATGCTTTAATTTGTTGAAAAATATTGTATCCTTCCTATTTTCATATGTTGTCAATGATATTCTATTTTTCTTATTTTCATATAGCTCTTGTAACCTGAAATATATTTTGTATATATTATGTAATAGAGTTTTGTCAAAAGAGGTGTGTAAAAAATCAAGCATTTTTTTAATATCCAAGTCTAACCATACATTCACAATTGAAAACAATACATATAAAATAACTTACCAAAGCTATATGAAAATATGAAAGATACTATATTATTGACAAAAACGGGTACAATAATAATACTAATTAGTTAGTGATAGACTCAACAATTTGGAAAAATAAATAAATAGCAAGCCATGTGAGGTTAAACGCCATAAACTTTGGCACAATGTTGCCCCCATAAGTGTCTTTGGGTAGAGCTTCTTAACAAGCATAAGTTACGGCCTCATTCATTCATGTGGCACCATTTGAAGCCTCTTTGTCTTCATGCAAGTAGGGAAGACACTAATGGGAGTACTTATGAGTTGGACAATAATACTACAATCACCACGATTTTCATTCGTATCCGCTATCACAATGCTTGTTTTCAAGTCGAATTGATTTTTTTTTTTTTGGCATCTATCCTTCTTGTATTTCAACATATGACACTAGGGTCGCATTTGGTAGTAGTATAGGATTGTGTGTGATAGTAAAATCAGTAGATAAATATGCTATAAATTTGATATCAATCCATTGCATTAATATATTTTGTTGTAAATATTATTTCATGATATATCCTTCAAATTATGTTTGGTAGTATTCTTTTTTTTTTATATGGATTTGAAGCAAATCACAAAAAATCTTTTAATTTAAGCCACATCATATATATTTAAGTGTAATACAGTAAAATTACAACTTTTATCAACCCAATTCAAATCAAGTGGATTACACATCCCATCCCCATAGTAGGATGGGCTATCCCAAAATGAATGGATAAAATATTGGACCTATGATTTATAAAGGGCTAAAAAAAATCTACTAAATATAATTATAGGTGGGATACACATATAATCCCATACATAAACCCATACCAAACGCAACATATACGAATAGTTAGGAAAAAAAAACATGTATATATACTTTAAACTAAATTCATGTCAAATGAAGTTGTAATAGTGATATATATACATATATATATATATATATATATATAGAGAGAGAGAGAGAGAGAGAGAGAGAGAGAGAGGAGCAACTAAATTCATGTCAGATAGACGAAAAATGGGAAAACTATGAAATAAGAAATGAACAATTGCTCATAGTGAGAAATTATAATTCCTTTTACGCTTTTCGTTACCCAATTTCTACCTACTCTTGTCGAAATATAATGATAATTTCTTTTTCTTTTATTATTTCATAATTGTTGGTATTAAGCAAGAAAATATGATTAAATTAATTTTTACTTTTTAGTTCCCTCCTTTCTTTTCTTTTCTCATTTTCCCTCTTTTTCATTTTTCATTTTTTCTAATTTCTCTCTTCACTTCCCCATCTCTCCTCCCCACCCATTTTCAGCAACTGCAATCGCATACAATTGCACACAACAAGACATATAAGCAAAAAGGTTTGTATAGCCTTTTGCCCCTTCAATTCCCCGCCAGCACAGCAGCACACATTCACACCAGTACACAAAACAAAGCTCACTAAACAAATATACATTTAGGCAAAAGCCATGGCAAAGATAGCCCCTTCTACGGTTCTCCTTGTTCTCCTATTCTTTTTATGAAGATGGATTTGGAAGTTATTTGAATGTGACTCACCTTCAATCAGATTCTCCTAAAATTATTATTATTTTTTTTTATAAAAAAATGATTAGTTTTAGATTATTTTTATTGAACACTCATGTTGCCATCTCATTTGAAACGACTTGCATGCCCATTACGTCAATCTAATTCATTGATGGGATTCTTTTAGTTTCTTTTTGCATTTTTCTCAGATTTTTCAAAAAAAAAAAAGAAAAGAAAAGAAAATTGGTGCACCTAATCACAAGGTACGCAATTAATTTTAGAAAAAATTATAATTTTAGGATTGCATGTTGTACCCTCTAACAATTTTAGGACATTAACTTTTTTATTTGCAATTTCAAGACATGAATTTAAGATTTTGTGGCACATTTAGGACTTCTCACCTCGATATTTGCAAATTTGTCAAAAAATTGACAAAATTGGTGGGACTTTTATCCTAAACGTGCTACAAAATCTTAAATTCATGTCTTGAAATTGCAAATGAAAATGTTAATGTCCTGAAATTCCAAATGAAAAACTTATTGTCCTAAAATTGTTAGAGCATACAACATACAGTCCTAAAATTATAATTTTTCCTTAATTTTATAAAGAAAATCATGGGGTGGTTATTTACGTTATTTGTCTGTATATATCAACTATGTATTGTCTACTCAATTGGTGGTTATTTTTATATGCTATATGCAACACCTTTTTGGATATAATTAAGACTGCTATATTCGGATTAAAAGATTTAATGAGAAAATTAAAAAAAAGGGGGATAAAGTAAGAGTGCAAAAAATTAAAGCATAAAGTTGCATCATTTAAAGTGAGGTAAATATCTCTAACTTTCTTTTTTGATTAAAATTTAAGATTCAAATTTAGGGTAATAGTCGGATTAGCAGCTAAACTTCTTACTTAAGAGTCTTCAAAGTTCATAACTAAAAGAATGTTTGTTGTGACATGACAAAATATTATTAAAGTGAATATTATAACACTTAATTTCTAAATACTAACTAAGAGTGTTTTGCAACAAGGCGATTCAATAGTGAATAGTCTATTTTACCATGTTAAAATGTCACAAAATAACTTTACAGTTAAAAATTTAGTGTAGTTTATTTTGAGATCATTTTTAACAAATATTATAATTAGTGGTTAATTAAAAAACTTTTTAAAAGTATCAATACATGGACATGCGCACGCACAAATAAAAAATTGAAAAAAATAGAAGAACAAGTAAGAGAATAATCTTATAGATTGAGTGAAAGAAAGCAAGCTAAGTATTTAAAAATCTTAAACTTAATAGTTCATAGAAGGCATGGGATGTGCTGGTGTGCCTCCAATTATATATTCCTTTTGTGCAATAAAATTGCCCATGTAGTTGAAACAAAAGAATCTTAATGCATTAAAACTTTCAAAGTTTCACAATCTATAACTTATTAGTAAGTAGCTATAATTTTGCATTTAAGACTTCAATAACTACCTCCACATTGTTTAACTCAAAATTAATAAGTCCGTTCTATTATACTGCACCACACCTTTAATAATTAATCTTTGTACTCCAACATTTTATTGTATTAAATAAATTATATCAAAATAAAATATAATAATAATAATAACCTCCTTTCTTTTCAGGGCATTAGAATTATAATTGATGTGGGAACATCCGTCACATGGCAAACGATCTCAACCGTTGCCTTATCTAACATGTGCAACTTGCCAAGCCTAGATTCGAGAAGAGACCTCCCAATTCGAACTTAGGCCCCAGGTACCCGCCATTACAACACCGTCCACGGCGTCACACCCGACTATCCCTGTTCGAGTTAGGAAGACCCCCAATCCCTTCTCGGATTGCATCCAAATTATCTCCTTAGGGTGGGCCCCTCCTCATCCTCAAAGTGGTTCCCCAAGACAACGGCCTCTGACAAGTCGTTGCACCCGAAGGTTCCACTAACCTATGTTAGTGGAATATTCCACATACGGAACACTGGAAAAAGAGACACATCAATCCTAATTCTATCATCTCCAATCGACAATTATAAATAAAGGGTCTCTACTGTTCACATGGTACAGACATTCTCTAATTTCACACTCACTTTATTCATTACGCGTTCCCTTCCTCTGCTCAATCTTCAATTGACTTGATTGTCGGAGGGTATTCTTCGGAAACGCTCCAAGCTAGGCTTATGTGTGTTCTATTATTGCAGATCTAGGGCCAAACCAACAACTCTTGCTCCCTTATTGGATTGAAGGCTCTTGCTCGAATCCAAAAAATGACAGCATCCATAATAGTAACATCAAGATAATAAAGAATAATACAAATTATTACTATTAGATTTTAGTAAAACAAGAAGTGCAGATATGTTCTCATTTTTTGTCATCAATAATATATGTATATGTGTATAGATATATAACTTAAACAACAATTCAATGATTGAAAAACGGAGCAAAAATTTATTTTAATTTGATTATGGTTGATAATTGATTTAATAGATCATTAATTTGATTTATCATTTGAGAGAATATTAATATAATTAATTTTTATGCAATATATCGCTTCCTAATAAAAGAGAAGTAAAAATTGAGTCACCATATTTGTTTTGTAATTAAGTTGCTATTGATTGACTATTTGACCATAATATCATTGATACTTTAGACACAAATTTTATGACTATTAACATATAAATACAAATCAAAATTCTATTACAAAAGGAGAGGATTCTAATTAAAAATCGTGCTGACAGACCAAGTTAAATATAAAAGATATTTCAGCAATTTCAAGGAATTTTTGCGTTACAAAATTCTAATCAAAATCCGTAAATACTTTTGAGGGCTTATCTACAAAGGCCCAATGTAGAATGGCCTACTAACAATGGTAAGAAACAGGGCTTTCAATGGAGGGAGTTTTAATTCGAATCCAATTCGAGTCTGATTCAAATTTTAATATATTCGATTGATTGAAATATTCGCTAAATTATATCAATTATAAAAATTCGTAACTTGAAGCATATAGATAAAATATAAAATCAAGCAATTAGATTCAAATCCAAATTTTAATTATATCTTTTATTAGATTAATAACTTTATATATATATGGCTTGCTTGAATGGGCTAAAAAACCTGATTGTCAAACAATGCTTTTTATAATAATTATTTTTAAAACAACCAATTTTGTATTTAGATACAATAAATAAAAATATTTCAAAAGGTATTTTTATTTGAAACTATTTTGGATTGCTTCTAAAAAAAGAATTTTTTGGTTTCTTTTTTCAAAAGAACCCATCAAAATAGAATTTTTTTTGCTTTGAAATATTTTTTTTTTCTAAAGAATAAGTGCTTATTCTGTTAAAAAAACCATTCAAATTGGCTCATAATATTAATAGAAAAGTTTGAATAAAATGCAATATTTAAATCATAATAATTGATAATGTACTATTTTTATTTTTCGAACTAATTTTTTTAACATAATAATGTATAGTTTTTACATATTCTAAAATAAATTTCTAATTATTTAAAATTTTATTTATTTACACAAGAATTTTTTTTTTCTGTGTCCATGAAAAAAATACTTAGATTTTAAAGTTTCCAAAAAAAATTGTGTTTTTAATTTTTTTTTTAAGTGTTACTTCATCTTCATTCTTCATCCGATGGAGAAATAGATATTCTCTCGACAATTCTACTCTCACACTTGCTAAATTAACCTCTGATACGAATTTAGAGGGTTTTCTTTTGGTTTTATATATATTTCTCGTGAAAAAAAAAATTGATATGACATCGTCGAAGAAATTGCAGATATTTGCAGCAAAACATGATAAAAGAGAGCAAAAGCCATACCAATCTCTGGCTCTTGATGAGCTCACTCGAGCTACTCATGTATTGTTTCCGTATGCATAATAAATTTTGAATCTTGCGGTTTCGTTTCATTCTTCTCGTTTTTGGTTAATGGGGAATTTGGGGTAGTCGAGGGGATTTAGCAAATTCGTTTGCAGGATTTTTGGATTGGGAATTTGTTAATTATGATTGGCTTTTCATAGTTTAAGATTCTGTTGGATTTTGAGGTGAAGGTGATACTGGAAAAGAAACTCCGAGGAAAAATATTGGATGAATGAGTTGATAATTCCTAATAACTGAAATTAGCATTGTTACTTGTGGTGCGATTCTTTTCATCTCTAGTATTGAACTAAAGCTATGTGAAACAATGATCTTTTCTCTCCCTACCCCCTGCTCTCTCTCTCTAGAGCATTTTCATCTGTAGATTATGTTAGGATAGCTCAATGACATGGTGAAATGACTTATTTTTCTTGACCAATTTTGAATCTAACTGATAAGATATCAATTTAGACGCAATGTAAAGTGAAAATTTGTTTTGCTCACTACTTCTATGCCTTTTGATTTTCAGTTTCCTTTTCATTAGATGCTCATTTTACTTGATGTTTGAATGTCTGTTGTGGTGCTATGTTCAGTGAGAGACGTATATGTTTGTTTCACTTGGTCTTAATGTCATTCCAACATTCACTTAAAAGATCTTATTCTTGAACAGGGGAGAAGTATGAGATAGCAAAGAAAATGAAGATAAAGTAGTCAACCCCTGTTGGTTGGAAAGTTGGTATTTTAAACTTTGATCTTCTCACCATTGATAGATTAGGATATGAGGAGACGGGATTTGATAGATTATTCATTTCCATCTATCTATATTTTTTCTTCTTATGCATATTTCTAGTTTGAAGGCATGGGAGCTACACTCAGCTACTTCCAGAAGCTAACTACAGTAAAAGGTGAAGATACATGATTGTATGCTCTCCTTTTGACTACTTGCAGTTGCAGTTCATAAGATTTTGGATGCCTCAATTTTGAGTTGGCTTGTACTTTGTTGCGAACAAATGAGCTCGTGAGCTTAAAATATTATCTTTGTTATAGTGGACAAGAGTTGGAGAAGGAGGCTGTATAAATCAAGAGATTGTCCTATTCTATTTCAACAGTTTATTCAATAATATCTTGGAGTTCCTCTACAAGCTCCGTAGGCAAGCCAATTTCCTCAATAGGTGCACCGCCCATTTCCAAGTCACTAGATTCTTCGGCTGAAGCCAGTTGGGACTGTTCTTGAGGCGGTGAGTTTTGGAACAAACAGTATAGGAAAACTTGCAATAAACCAAATACGAATCCCAGAGCATTTGGAACCTGTGTAAATCAATAAAAAATCACATTAAAAAAATATGAAATATTACTATTAATTAGTTAACATTTAATTAAAAGTTATGTATTTAATTATACTTATTGCTACAATTAAGTCCTCAGCAATAAAGCCATAGGCTGACCAAATCGCTCCATTCAGTGTTAAACCCAATGGCAATGGGAATGGCATGAATTCCACATTGCATGTTCGAATAATTTCAATCTGTGTGAAAAAGGGATAAAAAGGTTAGCAAGTAATAAAAATAAACTAAGGCAACTTATTTTGTTTTTTCACTCTTAAGGGAGCAAGTGTAATTATTCTTACCACGGTCGACATAGGCGATATATACACGGCTACAGAGTAAGCGGTGCATATATATCCTACGATCGTGAGCCTTAAGAAACCACCTATGGCAAAATGTGAGGCAAGTGTAATAGATACTAGTAGGCCCACACCACAACTTAGTCGTTTCGCCATACGAATCTGCAACAAATTATTACAAATTAGTATTATTGAATATATTTTACTTGTTTATGTAGCAATTGCATATATAGTTACATAATAATACTACATACGCGGTCCGCATAGGGTGCGTAATAAATGTATATGGAAATGTATATTGTTTGCATAATACATCCAACGGAGAAGTTGGCCACTTGCATGATTGCAACTAATTTCAACTTCGAGAAACACACCCACAATATTGAAGAACATAGTGCAATCATATATGGTGCCGCCGAAAATTGCATAGTTGATTTTACTTAGGGTTGGCAATTCAGGTGGGTCGAGTGGGTTCGGGTTGGGTTGAGGTAGGGGTATAATACAAAATCTCGCAACTCCAACCCAACCCATGACCTGTCAAACTCATGAGATCTCAACCCTAACCCAACTTGGTTGGATTCGTGTCAACCCAGGTTGACCTGGTTTAAATAAAAACTCCAACTTTTACAATGGAAAAATTAAAGCAATTATAATTTATTAGTTAAAAGTTGATTTTTTCCCCTAATTTTTCATTTGGCTAACTATACTATATATACATTTATTTTGTATGCACTATAAAAAAACAACCCTTCACTAAGTCTATTGAAAATTTTGCGACAAAGAGATTTTTATATTTTGTCACAGTTTTAGAGTATCATCACATCATGTGATGATTAATGACAGAATTCAATGTAAATACAACTAAATAAAAAATTAGTAACAAGACATTCACTAACAAATTTGTTATAAATGAAATCTAGCATACCAAACTAAATTTGTAATTGGTTTGTTATTAAAAGGTATATATTCTTGTAGTCATGGTCGGTTACGTACAAAATACATATTTGGAATTTATATTAGAAATTAATGAGTTCATTTCCTACTCTAGTTTATTTGAATTTTATTTATAAGATATTGTAAAAATGTTAGATTAAAAAATTTCTTTTCATATTAAAATAAATCAATATAAAACTTCAATGAATGCAAATAAACAATTAAAGGAAGAAGATATACTTTTTTGGAGGGAAGAAGAATATGATAAGTGATAACTAACATAATTATAGTTTTTCATTCAAATTGATTTTTCACTTATTTAAAAGATTTAATGATCTTTTATCCTTAAATATCTAAACAATTTTGTTTGTTTAATAATTAAAAAATTCCCTATTATCTTTTTCATAATTTTTTCTATATTATATTGTTAATGATTAATTATAACCATCAAAATATTATGATTTATAATTTATACATAATATATTTTTCTCTAAAAGAGAGAGAAAGGAGAACAAAGATTAAAAAAATCGATTTGGGTTGGGTTGGGTAGTGTTGGGTCGGGTTGTTGGTTAATCCATAAAAGGATTCGGGTTGTATGGGTAACCCACGAGTCAACCCAACCCCACCCATATTTTTCAGGTCGCTTTCGGGTTTGACCAATTTTCAACCCAACCCACGAACTCTCAATCCTAACCCGTTATTTTCGTATTGGGTTTGTATTGGGTTGTCGTGTTGGGTCATAAATTGCCACCCCTAATTTTACTTTATATATTTTTATATATGTAGGGTTGCAAGGAAGAATCAATTATTAAAGTTGTATGGTTCAATTCAAGAGAAAATATTTTTTTTTTATTGAGATGGTTACATTGGACGGAGATACATTAATCCTGATACAATGCAACCTTCACAAAAAAAAATAATAAATAAAAATGAGTTGAATAATTAAATTATTGTAAATAAATTGAAGGAAAGAAGTTAAAAAAATCATAAAATTTTACCTATAATGCCTCCTACTCTTAGAACAGTTTGTTGGTGTAAAAGGTCCATAATAATTGAAAACAAAAATAACTAGTAGAATTTATCAAAATATTGTAAAATGGACTACTGAAAACAAAAATAAATACTAGAATTTATCAAAATATTGTAACAATGGACTACTTCCTAAATGAAACTTCCTGAAATGGCTGATAAATCCAACAATAATAATTTGGAATTTAGATAATCATTAATTTGTTGGAAAATAAATCTCTATTCCCTTATTAAGCTTCTAAATATCCCAATACATCCCTTTTAAGTCCCTACAAGGGCATCAACTGAAATTTTAATTTTTCAACTTTAACCATAAGTAATATTTAATTATTGCTAAAAACTTTATAGCGGTAATTAATAAGCTTATAAAAGATTCAACTTTAAGCTAAAATCATAAGCAACACTCATAAGTAATCTCACTTCTGAAATGAACTTCTGTCATAAAACTAATCTCCAACAACTTTAACAATTGTTTACAGAACAATGCTCTCTATTGGTGTAACGTATCCCAAGAAATTAACAAGGGGCAATGAAAAATATTTTCATGTGCAAAATTATTTTTTTTTAAAAAAAAACATAAAGAAGAGAATCATTAGGGGAATACATTAAACAACAATAAACTATACAGAGGTGTGCATTTGAAAATAATTCCTCATAAAATGTTTAGTTCATTAAATAGACAAAAAATGGGAAAACTATAAAATAAACAATGAACAATTGCTCATAGTGAGAAATTATAATTCCTTTTACGCTTTTCGTTACCCAATATCTACCTACTCGTGTCAAAATATAATGATTATTTCTTTTTCTTTTATTATTTTATATTTGTTGGTATTAAGCAAGAACATAAGTTTAAATTAATTTTTACTTTTTAGTTCCCTCCTTTCTTTTCTTTTCTCATTTTCCCTCTTTTTCATTTTCCATTCTTTCTAATTTCTCGCTACCCCATCCATTTTCAGCAACTGCAATCACATACAATTGCACACAACACGACATTGAAGCAAAAAGGTTTGTATAGCCTTAACCCCCTTCAATTCTCCGCCAACACAGCAGCACACATTCACACTAGTACACAAAACAAAGCTCACTAAACAAATATACATTTAGGCAAAGGTCATGGCAAAGATAGCCCCTTTTACTGTTCTCCTAGTTCTCCTATTCTTTTTATGAAGATGGATTTGGAAGTTATTTGAATGTGATTCACCCTCAATCAGATTCTACTAAAATTATTATTATTTTTTTTATAAAAAAATAATTACTTTTAGAATATTTTTATTGAACGCTCATGTTGCCATCTCATTTGAAACGACTTGCATGGTCATTACGTCAATCTAATTCATTGATGGGATTCTTTTAGTTTCTTTTTGCATTTTTCTCAGATTTTTCAAAAAAAAAAAAAAGAAAAGAAAAGAAAATTGGTGCACCTAATTACAAGGTACGCAATTAATTTTATAAAGAAAATCATGGGGTGGTTACTTACGTTATTTGTCTGTATATATCAACTATGTATTGTCAACTACGATTGGTGGTTATTTTTTTATGCTATATGCAACACCTTTTTTTATGCTATATGCTATAATTACGTCATTTATACATACACACAATAATATACACTGTAGTGGGATAAACTAGAACAAGAGAATATATATAAACGGTAGAAAGACATAATATTGGTTTCCACCTAAAATAAATGACAATGTTAAAATTATTACAAAAAAAAAAATTAAATGATAATAAGTTTTACTTTATAACTAACGGTATTTATATATTAAGTGAGTATAAATAGTATTTTGTTATTAATTGATTTAAAGGGGGAAACTTTTAATATTTTAGAAGTTGTCACTATTTCTAATTGGTATCCAAACATAATTCTACAATTGCCATAATTAGTCAATTGTGATAAGACTTACCTAGGGATGTAAACGAATCGAGCCGGCTAGCGAGCCTGACGAGCCGGCTCGACACATGTTGGAGCTCGAATTCGATGAATCGAGCTTGAGCCGAACTCGAGCCGAGCTCGTATAATTATCGAGCCGAACTCGAGCCCGGAAGTTCTTGTTCGTAGGCTCGCGAGCCGGCTCGCGAGCCTTTAATATTTTAATATATATTTTATTTTATATAATATATACATATATAACTATAATATTAAACAAAAATTACTTCAAAAAAAAAAACAAAAAAAAAACTTTAAAGTCAAAATTAAGATTTGGTCAAAATCTCTACAATTCCTTATCTTCTCTCTCCGTCATCTCTTCCGACTTCTGCTTTCTGTTTCTGGTTTGTCTAGATTCTCTCGATTCTCACCGTCATCTGTCTCACGGATCTCTCTCTCTTTCTCTCGTCTTGCTCAGCCCGCTCTCTCTACTCTCTACTCTCTCCTGTTACAAAAACGAGAGCCTCCTCCGCGTCTCCACCGCCGCCTCTCCTCCAACGCCGTGGGTCTGTTGCAGCTGCGTCTCCACTGTCGTCGCCGCTCCTCCGCCGCCGTGGGTCTGTTGCCGCTGCGTCTCTGCCGCCGCCTCTCCTCCTCCGCCGCCGTGGGTCTGTGCCATGGGTTTGAGAAAAGAGGTTTGAGATAGCGTGTTTGAGCAAAAAGGTTTGAGAAATGGGTTTGAGAATACATTGAGCTTGAGGCAAACGAGCCAACCGAATCAAGCCGAGCCGAACTCAAATATTGGTTCGAGCCGAGCTCGAGCCTAAAATTTCCCAGCTTGTTGAGCTCGAGCTCGAGTTCGAGCTCGAGCTTTGAAAAAATACTAAAGCTCGGCTCGGCTCGTTTACATCCCTAGACTTACCCTATTATATAGCCGTTCCTATACGGATCTCAAATACGGATGCCATAATAAGTTTTTTTTTGTTTGCTTATTAGTTATAATCGATGATAACTTTTAATTGTTATTCAATCTATTATTATATTTTTTAATAACTTATATATATATATATATATGTATGTGTGTGTAGATATGTAGATTAATTCTACACATGAGTGTGTTCTTCAGATGTCCCACCAAAAAGGGAAATTCTAACCCAGATCCGGCTTGGCTGAACTAATATTAATTATATGGCGAGTGTTTTACTGCTCATTATATAATGATCAAAACATATATATATATATATATATATGTAAATGAACTATCCATTTTACTTATGTAAAACAAACTAGTAATTATGAAAATCACCTTAAGGGTTTTGAAGAGTTAACAAAGGACAATGTTCGTTTGCGTTGCGGTGGTAGCGGGCTGATGCAGACAAAAGCAACGGGTTTTTGTTCTCGTGTCTTTACTGCAAGTGGAGAGCTCTGCAAAATGAAAACCAAGAAAGCTTTGATCATGGGCAAACCAAGATTGGTAACAAGGTTAAAAACAATTAGAAGAAAAAAAAATGAAAAATGTGGGTTGATTAATCTAAGGAATTAAAAAAAACTAGAGATCAAGAACCGTGTAAGGTAGAGGTTACAATTGCAATGTTGGAATTGAATTTAAGTATTTTCCTAACTCTAGAATCCAATTCTTGGTGGGGTTTTTGTTGATCAAAGTCCTCTAAAGTAAAGAATGCAAGATACGTATTATTTAGAGAGGGAGCTTCGATTATGGCCAAACCAAGATTGGTAATAGGAAAAAAAAATCAGAAGAAAAAAAAATCACAAAGTTCACTACTCGTTATATTATGATCAAAATATATATATGTAAATGAAATATCATTTTTACTTATAAAAAAAAACTAGTAATTATGAAAATCACTTTAAGGGTTTTGATGAGGAAAAAAAGGACAAGGTCCGTCTGCATTGCGGTGGTAGTAGGCTGATGCGGACAAAAGCAACGGGTTTTTTTTCTCATGTCTTTACTTGAAGTGGAGAGCTCTGCAAAATGAAAAGCAACACTACAAGAAAACAGCCAAAAACCTACGGGATTTATGTTTTCCAACGGAAAACCTACGGAATGGATTCCCTCAGAAAAAGTGTCGTCGGTAAGCTTTTGCTAGGGAATTACCAACCGAAAACCAACGGAAACTTTGATCATGATTCGCCAACGGATTACCTACGGAAAACCAACGGAAACTTCGATCATGATTGACCAACGGATTACCTACAGAAAACCAACGGAAACTTTGACCCTGATTCACCTACGGATTACCTACGGAAAACCAACGGAAACTTTGACCCTGATTCACCTACGGATTACCTACGGAAAATCAACGGAAAAAGCACCTACGGCTTACCTACGGAAAACCTAGGGAATTTTGCTAGATAGTTTCCTACGGATTACCAACGGAAAACCAACGGAAAATTCTGTTGGTAATACATCCAGACTGCTGGAGCACCGCCCCCGGTCGGGCCGTTTCCACCGCCGCCACGGACCTTGCCGCAGTCAGTACTTGGAGGGCCCCGACAGCCGTCATCATCACTGGAATAGTGCCCCCATAATTTGCAAATTTTTTGCAACTAAGGGAATTTGAACTCGTGACCTCAGGCTTGTTTGTCAAGCCCTCAACCACCAAACTATTGTAAAAACTTGTAACACGTTTTGTTTTGTTTTATACTTATTACATATTTGTTTGATTATTCTTATTTTAATTTATTAATATATTATTTTGTTTTATACTCATTACATATTCTTATTTTGTTAACTTATTTTAATTGTTTAATATATTATTTTTAAAATATTATTTGTATTGTTTTAAATATCAAATATACATTCTACATTTGTAAATATTATTTATATTGTTTTAAATAACAAATGTACCATCTACATATGTATTTATATATAGAATTTAGTCAAAAAAAAAGAATTTTAAAAAAGTAATTGTTCAGACATCTTTTAAAAGTTGAATTTATTTGTATTTTTAGATTTATTTTGATGATACATGAATTTTTCCAAGACAAATTTGTTATAACGACATACATTGCCATTTATTTTGATGATATATTGAACCTATGACCTCTTGGATGGAAATGTAATGATTTGCCACTAAACTAATTTGAAGACCAACTCATTAATCTATTTTTTTAATAATTACAAATAATATTCAAATATTTTAATTTCTATTAAATTCAATTTATTTAATATTATTTTTTGAATTGCTGAAAATATTCTCTTAATTCAATCGAGAAGAGGGAGATTAAATATGAGTAATGAGAGGAGAGAGAGAAATAAATTATAATAAAGATATGTATAAATCATAATATTAATAAATTATAAAGATAGTATAAATTATAATATTAATAAGGATATATGTTAATTTACATATAGAATTTTGCAAAAAAAGAATTTTTTAAAAATAAATTATATTTGGATCACACATAAATTCAAAACTTTTACAATGGCTAGAATAATATTTAACAATAGATTCAAATAATTAAATCCTACATAGTGTTCAAAAAGAAATATTATGAGTAAATACAAAATACGTATTCATCATTTAAGAGAGAGAGAGATAGAGGGAGTAATGAGAGTAAAAAGGAAATATTAGGAGTATGTAAAAAATACGTTTTCATCATTACAAAATTCCCTTGGGATTCCCTTGGTAAATTTTGAACGAGATTACCAAGGGAATATTCCCTCGGCTTTCCCTCGCTAAATTTTTAAAGAAAATTACCAAGGAAAAAATCCGTTGGGAATCCCTCGAAAAATTTTGAACGCGATTACCAAGGGAAAATTCCCTTGGTTTTCCCTCGGGAAATTTATTAAAGGCGATTACCAAGGAAAAATCTCTTGGAAATCCCTTGGTAAATTTTGAACAAGATTACCAAGGGAATATTCCCTTGGTTTTCCCTCAGGAAATTTATTAAAGGAGATTACCAAGGGAAAATTCCCTTGGGAATCCCTTGGTAATTTTGAATAAGATTACCAAGGGCAAAATTCCCTTGGTTTTCGCTTGGGAAATTTATTAAAGGCGATTACCAAGGGAAAATTTCCTTGGGAATCCCTTGGTAAATTTTGAACAAGATTAGCAAGGGAATATTCCCTCGGTTTTCCCTCGGTAAATTTATTAAAGGAGATTACCAAGGGAAAATTCCCTTGGTAATCCCTTGGTTAATTTTGAACGAGATTACCAAGGGAGTATTCCCTCGATTTTCCCTCACTAACAAATTAAAGAAACTTACCAAAGGAAAAATCAATTGGGAATCCCTCGGGAAATTTTGAACGCAATTACCAAGGGAAAATTCCCTTGGTTTTCCCTCGAAAAATTTATTAAAGGAGATTACCAAGGAAAAAATCCCTTGGGAATCCCTTGGTAAGTTTTGAATGAGATTACCAAGGGAAAATTCCAAGGTAATCCCTTGGTACAAATGGCGCTATTTCTCCAGCCATTTTCATGGCAAATTTTCCTACGGATTACCAACGGATTACTAATGGAATTTCATGTTACCAACTTCCGTAGGCTTTCCGTAGGATTTCCGTTGGTATTTGCAAGGGATCTTTTACGTAGGTTTTCCGTAGGATTTCCATTGGTATTTGCAAGGGATTTTTTACGTAGGTTTTCTATAGGAAAATTCCATTGGTTTTTGCCTATTTTCTTGTAGTGCAAGAAAGCTTTGATCATGGGCAAACCAAGATTGGTAATAGGAAAAAAATCAGAAGAAAAACAAATTCACTAAGTTCACTGCTCGTTATATTATGATCAAAAATATATATATGTAAATGAACTAGCATTTTAACTTATAAAAAAAAACTAGTAATTATGAAAATCACTTTAAGGGTTTTGATGAGGAAACAAAGGGCAAGTTTCGTCTGCGTTGCGGTGGTAGCGGGCTGATGCGGACAAAAGCAATGAGTTTTCGTTCTTGTGTCTTTGCTGGAA
This sequence comes from Petrea volubilis, assembly GCA_026212405.1. Taxonomy (NCBI): domain Eukaryota; kingdom Viridiplantae; phylum Streptophyta; class Magnoliopsida; order Lamiales; family Verbenaceae; genus Petrea; species Petrea volubilis. The sequence continues at coordinate 10,724,430 of CM047870.1, forward strand.
GTGGAGAGCTCTGCAAAATGAAAAGCAAGAAAACTTTGATCATGGGCAAACCAAGATTGGTAACAGGAAAACAAAATCAGAAGAAAAAAAAATTCACTAAGTTCACTACCTGTTATATTATGATCCAAATATATATATATATATATGTAAATAAACTATCATTTTTACTTATAAAAAAAACTAGTAATTATGAAAATCACCTTAAGGGTTTTGATGAGGTAACAAAGGACAAGGTCCGTCCGCGTTGCGGTGGTAGCAGGCTGATGTGGACAAAAACAAAGGGTTTTTGTTCTCGTGTCTTTACTGGAAGTGGAGAGTTTTGCAAAATGAAAACCAAGAAAGCTTTGATCACGGGCAAACCAAAATAGGTAACAAGGTAAATAAAAATCAGAAAAAAAAAAGAAAATGGTGGGTTGATTAATCAAAGGAATTAAAAAAACCTAGAGATCAATAACCGCGTAACCTAGAGGTTATAATCACCATGTTGGCATTGAATTTCAGTGTTTTCCTAACAATAGAATCCAATTCTTGCATGGTGGGGTTTTTGTTGACCAAAGTCTTCTAAAATCAAGAAGCCAAGATAGGTATTATTTAGAGAGGGAGCTTTGATCATGGGCAAACCAAGATTGGTAACATAAAAAAAATCAGAAGAAATTTTTTTTTACTAAGTTCATTGCTCGTTATATATGATCAAAAGATATATATGTAAATGAACTATCATTTTTACTTATGAAAAAAAAACTAGTAATTATGAAAATCACCTTAAGGGTTTTGATAAGGTATCAAAGGACAAGATCCGTCTGCATTGCGGTGGTAGCGGGCTGATGCGGACACAAGCAATGGGTTTTTTGCTTATATTTTGATCATGGGCAAACCAAGATTGATAACCGGAAAAAAAAAAATCAGAAGAAAAAAAAAAATTCACAAAGTTCACTACTTGTTATACAATGAACAAAATATATAAATGTAAATGAACTATCATTTTTGCTTATAAAAAAAACTAGTAATTATGAAAATCACCTTAAGGGTTTCGATGAGGTAACAAAGGACAAGGTCCGTCTGCACTGTGGTAGTAGCGGGCTGAAGCTGACAAAAGCAACGGATTTTTGTTCTCATGTCTTTACTGGAAGTGGAGAGCTTTGCAAAATGAAAACCAAGAAAGCTATGATCATGGGCAAACCAAGATTGCTAACAAAGTAAAAAAAAATCAGAAGAAAAAAAAATGTGGGTTGATTAATCAAAGGAATTAAAAAAACTAAAGATCAATAACTGCGTAAGCTAGAGGTTATAATCACCATGTTGGAATTGAATTTCAATGTTTTCCTAACTATAGAATCCAATTCTTGCATGGTGGGGTTTTTGTTGACCAAAGTCCTCTAAAATCAAGAAGCCAAGATAGGTATTATTTAGAGAGGGAGCTTTGATCATGGGCAAACCAAGATTGGTAACATAAAAAAAATCAGAAGAAATTTTTTTTTACTAAGTTCACTGCTCGTTATATATGATCAAAAGATATATATGTAAATGAACTATCATTTTTACTTATAAAAAAAAGCTAGTAATTATGAAAATCACCTTAAGGGTTTTGATAAGGTATCAAAGGACAAGATCCGTCTGCATTGCGGTGGTAGCGGGCTGATGCGGACACAAGCAATGGGTTTTTTTTCTCATTTCTTTACTGGAAGTGGAGAGCTCTGCAAAATGAAAACCAAGAAAGCTATGATCATGGGCAAACCAAGATTGGTAACAAGGTAAAAAAAAATCAGAAGAAAAATGTGGGTTGATTAATCAAAGGAATTAAAAAAACTAGAGATCAATAACTGCGTAAGCTAGAGGTTATAATTACAATGTTGGAATTGAATTTCAGTTATAATACACGGGTCGGGTTTAGGTGGACCCGAGACCTGACCCGAACTTGCATAGGTCTGAAATTTTAGACCTGTGACCCACCTTAAGACCTAATTTATCAGGTTTGAACCTGCCCCAAGCTTGGATCGAGAGAGAGAGAGAAGAAGAAGAAGAAGAAGAAGAAGAAGAAGACGAATAAGAAGAAAAAGATGGCTGCTAATTTAATTTCAAAGTCACTTTCGGACGTGTGAGCTAATTGGGGGGGGGAGAGAGAGAGAGAGAGAGAGAGCTAGTTAATGGTGGTGGGTGGGTGCAGACTAGGATCAGTGATTTAATATCTTTTTCTCTTGCTAGTTTTGTGGGTGTGTGTAGTAAAAGGGTGGTATGAAGAAGATGACAGAAAAAGGGAAAAAAATCTATGAGAGAGAAAAAATTGGCGTTCGAATCAGAAATTAGTCTCACATTAGGCTTGATATAATTTAAACTTATACTCACAGACATGATCAGAAATTATAGAAATTATATTAGGCTTCCATATTTGGAAGAATGATAACTCCAGGCTTCAGCACATGCTAGCTGGTTCAGGGCTTTAGGGTCAGGCATTTTGCAGCAAAATTAGAGGAGAGAGAAGGCATTCATTGGTTGTTCAACGTGCATGTGGTTTTTGCATGCAGAAAAAAGTGCACTTTATTTTCATTTCTTGGAAAATTGAATAATTTTATCTCTTATTTATTTTCATAACTTATTTATTAATGTCATATAATTATTTTAACATTCAATACTTTCTTTTTAGTCTTCCATATTTAATTGTTTATTCAATATATCAATTATAAAGTAATTTTTTTATCATCTTTAATTAAAAGAAAAAGAACACTTTGTGAACAAATTTGCGTGCATAAAAATATATTTTCTCTCTAATAATGTCTAGAACTTGCAGAAGCATTAAAGGCCTATTTGGGAAGTGTTTATTTAATTAATAAGTGAATACTAGGTCTCTAGTAGGAAAAAATAAATAATAAATAAATGGAAATTTGAAAAAGAAAAATCAATTATGACAACCTGGAAGTGCAAGTTTTCTAATTCTTACAGCTTAAACCTAGTCAAATTAATTTGTTAATGAACCCTAGCTTAACTAGTGAATTTGAGGCTCCAAGACTCTAAAGGTCTTGAGTTCGATTCCCACTGATGAATGTGTGGATTTTATTCTTATTTTTATGGTAGTTTATTATCCTACTTTAATAGTAGTTTATTGAAATAATTTATCTATAATATTTAAATGATTTAGTTTGAAATATAATGTAATAATTTAATTTGTATTTGAAGAGTTATTATCTGTATTAAAAAAAAACTAACCAAATATTTTGCTAAGGACTAACCACCAACTGAGGGAATAAGTTGTTGGGCACTTTCCATTATCCAATTATGAATTTCTCTAGTATTATTATCTCATCCCTATTAATTTTATTTAAAGTATTTTAATTTATTTTATTGGCTTCAAGTTAATTCATGCATTGATGATTCAACTAATTTTCAATATGCTTTAATTTTTTAAGAAAATCAACTTAAATAAAGACATAATAAGAAATCTTTGTACTATATACTAAAGAACTAGGACGTATTTTATTTTATTCATAAAATATAAACTACACTCTATTCTTTTTCTTTTTTTACCCCCAAAATTACACTCTATTCCCACTACAAGAAAATAGGCAAAAACCTACGGAATTTTCCTACAGAAAACCTACGGAATTCACATTTTCCAACGAAAACCCGACGGAAAACCTACAGAACGGATTCCCTTAGAAAAAGTGTCGTCGGTAAGAGTTTGCTGACGGATTCCCTACGGAAAACCAACGAAAACGTCGATCTGATTTACCAGCGGAGTCCCTACGGAAAGCCAATGGACATGTCGACCTGATTTGCAAATGAATTACCTATGGAAAACCAACGGAAATGTCGAGCTGATTTGCCAACCGATTACCAAAAGAAAACCGACGGAATTTTGTTTGATAGTTTTCTACGGATTACCAACCGATTACCAATGGATAGAGTTGCAATGGAATACCAACAGAAAACCTACGGAATACCAATGGACTACCTACGGAATTTGTACCTACGGAAAGCCAACAAAAATGCTATAGATATTTTATTTTGGTTTTCTTTGGATTTCCGTTGGTATTCCGTTGGTAGGTTTCTATTTTACCAAATTAAATCTGTGGGATTTCCGTTGGCTTTCCATTGGAAAATGAAATAATAATATATATATATATATATTATATTTATATATTTTTTGACCTGTTATAAATATTTAAACGTAATATAAATTCCAAACTTTTACAACATGGTAGAATTATATTTGACAATAGATTTATATAACGAAATTCTACATATTATTCAAAACCAAATATTAGAAATAAAATACAAAATATCAAATAAAGTAGAAGTTAATACCATATCATCATCAATACCACATCAAATAAACTCCAAGCCAATACCAAATCAAGATAAAGTACTAATGTATCTAACAATCATCACTATCGTAGTCCTCCACATTATTGTCATCATCGTGGTCGCCATGGTGGGTTGGAGCATCAACTGGCGGGGAGTGGGTGGTGGATGGTGAAGAAATCCCTTGCTTTCTCAGCAACTGATGCAACATCCCTACTATCTGACTTTGGGAATCCTTCAACTCCTGGTGCGCGGTCTTATCTGCTTAAATTAATTGCCTCATCTCCTGTTGCTCTGCTCTTAACCTCTCAATCTCATCATGCAAACTTTGCGTAGTCTGGGTGGATGGTGGCACTCGGCTAAGCGAAGTTGGCGTCGTGTATGAAGGGTCTGCAATGTAATTCATCCCGTATGTGCAGCCCTTTTTGTTTGGTCCTCCAGCAGTTTTAGTCCACAACCGAATATCAGAATGTATCGTGCTGGCAGACCCCGTCTCACTAGGGTCAGACTCGTGCTGCTGACGCTGCTTCAATGCTTCATATTTTTCCTACATATTGGAATATGTTATAATTATATTGATATTGAAACTAAAGTTTAATTTTATTAAACAAGTTCAGAAAATAATTGAAATACACTTACAATGAAATCAGATGCACGGGATATCAACAATGTGTTTGTTAGACTTCCTCTAACGCGTTCTAAGAACAACCGCTATAGGTGATGGCTGTACACCATTATTTTCCTGTGTCTGTAAAAAAAAATCATTCATTATACTTAATACACAATAAATCATGCAAATTGAAGATTGCTTATAAGAATAATTTATAAAAGTTTTACCATCTTCTCTGCAATGGTGGCCATAGATTTAGACCCCGCTGTGTAGGTGGCACCTCCAGCTATTGAGTTTCTATTTTTCCTATTCTGATTAGAAATCCTTTTAAAATCTGGGGAATCCCACTACGTATACAACTTTGCATAGGTATTAGGGAGCATCCATGCAGGCCTCTTCCCACTATCCCTGATATCATAATACATGCCAGTCAACTGCCACCGCCCATTAAAAATGAAGGCCTTTTTCATATGTGCCTCGTACTAGGGCTGGTAATAGACATGCTTCTGCCAATGATCCAAAAAATTAAATATGAATGCAATAAAATGTGTATTTAATAATTAATCAACATTTACATAATATATGATACCTTCCACTCATCAAACATCTCATCAACCTTATACGGTTGGATGGACTGCCACCTACAATTCACTTATACGGTGGGATGGACTCATCAACCTTATACGGTGAGAAGTATGGGCTATAGAAGAAAATGAAGATAAAGCAATCAACCACCATTGGTTGGAAAGTTGGTATTTTCAACTTTGATCTTCTCACCATTGATAGATTAGTATATGAGAAGACGAGATTTGATAGATTATTCAATTCCATCTATGTATATATTTTTTTGCTTTTGCATATTTCCAATTTGAAGGCTTGGGAGCTACACTCAACTACTTCCAGAAGCTAATTACAGTAAAAGGTAAGGATACATGCTCTCCTTTTGACTTCTTGCAGTTGCATTTCTTAAGATTTTGGATGCCTCAATTTTGAGTCGGCTTGTACTTTGTTGCAAACAAATAAGCTCATGAGCTTAAAATATTATCTTTGTTACTGTGGACAAGAGTTGGAGAAGAAATTTTGAAATTTTCAATTATTAAGAAAATTTCTCTTTGATCAATTTATTTTTGGTATGTTATATATTTCCTAGGTTGTCTAAAATCATTAACATAAATATTTCCTGGATATTGTGCATTTCGCATAAGTTCTTGACAATATTATATTCTTAAACTAATATCGGATAAAGTACACTTTCTTTGTTTGTACTCTTAAAATGCACGTGTTCATACAAATCATAATCAATTTATTTATATACATACTAGAAAAATGCACGTGTATAATTATTTTTAAAATACTACAATTATGAATTTTTTAAACCATTGCATGAAGGAGTTTGATGCAATACTATAATTTATATAATGGTAGAAAATGTTCATAATATAGTATTTTGAAAATCATTATAGACGTGCAAAGCACGTGCAGTTTTCTAGTATATATATAATTATATATATATATATATATATATAGAGAGAGAGAGAGAGAGAGTAATATCTTGGAGTTCCTCTACAAGCTCCGTAGGTACGCCAATTTCCTCAATTGATGCACCGCCCATTTCCAAGTCACTAGACTCTTCGACACCAATATCCTATATAGGTGCACCGCCCATTTCCAAGTCACTAGACTCTTCGGCTGAAGCCTGTTGTGACTGTTCTTGAGGCAATGAGTATCAGAACAAACAATAGAGAAAAACCTGCAAGAAACCAAATATGAATCCCAGAGCATTTGGAACCTGTATAAATAAATAAAAATTCACATTAAAAAATATGAAATATTACTATTAATTAGTTAAAATTTAATTAAAAGTTATGTATTTAATTAAACTTACTGCTACGATTAAGTCCTCTCCAATAAAGCCATAGGCTGACCAACTGGCTCCATTCAATGCTAAACCCAATGGCCATGGGAATGGCATGAATTCCACATTGCGTGTTCGAATAATTTCAACCTGTGCAAAAAAGGGAAAAAGGGGTTAGCAAGTAATAAAAATAAACTAAGGCAACTTATTTTATTTTTTTACTCTCACTACAAGAAAACAGGCAAAAACCTACGGAATTTTCCTACGTAACACCTACGAAAAACCTATAGAATTATGTTTTATGTTTTCCAATGGAAACCCGACGGAAAACCAAGCGAACGGATTCCCTCAGAAAAAGTATCGTCGCTAAGAGTCTGCCGATGGATTCCCTACGGAAAACCAACGGAAACGTCGACCTGATTTGCCAGTGGAGTCCCTACGGAAAACCAACGGAAATGTCGACCTGATTTGCCAACGGATTACCTACGGAAAACCAACGAAAATATCGAACTCATTTACCAACGGATTACCTACGGCAAACCAACGGAAATGTCGACCTGATTTGCCAACGGATTACCTACGGAAAACCAACGGAAATGTCGAACTCATTTACCAACAGATTACCTACGGCAAACCAACGGAAATGTCGACCTGATTTGCCAATGGATTACCTACGGAAAACCAACGGAAGTTTGCTTGATAGTTTCCTACGGATTACCAACTGATTACCAATGGATAGAGTTGCAATGGAATATCAACAGAAAACCTATGGAATATATACCTACGAAATACCCATGGACTACCTACGGAATTTGTACCTACGGAAAGCCAACAGAAATACTACGGATAGTTTATTTTGGCTTCCCTTGGATTTCCGTTGGTATTCCGTTGGTAGGTTTCTATTTTAACAAATTAAATCTGTAGGATTTCCGTTGGCTTTCCGTTGGAAAATGAAATAATAAAAAAATATATATATTATATTTATATATTTTTGACCTATTATAAATATTTAAACGTAATATAAATTCCAAACTTTTACAACATGGTAGAACTATATTTGACAATAGATTTATATAACGAAATCCTACATACTATTCAAAACCAAATATTAGAAATAAAATACAAAATATCAAATAAGTAGAAGTTAATACCATATCATCATCAATACCACATCAAATAAACTCCAAGCCAAAACCAAATCAAAATAAAGTACAAATGTATCTAACAATCATCACCATCGTAGTCCTCCACATTATTGTCATCATCGTGGTCGCCATGGTGGGTTGGAGCATCAACTGGCGGGGAGTGGGTGGTGGACGGTAAAGGAATCCCCTACTTTCTATATGATATATACATTGGAGATATCTATTACAGACAATTATAGGATATGTTATTGGAGATATCTATTATATACTATCATTAAATCGACAACTAACAATCTATATACTTATTAGAGATCTTTACTAAATATACTATACGTAAACGTATTTATGTATAATTCTAAATATATATTGTCAATTAAAGGAACAATTCAATATGGTGCATAGTTATGAAATATCTCTATTATATATAATATATTTGTACAAGTTTATATATTTATATATAAAAGAGTTTTTTATTATTTATTTTTTTATCGGATCTCGAATTTATTTCAGAATCGGATTCGGAATAATGAATAAAGATCCTGTATGATTTCGGGTATGATTCGGTAGCCGGTACTTGTATTCTGATTCGGATCCGCATTGCACTGATTTGCTTCAGATCCGATCCTTTGACATCCCTATTTGGATCATACATAAATTCAAAACTTTTGCAATATATTTGGCTAGAATATTATTTCACAATAGATTCATATAATTAAATGCTTCATAGTGTTCAAAAAGAAATATTATAAGTAAATACAAAATATATGTTCATCATTTAAAGAGGGAGATAGAGGGAGTAATGAGAGTAAAAAGGAGAATATTCCCTCGGTTTTTCCTCGCCAAATTTTTTTAAAAAATTAGCAAGGGAAAAATCCGTTGGGAATCCCTCGAAAAATTTTGAACGAAATTACCAAGGGAAAATTCCCTTGGTTTTCAGTCTGGACTTTATGAAAGGCGATTACCAAGGGAAAAATCCCTTGGGAATCCCTTGGTAATTTTTGAACAAGATTACCAGGGGAATATTCTCTTGGTTTCCCTCGGAAAATATATTAAGGAGACTACCAAGGAAAAATTCCCATGGAATTCCCTCGAAAAATTTTGAACGAGATTACCAAGGGAATATTCCCTCAGATTTCCCTCGCCAAATTTTTTAAAAAAAATTACCAAGGGAAAAATCTGTTGGGAATCCCTCGGAAAATTTTGAACGAGATTACCAAGGGAAAATTCCCTTGGTTTTCTATCGGGACTTTATTAAAGGCGATTACCAAGGGAAAAATCCCTTGGGAATTTTCCCTTGGTTTTCTGTCGGGAAATTTATTAAAGGATATTACCAAGGGAAAATTCCCTTGGGATTCCCTCGAAAAATTTTGAACGAGATTACCAAGGGAATATTCCCTCGGTTTCCTCTCACCAAATTTTGAAAAAAAATTTACCAAGGGAAAAATCCTTTGGAAATCTCTCGAAAAATTTTGAACAAGATTACCAAGGGAAAATTCCCTTGGTTTTCCATCGAGACTTTATTAAAGGCGATTACCAAGGGAAAAATCCCTTGAGAATCCCTTGGTAATTTTTGAACAAGATTAACAAGGGAATTTTCCCTTGGTTTTCTGTCAGAAAATTTATTAAAGGAGATTACCAAGGGAAAATTCCCTTGGGATTCCCTTGGTAAATTTTGAACACGATTACCAAGGAAAAATTTCCCTCGGTAATCCCTTGGTAAAAATGGTGCTATTTCTCCCGCCATTTTCATGGAAAATTTTCCTACGGATTACCAATGGAATTTCATGTTACCAACTTTCGTAGGCTTTCCGTAGGACTTCCGTTGGTATTTGCAAGAGATTTTTTCCGTAGGTTTTCCGTAGGAAATTTCGTAGGTTTTTTCCTAATTTCTTGTAGTGTCTTAAGGGAGCAAGTGTAATTATTCTTACCACGTTGGACAAAGGTGATACATACACGGCTACAGAGTAAGCGATGCATATATATCCTACAATCACGAGTCTTGAAAAACCACCTATGGCAAAATTTGTGGCAAGTATAATAGATACTAGTAGGCCCACACCACAACCTAGTCCTTTCGCGATACGAATCTGCAACGAATTATTACAAATTAGTATTATTGAATATGTTTTACTTGTTTATGTAGCAACTGCATATATAGTTATATGATAATACTACATACCCGGTCCGCATAGGGTGCATAATAAATGTATATGGAAACGTATATTGTTTCCACAATACATCCAACGGAGAAGTTTGCAACTTGCATGATTGCAACTAATTTCAACTTTGAGAAATATACCCACAATATGGAAGAACATAGCGCAATCATGTAAGGTGCCGCCGAAAATCTCACAGTCGATTTTTCTTTATATATTTTTATAAACGTCTGGCTGCAAGGAAGAATCAATTATTAAAGTTATGAGTAGTTCAATTCAAGAGAAATTAAATTTTTTTTATCGAGATCCTTACGTTGGAGAGAGATACATTAATCCTAATACAATGCAACCTTCACCAAAAAAAAAAAAAAAAAGAGTTGAATAATTATATTATTGTAAACAAATTGAAGGAAAGAAGTTAAAAAAATCATAAAATTTTACCTACAATACCTATGACTCGTAGAACTACTTGTTGGTGTAGAAGGTACATAATAATAGAAAACAAAAATAAATACAAGAATTTATCAAAATATTGTAACAATGGACTACTTCCTAAATGAAACTTCCTGAAATGGCTGATAAATCCAACAATTATAATTTGGAGTTTAGATTAATCTTTAATTTGTTGGAAAATAAATCTCTATTCCCTTATTAAGCTTCTAAATATCCCAATACATCCCTTTTAAGTCCCTACAAGGGCATCCATTAAAATTTTAATTTTTCTTATGGGAATACATTCATAATTTGAAAAAATGAGAGGAGGATTGGACTGTTATATTAAAAGAAAGGGATGACTTGTAGCATTTTGGAAATTTTATCATTTTTGGTCAAATTAAGTACGTACTATTTGATTTGAGTCTTATTCGATTGATTTGTATCATATTTGATCCCATATCACAGAATAATTATCAATTTGAGTCTTCCTTTACATTTTCCATCCAATTTTTAACGGTGAATGTCACATGGCCATTATTTCTTGCATTTGAAGGAAAACAATTATAGCAATCCCCCTTCTAGTTGCCTCGAAATAATATTGACCCCCTAGATAGTTTCAAACCTTACACTCACCTCGGAATATTGTGGGGAGCAAGCCCCTGCTTGTAGCCTTTGGTTTCAAGGTATTTCTAAGTTTTTTTTGTTGGTTTTGATTCCTTATTGTGTAAATATTTTCATTTTGATTGTTGTAATTTGTTTCATTGATTGGTTTGTAATTTTTGATATTTTTGGTTAGTCTAAGTTCATAGGTTTAGAAATAGGAGGTAACTTTAAACTCATAAATAAGAGCTTAAGGGAACGAGTGAATGTTTTCATGTTTTTCAAGTCATTTATGTAATGTTTGTAGAGTGGTTAAAAAGGCAGATGTTAATTATCTAGTGGTAGCTTTAGTTTTAATGGAGTTTTCGAAAGGATTTTTGGTGAACTTGCAATTCTATTTCTTAGTTTATGCAAGTAGATGTGGATATGTACTTGCTTTCGTTGAGAAGTTTGGTGCTAACTCCTATTAATTATGACTTGATTATCATTTTTCATTTTAAGAAATCAAGTGCCTAGACTAGAATGGCAAGATTATATTTTGGTGTGTAAAAGTAGCCATAGGCTTTTGAAATGATATTCTATTGTATAGCGGTAGCAAGAATTATGAGAATTGTGTCTTTAAGTACCATTGAATTGAATATAAATACATAAGTATTACTATACATCCCTATATATTTAATTATGAATCAACTATTGTTAAGTTATGTGTGAAGGAATTCTATGAATTAATATAGGCGGCAAGTGTAAGATTTGAAAACTTTAGAGAGGGGGTGGGGGGGGACTATTGTTTGTCGACAAATTGTAAGGGGGTTAGTGTAATTTTTCTTAAGGGGATGCATTTATAATTTGAAAAATGAGAGGAGTATTGGACTGTCATATTAAAAGAGAGTGATGACTTGTAGCATTTTGTAAGGGATCCAAATGTAACTAACCATTATAGCTTTCTAAGGATGAAAGAAACAATGATCTCTACTATGTTTTGGGACGAAGATGGATATATGCCAATGTGTGTGTGTGTGTGTGTGTGTGTGTGTTTTTAATTTCAAGCAAGTGTTGCCATTTGATCCATTGTTATTTCAGTGCCATAGAAGTAATTTTAATTGTCAGGCTAACAAACATCACATTGGCGAGCGAGCATGCACATAGTAACAATAAAGTTAGCAGAATTAACATTCCATCATAGATGAATAATAGGAAATAATCAGATGAATGAGATAATTACCTTAAGTGATCGGGTGGTTCTAATTGCTTGCGTTTCAACGTTACTGGAAGCGAGAGCTAGAATGTACATTTATTATCAGTGTAATGTAAAGTTAAAATAAATAAACAAAAAATGTCAAAAAGAACGAGTCCATTACACCGACCCCCAGTGAAATTTGTAAGTAAGACTATTGCTTCTACGTCCGATTCGATTTTCAGAATATTGAATACAGGTTAGCTTAGTGGCGGGTAAAGAAATGTTTTTGAGGTGATTTTCATCAAATGCTATTAACCCAAGGTTCCACATATTAAACCGAATTCTTGAATACTAATTTATTAAATGTACTTTAGTAAATAATCAGTCAAAAATTGATCACCGACGCATTAGTCACCGATTGATCTCAAGTCACAAATCTCTTATGAATTTATTGTAAACATTATCAGTGAGTCAATCACAAGTTTTTATTTTTACTTTACTGTAAATATTATGTTGTCCTCATAAAATGTTTTACTCATTAAATAGACGAAACATGCAAAAAATAAAAATAAAAAAGAAATGAACAATTGCTCAAAATACTTCCTTTTTATTTATAAAATGTATGTGTCACATTTAACTTTCTTAAAAATACTGAAACCTAAATTTTTTTATCTTATACTAAAAGATTTTTCACTACCCCACTTTTGCTTACGCTTTCTAAACCGTATGAGAAAACATTTTACTAGGCTTTAGTCTGTAGTTTTAAAATTTAATAAAAGACCATATTTTCAATTGTTACCATAAGTGATATATAGCTGTAACTAATAAGCTTATAAAAGATTTTACTTTGGCAACATATTAGCTCAACTCACAGTATTCTAGAAAATAGGCATACATGGATAATTAATTGTTTAAATCTCGACATATATACAACAACTTTGGACTCAAACTGTACGTGGCGTTGTTATACCAAAACATGAGTCATTAGAGATGGCTCTTTTAGTCTGGTCGTTCGGGTTTCCGGCCAACATACCGTTCTTGTTCAAATTTCACAAGCATTGCTCAAAAAGACCTCATACATAAAGCTAAATACACAAACTATATTGTAATAGCAATATGGTCAAGTAGTGTGCATACTATATACAACAATTTAAACTTGAACTGTACATAGCTTTGTTATACCAAAACACGAGTCATTAGAGATGACTCTGTCCTAGTTTCCAGCTGATATACCATTCTGGTTCAAGGGTTCAATTTTGGTTTGGTCCCAAAATAAAACATACATATGCTAAATTTAATACAAAATAAAAACAACATATGATTATAGATCTTGGCAGCAACCAAGAGGCAAAAATACCATATTGCCACATAATAAACTCGAGTTCAATTCCTGCGGCTACCCTTTTTTTTTGTACATGGATAATTAATTTGTTTAAACCTCGACATATATACAACAACTTTTGAACTCGGATTGTACGTGGCATTGTTATACCAAGACACGAGTCGTCAGAGATGGGTCTTTTCCGTTTGGTTGTCCTGGTTTCCAGCCAATATACTGTTCTTGTTCAAATTTGACAAGCACCGCTCAAAAAGACCTAATACATAAAGCTAAATACACAAACTATACTATAATAGCAATATGGTCAAGTAGTGTGCATACTATATACAATGATTTTTGAACTCGAACTATACGTGGCTTTGTTATACCAAAACACGAGTCATTAGAAATGACTCGTTTCGTCTGATCGTCCTGGTTTCCAGCCGATATACCGTTCTGCTTCAAGAGTTCAATTTTAGTTTGGTCCCAAAACAAAATATACATATGTTTAATTTAAGACAAAATAAAAACAACATATAATTATAGATAGAAAATACTATATTGCCATATAATAAACCCAAGTTCGATATTCATGGCTGCAATTTTTTTTTTTTTTTTGCATCTAATATACCATTTGTGTTATCAACAGAAAATGTAAGCTGAAAACGTAAGGTAGCTTGGTGGCAGAGACACTGTATTGCAACCAAAAAAACCCCTTCTTTTTTTTTTTCTTTTTTTTCAATTGGCCTGATGCGAGTTCGATCCCCAATACAAATAACCAACGCGGACAACAGCGTTAGAGGATCGAGTAACAACCAGCGGTTGCTGCTGCAATTGCCTAACTTCACTGTCTCAGGTACTAGACCCACTGTTTACAATTATTTAGTTCTGGTCCCCTTTTTTTTTCCCTTTTGTTACGGCCCTTGGAGATATATACGTATATATATATATAAACAGTAATTCAGATTTTATGAATTATTAAGAAATCATGCGGAATTACAATTATTAGGTTTTGGTCCCCTATTTTTTTCTTTTGTTACATCCCTTGGAGATATATATATATATATATATATAAATAGTAATTCAGATTTTATGAATTGTCAAGAAATCATGCGAAAAAATTTTATGGATCAATTTCTTTTATCCTTGATGAATACATAAATAAAACCACATAATGACATGAAATCAAATGAGATTTATGAATATGAACATACATCCACTATAAACATATATATATATATAACCATAACTAATAAGCTTATAAAAGATTCAACTTTAAACTAAAATCATAAGCAATATTCCATTATTTCTTAAGAATTTACAACCAAAAATAATAAACGATTAAAGGCTACACTTTAAACTAAAACTTTAAGTAGTGCATAATTATTGCTTACATTTTTACATGTATCTATAATTGATAAATTTATAAAAGACTACGCGTTAAAGTAAAATCATACACAAGACGTATCGCGAATGTTTCAACAATTATAGGTAATAATTTATAGAAACTACATGTTAAAACTAAAATACTTTATTATTAATGCTTAAGAATTTGGAAGCGTAATTAACAAATAATTTTGGAATGCATGTGGTTAATTTATTTGAATTCACAACAAATAAAAAATATTTAAAAAAAAAGAGTGACTAGATACGTATAATTTACAATCCTGGATAAATGACTATAAAGTCAAAGAAAATATTCATTAATAAAATAAAGTCTGGAATTAAATTTTGAATAATAGTGTGCCAAATAATTAAAAAAAACTATTTTCAAATAAAATAATTAATATTATAAAATTTATGATTATTTTATAGAAAAAAATATTATTTTCCAATATTTAAAATTTATTATAAAAATTTTGTAATTATATTATTTTGAATTATAGTTGACATGTAAATAACTTGTGCCTAAATCAATTAACAAATCGATCTCCATGGGTTTCTCAATATAATATTTTTCATTTTTTAACAATTTAAAGTTCTAAGCAACATGGTCAAACCAAACTCTAGTTCCTAAGTGCACCTTATAAGAAGGCTGTAAGGAAAAATCTATTCAAGACTCAATTTGATTAGCTAAAGTTCTGGAACAATTACCAGATTTCACAAAATGCACAATTTGAATTTCCTATTTTACCCCCTTAGCGCCCCCCCCCCCCCCCAACAAATATATTATCTTTTACCCCAATTGTACCCAAGTTTTATATATTTATAAATTTTACAATATTTATAATTTATAATATATATGGTGAATTTTTAACGTGTATGAATTAAAATTAATAAATATAGTGCATAGGCATATTATGTGATATATGGTTTTGACCGGGTTTGACTACCAATAGTCGATGTTTACCTTGTTGAATAGGTGTAGGGGTCAATTAAATGAGAACAACGGGCTTTGATTTGCTTAGGTTAAGTAGTGTAAGTTACCTCTTTGTCCTCTGAAAGATCTGGCCTTCAACGGAATTATTCTTTTTGTTGAAAATCCCGACTCCTATTCATAACATAACATAGCAAAAGTAGCCATCAATTTTCTGTGCACTATACGTATTTAATTTCCATTTCTACTACAAATACACACTATCACATAATCACAAATTCAAGAATTCATTAAGACTAAACAACATAATAAAACACTATTTACAAAGAATGCTGTTGTTTGATTCGTTCCCTTTAATTTCGATTTTTGACAAGATCAAAGTAAAAGAAAAAAAAATAAAAGTAATTACATAAAAAAATAGATGTTTGATTTCGAGTTTACTGTCTTTTTTAACACTCAAAGTTCTGTATCTATGCGTCACTCTTTCTGCGTGCGTTTCTCTTTCTCCTCTTTTCTTTCGTTCTTTTTCATTTATTTTTAATGTTAGAACCAATATACTTCTCAAATTAACCTCAAATTTAGCCTTGACATTATTTAAATTCACACACACACACAAACACGATAAGATCGAAGGAAGTTGAAAACATCCGGAAATTTCAGCACCATCGTCTTCAAATCATACGAGGATTAAGTTATTTTTAGAAATTAATTAATTGTATATTTTGTGGTGATTTGTGGTCGAGAGGGGACATCAGCATATGCCCACAAACAACTACCAAATCTAACCAGAAAACATAATCTCATGTTACTCATTTTGAATGTACATCAAAATAAAGAAAAATTCTTAGTCGGACCTGATTTAGTCGAACCCAACTAAACACGTGACAAATATATTAAAATGATTGATCATATCCCCTAAACTATCCAACAATCACAACGTAAATGTACAAATACTCACCATGTAATTATTATTGGTTCAATCAAATCGAGTGCTAGAATTTTCCAAAGTACCAATATTATTTGCCTGATTTTACCATTTCCCTCGAGATTTCAACAATATATAGCACATTAATGTGAGAAAAAACCATGGAAAAAAATATGAACAATAAAACACCAAATACTTCCATTTTTCCAGAATTTTTTCATAGCCAAAACACATTTACTAAAACAAAAGGCAACAATTGCTATAATATACCAAAAATAAATAAATAAATAAAAGAACTTACATCCAATGTACTGTTACATGCCATAAGTTGTTATAATAACGACGGAAGAACATTTCAATGTGTAATGAATGGTGTATGCACCAAATATATTCAATAAGATCACTGCTCGTTATATTATGATCATGTTCAGTGTTAAATATAAATCAAGAAAATGCATATTTTCACTTTTGATATATATAGTGACAATTATAAATTTAACTCAAAATCCTCTAATCAAATTTGAACGTGCTGCGAATCAATTACATTGCCAAACATAAATTAGAATAAAAAACATTTATTAAATAAATGGATTTCTTTTAAATTTTACTCAACAATAATATAGTTAAAGAAAAATAAATAAATAAATAAGAAAAATTAAGGAGAGAGTGCTTTTTTTTCTTGAAGTGGCCGGTGTGCATTTTGCATTATGAGGAACCTTGGAAAAATTGTGAACTTTTTTTTTTCCTTGTTTATTTCTTGTATCATTTCAATATATATATATATATGTATATTATATAAATGTGTGTATGTTTCTATCCATTAGACATCGACGGAAAATGAGTTTTATCACAACACTCATCAGTAATCTCCCTTCTGAAATGAACTTCTGTCATAAAACTAATCTCCAACAACTTTAACAATTGTTTACAGAAAAATGCTCTCTATTGGTGTAACGTATCTCAAGAAATTAACAAGGGGCAATGAAAAATTTTTAGAAGAAAATATCATAAACAAAATTTTATTAACAGGATTAAAGTAAAAGATAAAAAAAAAGATAAAATACCTTAAGGTGAAGAAAGAAGTTGGGATTTGAAACTGGAAATGGACACACACGCGCAGACGGGGAGAGAGAGGGAGATGGAGAGGGAGGGAGGTTGGAAAGGAATTAAGAAAAAGAAGAAAAAGAAGAAGAAGAAGAAGAGAGAGACCGGTTTGTTGGTTTTTTTGGCAGTGTAGGTGGCGGATGGGAGTTTTCAGATTTGGGTTCAGTAAGTGGAAAATACAGTGTAAAAGAGCTAGTAGATCCTTTCTTTTTCCTTTTTCCTTTTTTTTTGTTTTATTTTTTTTTTTTTTTGTTTTTTTTTTTCCCTCTCTCGTGATGCTGGGAGGATTGGTAGGTGGTGGGTGGTCTGTGAGAGGATGATAGTGTGGATGGTGATGAAGACGATGGCTCCAAAAGAAAAGGAAGGAAAAAAAAAAATCAACCATAAGTAGAAAATATAGAAAGCAGAGAAAAAGAAGAAGCTAATTGATGATAACTTCTATTTCTGGAAGAATGTTAGCTCCTGCACGTGCTAGCAAGTTAGGACCTTAGGCATTTTGCAGCGAAATTAGAGGAGGGAGAAGGTGTTCACTGGCTACTCAACGTACATGTGGTTTTTGAGTGCAGAAAAAGTGCATTTTATTTTCATTTCTTGGAAAATTGAACAATTTTATTTCTTATTTATTTTTATATAAATTAAAAGGCATGTCTTATTTACTAATGCCACATAATTATTTTAATGTACAATACTTTTTTTATTAATATTTCATATTTAATTGTTTCTTTAATATATCATTTATCAAGTAATTTTGTATCATCTTTAATTAAAGAAGAAGAACAATTTGTGAACAAAGTTGCGTGCATAAAAATATGTTTTTCTCTCCAATAAAGTAATAAAGTCTATAACTTGCAGAAGCAGTAAAAGCCTATTGTGAAAGCGTTGTGAAATTTGGCTATGCCAAGAATATTTTATGAGCAACAATTGAGGTGGGTGGAAAGGAATTAATAAGCTCGCTACAAAAAAGTAAAAAAGAAAAGTTAATTCTAATATACTTAGTGAAATTATAAAAATTATCATATATTATACAATTATAAAGAGTTTTATTTTGTCCTGGAAATAATTTACACAAATCAATAGGTGCAATAATTATGTTCAAATTGCCAAATTAACAAGTAGTAATGTATATTCGTATATTAATTTAATATAAATATCTTTGTATGTAATACTTTTATCTATCATATATTGTCATAGTAGGATAACATCACAAATTAAAAATCATATTAATGTAATAATTAAAATTTTAATAATATATTTTTATTGATTCAATAATTTAATAAATATTTATATTTTTATATCATTAAAATTAGGCACGTGATTAAATTATGTGTTTATTCTATTTTGCAAACACATCAAATGTGTTTGAACTGCAATTACTAATTAATTAAGTATATATATACACACTGCAAATCAGTTGTCCAAACACGGCTCTAGTATTCGCCAGCCCCTGTGCGGAGGACGAAACATTTCACATACGTTTTCTCAGATCTAAACAATCTCCATCTTTAAAAAAATCTGAATTTGTATTGTTTGCATTCGTCACAACTCACAAGTGCCGAAATAATTTCCAATAAGATTTTGTGGTCCCCTCCACATAACTAAGTTTTTGAGAAATATAAATACTCAAACGTGGAAAGAGGCTTTGAATTTAGTTGAACTAGCACCTGCCAAACACTATTACCGTCATTTCCTTTCACTCATCATTTAATATATCACAATACATATTCGTGTTGTTTTAAATCATATTTTGAGAATAGATTTCGTAGAAGTTTTGAAAATCATTATAGACGTGCAAAGCACGTGCAGTTTTCTAGTATATATACATATATATATATATATATATATAGAGAGAGAGAGAGAGAGAGAGTAATATCTTGGAATTCCTCTACAAGCTCCGTAGGCAAGCCAATTTCCTCAATTGATGCACCGTCCAGAGAGAATATTTTATACTTCTTTCTCCTTCTGCGTGACAGAGAAATACGTTTACCCATAAAAAGAGGAAAAAAAAATGTAACAGAGAAATACGTTGAGCTCACGCACTCTTGCTTTTTTCAATCTCCTCCACCAAACTCCCAAATGAAACCTCAAATTTTTGCATCATAATGAAAAATTGTTAATTGTTGAACTCAATTCTTACCACCAGTTTATCACCTCAAGTTTCTGTGGGACAAATAACAGAGTATAAAATTGAAGGAAAAGTCTAAACTTCTTCTATTTCATTGATAATTGACTCGATGACTACACTCGCATCTTGGATGTTAGGGTCTGTAGGAGAGTCGGGAGGGGAAGGGTCTGTAGGAGACTCAGGAAGGGAACCCATTTCTGAAAGGCTTGGCTCGGGTGCAACTTTCTGAGGGTCGAGCTATTAGGGCGGCCCGTTGGGTTGTGTATTTCAGACGTACAAATATACTGACATTTGTAACAATTCGAACACAAACCCAATAAAGTTCAGAAACTGTACAAAGCAATAAAAACAAATTCATTATTACAAATAAAAAATAATACATTAATCAAAATTTAATTGATAGTTATAAATTTAATTTTACTAATTGCCACAATTGTATTTTTTCGGACCAAGCCATATGCAGACCATATAGCTCCATTGAGCGTTAGAAAGAAGGATAGCGGGAATGACATAAATTCCACGTTGTGCATCCTAAGAACTTCGACCTATTTTAAGAGAGAGATTAAAAAGCAATAAACAAAAAACAACTAAATATATTTTTATGCTTATAGAAGTAGTTTAATTAAAATCTTACCACGTTGCTTAAAGGCGATATGTACACATCCCGCAATTACCTTTCGCCTATATCCTCTGAACACAAAAAATGTGAAGAGGATAATGAAGCTGACTAGGCCTAAACTGGGACCTAGTAACTTAGTAGTACAAATCTACAAAGAAATATAAAAAAATAGCACTGTCAAATTATGTATTTTTATTTTAGACTATTGCATACAATTTTGTATAGTGATATTATGTTCTTACCCGAAGCTCATTAGGTGCATAATAAATGTACATGATTTCGATTTTGCATCATATCAAGCTAATAGAAGGTAGTATGACTGAGTTTGTCAGACATGCATAGTAAATCCATAGAATTGCAGAGAAAAGCGCGACTATATAGGCTATTGACTTATGCCCTATAGTCGACTTTTCTCTATAAATACTAATGAATGTGAGCCTGCACAAAAGGATTAGTTAGTATGAAAACAATTCAATTAGTTTTATTAAAAGAAATTAAATGATATCTACCAAAAAAAAAATTAAATGATTAATACTAATTCTTACACTGGAGCAAGATACACCAATAGCGATACAAAATTGCCTGCATAAGAAAGAAAATAGATAAACAGTGATAACAAAAGAGGAGAAATTAATACCCAAAAAATCAATAAATGAAAAAAAAAAAACCAACTAGAGTTATGCAAAATAATCGATTTGTTTAACTAAATAACCCAATAAAAGCTCAAATTTGTCGACCTGAAAAAGCCATCACAACTAAAACGCAAAATATAAGTTAGCTACAAAAATCTCAAAATACAGAAACATTTTCAATGAAGAGATCCGAGTTATGATAGTTTTATGAATTTATTTTAAACATTGTAAATGCGTCATGCAATCAAAAGTTTTTATTTTTACTTTACTGTAAACATTAAGTTGTCCTCATAAAATGTTTAGTTCATTAAATAGACGAAAAATGGGAAAACTATCAAATAAGAAATGAACAATTGCTCATAGTGAGATTCCTTCTATGCTTTTCGTTACCCAATTTCTACCTACTGTTGTCAAAATATAATGATTGTTTCTTTTTCTTTTATTATTTCATATTTGTTGGGATTAAGCAAGAAAATATGATTAAATTAATTTTTACTTTTTAGTTCCCTCCTCTCTTTTCTTTTCTCATTTTCCCACTTTTTCATTTTTCATTCTCTCTAATTTCTTGCTTCACTCCCCCATCTCTCCTCCCCACCCATTTTCAGCAACTGCAATCACATACAATTGCACACAACAAGACATGTAGGGAAAAAGGTTTGTATAGCCTTTTGCCCTTTCAATTCCCCGCCAACACAGCAGCACGCATTCACACTAGTACACAAAACAAAGCTCACTAACAAATATACATTTAGGCAAAAGCCATGGCAAAGATAGCCCTCCTTGTTCTCCTATTCTTTTTATGAAGATGGATTTTGAAGTTATTTGAAAGTGACTCACCTTCAATCAGATTCTCCTAAAATTATTATTATTTTTTTATATAAAAAAAATGATTACTTTTAGAATATTTTTATTGAACACTCATGTCGCCATCTCATTTGAAATGACTTGCATGCCCATTACATCAATCTGATTCATTGATGGGATTCTTTTAGTTTCTTTTTGCATTTTTCACAGATTTTTCAAAAAGGAAAAAAAGAAAAGAAAAGAAAATTGGTGCGCATAATCACAAGGTACGCAGTTAATTTTATAAAGAAAATTATGGGGTGGTTACTTACGTCATTTGTCTGCATCTATCAACTATGTATTGTCAACTACAATTGGTGGTTATTTTTTTATGCTATATGCAACACCCTTTCGATATAATTCAGACTGCGATATTCGGATTAAAAGATTTAATGAGAAAATTAAAAAAAAGGGGGGGGGGGGGATAAAGTAAGAGTGCAAAAAATTAAAGCATAAAGTTGCATCATTTAAAGTGAGGTAAATATCTCTAACTTTCTTTTTTGATTAAAATTTCAGATTCAAATTTTGGGTAATAGTCGAATTAACAGCTAAACTTCTTACTTAAGAGTCTTCAAAGTTCACAACTAAAAGAATATTTGTTGCAACATGACAAAATATTATTAAAGTGAATATTATAGCACTTTTAATTTCTAAATACTAACTAAGAGTGTTCTGCAACAAGGCAATTCAATAGTCTATTTTACCATGTTAAAATGTCACAAAATAACTTTACAGTTAAAAATTTAGTTTAGTTTATTTTGAGATAATTCTTATCAAATATTATAATTATTGGTTAATTAAAATACTTTTTAAAAGTATCAATACATTGACTTCCAGAAGCTAACTACAGTAAAAGGTGAGGATACATGATTGTATGCTCTCCTTTTGACTACTTGCAGTTGCAGTTCTTAAGATTTTGGATGCTTCAATTTTGAGCCGAGTTGTACTTTGTTGCAAACAAAAAGGCTCATGAGCTTAAAATATTATCTTTGTTACCGTGGACAGGAGTTGGACAAGAAATTTTGAAATTTTCAATTACTAAGAAAATTTCTCATTGATCAATTTATTTTTGTTATGTTATATATGTCCTAGGTTGTCTAAAATCATTAACATAAATATTTCCTGGATATTGTGCATTTCGCATAAGTTTTTGACAATATTACATGTTCATACAAATCACAATCAATTTATAAATACACATACTAGAAAAATGCACGTGTATAATTATTTTTAAAAAACTATAATTATGAAATTTTTAAACCATTGCAAGAAGGAGTTTGATGCAATACTATAATTTATATAATGGTAGAAAATGTTCATAATATAGTGTTTTGAAAATCATTATAGACGTGCAAAGCACGTGCAGTTTTCTAGTGTGTGTGTATATATATATATATATATAGAGAGAGAGAGAGAGAGAGAGAAATATCTTGGAGTTCCTCTATAAGCTCCGTAGGCA
This sequence comes from Petrea volubilis, assembly GCA_026212405.1. Classification (NCBI taxonomy): domain Eukaryota; kingdom Viridiplantae; phylum Streptophyta; class Magnoliopsida; order Lamiales; family Verbenaceae; genus Petrea; species Petrea volubilis. The sequence goes on from CM047870.1 coordinate 10,748,043, forward strand.
CGTCAATTTCCTCAATTGATGCACCGTCCATTTCCAAGTCACTAGACTCTTCGGCACCAATATCCTATATAGGTGCACAGCCCATTTCCAAGTCACTAGACTCTTAGGCTGAAGCCTGTTGGGACTGTTCTTGAGGCAATGAGTATCAGAACAAACAATAGAGGAAAACCTACAAGAAACCAAATACGAATCCCAGAGCATTTGGAACCCGTATAAATCAATAGAAAATCACATTAGAAAATATGAAATATTACTATTAATTAGTTAAAATTTAATTAAAAGTTATTTTTTAATTAAACTTACTGCTACGATTAAGTCCTCTCCAATAAAGCCATAGGCTGACCAAATGGCTCCATTCAATGCTAAACCCAATGGCAATGGGAATGGCATGAATTACACATTGTGTGTTTGAATAATTTCAACCTGTGTGAAAAAGGGAAAAAAGGGTTAGCAAGTGATAAAATAAACTATGGAAACTTATTTTATTTTTTCACTCTTAAGGGAGCAAGTGTAATTATTCTTTCCATGTTGGACAAAGGTGATACATACACGGCTACAGAGTAAACGATGCGTATATATCCTACAATCACGAGTCTTGAAAAACCACCTATGGCAAAATTTGTGGCAAGTGTAATAAATACTAGTAGGCCCACACCACAACCTAGTCCTTTCGCGATACGACTCTGCAACAAATTATTACAAATTAGTATTATTGAATATGTTTTACTTGTTTATGTAGCAACTACATATATAGTTATATAATAATACTACATACCCGGTCCGCATAGGGTGCATAATAAATGTATATGGAAACGTATATTGTTTCCACAATACATCCAACGGAGAAGTTGGCCACTTGCATGATTGCAACTAATTTCAACTTTGAGAAATATACCCACGATATGGAATAACATAGTGCAATCATGTAAGGTGCCGCCGAAAATCTCATAGTCAATTTTTCTTTATATATTTTTATAAACGTCGGGCTGCAATGAAGAATCAATTATTAAAGTTATGTGTAGTTCAATTCAAGAGAAATTAAATTTTTTTTATCGAGATGCTTACATTGGAGAGAGATACATTAATCCTAATACAATGCAATTAACCTTCACAAAAATAAAAAAGAGTTGAATAATTAAATTATTGTAAACAAATTGAAGGAAAGAAGTTAAAAAAAATCATAAAATTTTACCTACAATGCCTACGACTCGTAGAACTGCTTGTTGGTGTAGAAGGTACATAAATACTGAAAACAAAAATAAATACAAGAATTTATCAAAATATTGTAACAATGGACTACTTCCTAAATGAAACTTCCTGAAATGGTTGATAAATCCAACAATTATAATTTGGAATTTAGATTAATCTTTAATTTGTTGGAAAATAAATCTCTATTCCCTTATTAAGCTTCTAAATATCCCAATACATCCTTTTTACGTCCCTACAAGGGCGCCCATTAAAATTTTAATTTTTCTTATGGGGATGCATTCATAATTTGAAAAAATGAGAGGAGGATTGGACTGTTTATTTAAAGAAAGGGATAACTTGTAGCATTTTGGAAATTTTATCATTTTTGGTCAAATTAAGTACGTACTATTTGATTTTAGTCTTATTCGATTTATTTGTATCATATTTGGTCCCATATCTCAGAATAATTATCAATTTGAGTCTTCATTTACATTTTCCATCCAATTTTTAACGGTGAATGTCACATGGCCATTATTTCTTGCATTTGAAGGAAAAAAATTATAGCAATCCCCCTTCTAGTTGCCTCGAAATAACGTTGACCCCCTAGATAGTTTCAAACCTTACACTCACCTCGGAATATTGTGGGGAGTGAGCCCCTGCTTGTAGCCTTTGGTTTCAAGGTATTTCTAAGTTTTTTTTGTTGGTTTTGATTCTTTATTGTGTAAATATTTTCATTTTGATTGTTGTAATTTGTTTCATTGATTGGTTTGTAATTTTTGATATTTTTGGTTAGTCTAAGTTCATAGGTTTAGAAATAGGAGGTAACTTTAAACTCATAAATAAGAGCTTAAGGGAACGAGTGAATGTTTTCATGTTTTTCAAGTCATTTATGTAATGTTTGTAGAGAGGTTAAAAAAGCAGATGTTAATTATCTAGTGGTAGCTTTAGTTTTAATGGAGTTTTCGAAAGGACTTTTGGTGAACTTGCAATTCTATTTCTTAGTTTATGCAAGTAGATGTGGATATGTACTTGCTTTCGTTGAGAAGTTTGGTGCAACTCCTATTAATTATGACTTGATTATCATTTTTCATTTTAAGAAATCTAGTGCCTAGACTAGAATGGCAAGATTATATTTTGGTGTGTAAAAGTATCCATAGGCTTTTGAAATGATATTCTATTGTATAGCGGTAGCAAGAATTATGAGAATTGTGTCTTTAAGTACCATTGAATTGAATATAAATACATAAGTATTACTATACATCCCTGTATATTTAATTATGAATCAACTATTGTTAAGTTATGTGTGAAGGAATTCTATGAATTAATATAGGTGGCAAGTGTAAGATTGGAAAACTTTAGAGAGGGGGTGGGGGGGGGGGACTATTGTTTGTAGACAAATTGTAAGGGGGTTAGTGTAATTTTTCTTAAGGGGATGCATTTATAATTTGAAAAATGAGAGGAGTATTGGACTGTCATATTAAAAGAGAGTGATGACTTGTAGCATTTTGCAAGGGATCCAAATGTAACTAACCATTATAGCTTTCTAAGGATGAAAGAAACAATGATCTCTACTATTTTTTGGGACGAAGATGGATATATGCCAATGTGTGTGTGTGTGTGTGTGAGTTTTTAATTTCAAGCAAGTGTTGCCATTTGATCCATTGTTATTTCAGTGCCATAGAAGTAATTTTAATTGTCAGGCCAACAAACATCACATTGGTAAGCGAGCATGCACATAGTAACAATAAAGCTAGCAGAATTAACATTCCATCATAGATGAATAATAGGAAATAATCAGATGAATGAGATAATTACCTTAACTTAAGTGATCGGGTGGTTCTTATTGCTTGCATTTCAATGTTACTGGAAGCGAGAGCTAGAATGTACATTTATTATCAGTGTAATGTAAAGTTAAAATAAATAAACAAAAAATGTCAAAAAGAACGAGTCCATTACACCGAGCCCCAATGAAATTTGTAAGTAAGACTATTGCTTCTACGTCCGATTCGATTTTCAGAATATTGAATACGGGTTAGCTTAGTGGCAGGTAAAGAAATGTTTTTGAGGTGATTTTCATAAAATGCTATTAACCCAAGGTTCCACATATTAAACCGAATTCTTGAATACTAATTTATTAAATGTACTTTAGTAAATAATCAGTCAAAAATTGATCATCGACGCATTGGTCACCAATTGATCTCGAGTCACAAATCTCTCATGAATTTATTGTAAACATTATCAGTGAGTCAATCACAAGTTTTTATTTTTATATTACTATAAACATTATGTTGTCCTCCTAAAATGTTTTACTCATTAAATAGACAAAACATGGAAAAAATAAAAAATAAAAAGAAAAGAAATGAACAATTGCTCAAAATACTGCATTTTTATTTATAAAATGTATGTGTCACATTTAACTTTCTTAAAAATACTGTAACCTAAATTTTTTTATCTTATACTAAAAGATTTTTCACTACCCCACTTTTGATTACGCTTTCTAAACCGTATGAGTAAACATTTTACTAGGCTTTAGTCTGTAGTTTTAAAATTTTATAAAAGACCATATTTTCAATTGTTACCATAAGTGATATATAGCTAGAACTAATAAGCTTATAAAAGATTTTACTTTGGCAACATATTAGCTCAACTCACAGTATTCTAGAAAATAGGCATACATGGATAATTAATTGTTTAAATCTCGACATATATACAACAACTTTTGAACTCAAATTGTACGTGGCATTGTTATACCAAAACATGAGTCATTAGAGATGGCTCTTTTAGTCTGGTCGTTCGGGTTTCCGGCCAACATACCGTTCTTGTTCAAATTTCACAAGCATTGCTCAAAAAGACCTCATACATAAAACTAAATACACAAACTATATTGTAATAGCAATATGGTCAAGTAGTGTGCACACTATATACAACAATTTTTAAACTTGAACTGTACATATCTTTGTTATACCAAAACACGAGTCATTAGAGATGACTCTGTCCTAGTTTCCAGCTAATATACCATTCTGGTTCAAGGGTTCAATTTTGGTTTGGTCCCAAAATAAAACATACATATGCTAAATTTAATACAAAATAAAAACAACATATGATTATAGATCTTAGGAGCAACCAAGAGGCAAAAATACCATATTGCCACGTAATAAACTCGAGTTCAATTCCTACGGCTACCATTTTTTTTTGTACATGGATAATTAATTTGTTTGAACCTCGACATATATACAACTTTTGAACTCGGATTGTACGTGGCATTGTTATACCAAGACATGAGTCGTCAGAGATGACTCTTTTCCGTCTGGTTGTCCTAGTTTTCAGCCAATATACTGTTCTTGTTCAAATTTGACAAGCACCGCTCAAAAAGACCTAATACATAAAGCTAAATACACAAACTATACTATAATAGCAATATGGTCACGTAGTGTGCATACTATATACAATGATTTTTGAACTCGAACTATACGTGGCTTTGTTATACCAAAACACGAGTCATTAGAAATGACTCGTTTCGTCTGATCGTCCTGGTTTCCAGCCGATATACCGTTCTGGTTCAAGAGTTCAATTTTAGTTTGGTCCCAAAATAAAATATACATATGTTTAATTTAAGACAAAACAAAAACAACATATAATTATAGATAGAAAATACTATATTGCCATATAATAAACCCAAGTTCGGTCCCAAAATAAAATATACATATGCTTAATTTAAGACAAAACAAAAACAACATATAATTATAGATAGAAAATACTATATTGCCATATAATAAACCCAAGTTCGATATTCATGGCTGCAATTTTTTTTTTTTTTTTTTTTTTTGCATCTAATATGCCATTTGTGTTATCAACAGAAAATGTAAGCTGAAAACGTAAGGTAGCTTGGTGGCAGAGACACTGTATTGCAACCAAAAAAACCCCTTCCTTTTTTTTTCTTTTTTTTCAATTGGCCTGATGCTAGTTCGATCCCCAATACAAATAACCAACGCAGATAACAGCGATAGATGATCGGGTAACAACCAGCGGTTGCTGCTGCAATTGCCCAACTTCATTGTCTCAGGTACTAGACCCACTGTTTACAATTATTTGGTTCTGGTCCCCTTTTTTTTCCTTTTGTTACGGCCCTTGGAGATATATACATATATATATATATATATATATTTAAAAAGTAATTCAGATTTTATGAATTATCAAGAAATCATGCGGAATTACAATTATTAGGTTCTGGTCCCCTGTTTTTTTTCTTTTGTTACATCCCTTGGAGATATATATATATATATATAAACAGTAATTCAGATTTTATGAATTATCAAGAAATCATGCGGAAAAATTTTATGGATCAATTTCTTTTATCCTTGATGAATACATAAATAAAACCACATAATGACATGAAATCAAATGAGATTTATGAATATGAACATACATCCACAATAAACATATATATATATATATATATATAACCGTAACTAATAAGCTTATAAAAGATTCAACTTTAAACTAAAATCATAAGCAATATTCCATTATTTCTTAAAAATTTACAACCAAAAATAATAAACGATTAAAGGCTACACTTTAAACTAAAACTTTAAGTAGTGCATAATTATTGCTTACATTTTTACATGTATCTATAATTGATAAATTTATAAAAGACTACGCGTTAAAGTAAAATCATACACAAGACGTATCGCGGATGTTTCTACAATCATAGGTAATAATTTATACATGTTAAAACAAAAATACTTTATTATTAATGCTTAAGAATTTGGAAGCGTAATTAACAAATAATTTTGGAATGCATGTAGTTAATTTTATTTGAATTCACCACAAATAAAAAATATTTAAAAAAAAAAGAGTGACTAGATACGTATAATTAACAATCCTGGATAAATGACTATAAAGTCAAAGAAAATATTCATTAATAAAATAAAGTCTGGAATTAAATTTTGAATAATAGTGTGCCAAATAATTAAAAAAAAACTATTTTCAAGTAAAATAATTCATATTATAAAATTTATGATTATTTTATAGAAAAAAAATATTATTTTCCAATATTTAAAATTTATTATAAGATTTTGTAATTATATTCTTTTCAATTATAGTTGACATGTAAATAACTTGTGCCTAAATCAATTAACAAATCGATCTCCATGGGTTTCTCAATATAATATTTTTCATTTTTTAACAATTTAAAGTTCTAAGCAACATGGTCAAACCAAACTCTAGTTCCTAAGTGCACCTTATAAGAAGGCTGTAAGTAAAAATCTATTCAAGACTCAATTTGATTAGCTAAAGTTCTGGAACAATTACCAGATTTCACAAATGCACAATTTGAATTTCCTATTTTACCCCCTTAGCGCCCCCCCCCCCCCCTCCCAACAAATATATTATCTTTTATCCCAATTGTACCCAAGTTTTATATATTTATAAATTTTACAATATTTATAATTTATAATATATATGGTGAATTTTTAACATGTATGAATTAAAATTAATAAATATAGTGCATAGGCATATTATGTGATATATCGTTTTGACCGGGTTTGACTACCAATAGTCGATGTTTACCTTGTTGAATAGGTGTAGGGGTCAATTAAATGAGAACAACGGGCTTTGATTTGCTTAGGTTAAGTAGTGTAAGTTACCTCTTTGTCCTCTCAAAGATCTGGCCTTCAACGGAATTATTCTTTTTGTTGAAAATCCCGACTCCTATTCATAACATAACATAACAAAAGTCGCCATCAATTTTCTGTGCACTACGTATTTAATTTCCATTTCTACTACAAATACACACTATCACATAATCACAAATTCAAGAATTCATTAAGACTAAACAACAGAATAAAACACTATTTACAAAGAATGTTGTTGTTTGATTCCTTCCCTTTACAGCATATATATACTTTCCTCTAAGCAATTAATGTATACAAATTTCGATTTTTGACAAGATCAAAGTAAAAGAAAAAAAAAATAGAAGTAATTACATAAAACATTGGAACTTAGGTTGCCTCCTAGTTTACTGTCTTTTTTAACACTCAAAGTTCTGTATCTATGCGTCACTCTTTCTGCGTGTGTTTCTCTTTCTCCTCTTTTCTTTCGTTCTATTTCATTTATTTTTAATGTTAGAACCAATATACTTCTCAAATTAATCTCAAATTTAGCCTTGACATTATTTAAATTCACACACACACACAAACACGATAAGATCGAAGGAAGTTGAAAATATCCGAAAATTTCAGCACCATCGTCTTCGAATCATACGAGGATTAAGTTATTTTTCAGAAATTAATTAATTGTATATTTTGTGGTGATTTGTGGTCGAGAGGGGACATCAGCATATGCCCACAACCAACTACCAAATCTAACCAGAAAACATAATCTCATGTTACTCATTTTGAATGTACATCAAAATAAAGAAAAATTCTTAACCGGACCTCATTTAGTCGAACCCAACTAAACACGTGACAAATATATTAAAATGATTGATCATATCCCCTAAACTATCCAACAATCACAACGTAAATGTACAAATACTCACCATGTAATTATTATTGGTTCAATCAAATCGAGTGCTAGAATTTTCCAAAGTACCAATATTATTTGCCTGATTTTACCATTTCCCTCGAGATTTCAACAATATATAGCACATTAATGTGAGAAAAAACCATGGAAAAAAAATATAAATAATAAAAACACCAAATATTTCCATTTTTCCAGAATTTTTTCATAGCCAAAACACATTTAATAAAACAAAAGGCAACCATTGCTATAATATACCAAAAATAAATAAATAAATAAATAAAAGAACATACATCCAATATACTGTTACATGCCATAAGTTGTTATAATAACGACGGAAGAACATTTCAATGTGTAATGAATGATGTATGCACCAAATATATTCAATAAGATCACTCCTCGTTATATTACGATCATGTTCAGTGTTAAATATAAATCAAGAAAATGCATATTTTCACTTTTGATATATATAGTGACAATTATAAATTTAACTCAAAATCCTCTAATCAAATTTGAACGTGCCGCGAATCAATTACATTGCCAAACATAAATTAGAATAAAAAACATTTATTAAATAAATGGATTTCTTTTAAATTTTACTCAACAATAATGTAGTTAAAGAAAAATAAATAAATAAATAAGAAAAATTAAGGAGAGAGTGCTTTTTTTTCTTGCAGTGGTCGGTGTGCATTTTGCATTATGAGGAACCTTTGAAAAATTGTGAACTTTTTTTTTCCTTGTTTATTTCGTGTATCATTTCAAATATATATATATATATATGTGTGTGTGTGTGTGTGTGTGTGTATGCTTCTATCTATTAGACATCGACGGAAAATGAGTTTTATTGCAACACTCATCAGTAATCTCCCTTCTGAAATGAACTTCTGTCATAAAACTAATCTCCAACAACTTTAACAATTGTTTACAGAACAATGCTCTCTATTGGTGTAACGTATCTCAAGAAATTAACAAGGGGCAATGAAAAATTTTTAGAAGCAAATATCATAAACAAAATTTTGTTAATTAACAGGATCAAAGTAAAAGAAAAAAACAAGATAAAATACCTTAAGGTGAAGAAAGAAGTTGGGATTTGAAACTGGAAATGGACACACACGCGCAGACGGGGAGAGAGAGGGAGATGGAGAGGGAGGGAGGTTGGAAAGGAATTAAGAAAAAGAAGAAGAAGAAGAAGAGAGAGACCGGTTTGTTGGTTTTTGGGAGAGTGTAGGTGGCGGATGGGAGTTTTCAGATTTGGGTTCAGTAAGTGGAAAATATAGTGTAAAAGAGCTAGTAGATCCTTTCTTTTTCCTTTTTCCTTTTTTTTTGTTTTATTGTTTTTTTGTTTTTCCTCTCTCGTGATGCTGGGAGGATTGGTGGGTGGTCTGTGAGAGGATGATAGTGTGGATGGTGATGAAGACGATGGCTCCAAAAGAAAAGGAAGGGGAAAAAAAAAAATCAACCATAAGTAGAAAACAGAGAAAAAGAAGAAGCTAATAGATGATAGTGTGGATAGTCGAATTAACAGCTAAACTTCTTACTTAAGAGTCTTCAAGGTTCACAACTAAAAGAATATTTGTTGCAACATGACAAAATATTATTAAAGTGAATATTATATCACTTTTAATTTCTAAAAACTAACTAAGAGTGTTCTGCAACAAGGCGATTCAACAGTCTATTTTACCATGTTAAAATGTCACAAAATAACTTTACAGTTAAAAATTTAGTTTAGTTTATTTTGAGAACATTCTTATCAAATACTATAATTATTGGTTAATTAAAATACTTTTTAAAAGTATCAATACATTGACTTCCAAAAGCTAACTACAGTAAAAGGTGAGGATACATGATTGTATGCTCTCCTTTTGACTACTTGCAGTTGCAGTTCTTAAGATTTTGGATGCTTCAATTTTGAGCCGAGTTGTACTTTGCTGCAAACAAAAAAGCTCATGAGCTTAAAATATTGTCTTTGTTACCGTGGACAAGAGTTGGACAAGAAATTTTGAAATTTTCAATTACTAAGAAAATTTCTCACTGATCAATTTATTTTTGGTATATTAGATATTTCCTAGGTTGTCTAAAATCATTAACATAAATATTTCCTGGATATTGTGCATTTCGCATAAGTTCTTGACAATATTATATTTTTAAACTAATACCGGATGAAGTACGCTTTCTTTGTTTGTACTCTTAAAATGCACATGTTCATACAAATCACAATCAATTTATTTATACACATACTAGAAAAATGCACGTGTATAATTATTTTTAAAAAACTATAATTATGAAAATTTTAAACCATTGCATGAAGGAGTTTGATGCAATACTATAATTTATATAATGGTAGAAAATGTTCATAATATAGTGTTTTGAAAATCATTATAGACGTGCAGAGCACGTGCAGTTTTCTAGTATATATACATATATATATATATATAGAGAGAGAGAGAGAGAGTAAAATCTTGGAGTTCCTCTACAAGCTCCGTAGGCACGCCAATTTCCTCAATTGATGCACCGTCCAGAGAGAATATTTTATACTTCTTTCTCCTTCTGCGTGATAGAGAAATACGTTTACCCATAAAAAGAGAAAAAAAAGATGTAACAGAGAAATACGTTGAGCTCACGCACTCTTGCTTTTTTCAATCTCCTCCACCAAACTCCCAAATGAAACCTCAAATTTTTGCATCATAATGAAAAATTGTTAATTGTTGAACTCAATTCTTACCACCAGTTTATCACCTCAAGTTTCTGTGGGACAAATAACAGAGTATAAAATTGAAGGAAAAGTATAAACTTCTTCTATTTCATTGATAATTGACTCGATGACTACACTCGCATCTTGGATGTTAGGGTCTGTAGGAGAGTCGGGTGGGGAAGGATCTGTAGGAGACTCAGGAAGGGAACCCATTTCTAAAAGGCTTGGTTCGGGTGCAACTTTCTGAGGTTCGAGCTATAGGGCAGCCCGTTGGGTTGTGTATTTCAGACGTACAAATATACTGACATTTGTAACAATTCGAACACAAACCCAATAAAGTTCGAAAACTGTACAAAGCAATAAAAACAAATTCATTATTACAAATAAAAAATAATACATTAATCAAAATTTAATTGGTAGTTATAAATTTAATTTTACTAATTGCCGCAATTGTATTTTTTCTGACCAAGCCATATGCAGACCATATAGCTCCGTTGAGCGTTAGAAAGAAGGATAGCGGGAATGACATAAATTCCACGTTGTGCATCCTAAGAACTTCGACCTATTTTAAGAGAGAGATTAACAAGCAATAAACAAAACACAACTAAATGTATTTTTTTGCTTATAGAAGTAGTTTAATTTAAATCTTACCACGTTGCTTAAAGGCGATATGTAGACATCCCGCAATTACCTTTCGCCTATATCCTCTGAACACAAAAAATGTGAAGAGGATAATGAAGCTGACTAGGCCTAAACTGGGACCTAGTAACTTAGTGGTACAAAAATGTACAAAGAAATATAAAAAAATAGTACTGTCAAATTATGTATTTTTATTTTAGACTATTGCATACAATTTTGTATAGTGATATTATGTTCTTACCCGAAGCTCGTTAGGTGCATAATAAATGTACATGATTTCGATTTTGCCTCATATCAAGCTAATAGAAGGTAGTATGACTGAGTTTGTCAGACATGCATAGTAAATCCATAGAATTGCAAAGAAAAGCGCGACTATATAGGCTATTGACTTATGCCCTATAGTCGACTTTTCGCTATAAATACTAATGAATGTGAGCCTGCACAAAAGAATTAGTTAGTATGTCAACAATTCAATTAGTTTTATTAAAAGAAATTAAGTATATATATATACACACTGCAGATCAGTTGTCCAAACACGGCTCTAGTATTCGTCAGCCCCTGTGCGGAGGACAAAACATTTTACATACGTTTTCTCAGATCTAAACAATCTCCATCTTTAAAAAAATCTGAATTTGTATTGTTTGCATTCGTTCACAACTCACAAGTGCCGAAATAATTTCCAATAAGATTTTGTGGTGCCCTCCACATAACTAAGTTTTTGAGAAATATAAATACTCAAACGTGGAAAGAGGCTTTGAATTTAGTTGAACTAGCACCTGCCAAACACTATTACTGTCATTTCCTCTCACTCATCATTTAATATATCACAATACATATTCTTGTTGTTTTAAATCATATTTTGAGAATAGATTTTGTAGAAGTTTTTTTAGAATATAAAACTTATTATTAACTTTAACCGCATTTATAATAACATAAGAGGAATGTCTTTTACATCATATACATTATAATTTTTTAAATAATTTATATATGACTAAATAAAGGTAAAATAGCATCGTTGAGAAAATATTGCTATATATTAACTTTTAGGAACAAGGATAATATGTGCTCAATTGCCAGTACTTTTATCAATGTTGACTCATCTATCAGAGTTTATTGTTTTTTTTTTTCTTTTTTTCATTCAAATAGATTTCTAGGTGAAACCAAGCATATCTCTTGATCATCTATGTTAAATTTAAGAAAGTAAAATTTAAAATAATACCTCAAAAAGAACCATCCATACGTTTATATATTCTTTTATTTGTCATAATCTGTATCTACACTATTAATAAAGCATTTAGGGGTCTCATAATTATCAATCTCTTTGGTATCTCACACCCTCTCTAATTTATTTTCTCTCTCCTTCCCACTGTTAACATGTTTGATTTATTTTTTCCCCTTCTATCTCCTCTTTCGATATATATATATATATAAATATAGGTCTCTTTTATCATTTTTCTTTAATTTTTTACTTTCTTGTATTTGTTAATCTTATAATTTTATATTTATTTTAAATTACTTTTGTATAGTAAACTTAATAAAATACACTAAATAATTAAAATATATATATAATCGTGTAGAAAATATAATAAATATTTTAATTTTATATTCAAAATTTAAATTTATAATTAAATTATATTTTATTTTTATTTTGAATACACATCGAGTGTGTCCCGTTGATTAGTTATTAATGAAGCACCTATTAGGTCTAATAATCACATTAGTGTTTTCGATCTCTCCACTTTCTCATTTATATTCTCCCTCATTTTCTACTTGACGTGCTTTTAATTTCTTTATTTTCTCCTTATGTCTTCCCTACCAATATATATATATATATATATATATATATATCAACTTTTTATTTCTCACTGGCCCACCAAATAAGAGTACCCAAATTAATAATTATTAGCACATTTGGCTTTTGTCGGCTCATCAAGTGACAGTCGAAACATTATTATTGCCCATTACAGTCTCATTGACCCATAATATAAGAGCACGAAATTATTATAGTCCATTCGGACTTTAATGTCCCATTAAGTAATGATGCAAATATTATCACAACACATTTAGATTTCATTGGCTCAAGAGTTCGAAATTTTTAGTTGTACTTGAGAGTATAAATATAATTATAGACGTTTTGGGTGTTATTGGTCCACCGACAAAAGAGCTAAAAGATTGGCTGTCTTCGGCACATTTGGATATAATTGGCCCACTAAATAAGAGAACACAAATAACTATTGCCCATTTCGGCTTTATTTGCCCATCAGACAAGAGTACGCATATGATTAAAGCCTATTTTGGTCTCTTATCGACCCATCAAATAATAGCACAATAATTGTGACAACACATTGGGGTCTTACTGCTTCATCTCATAAGGATACAGAAACTGTGAAAAGCCCATTTTTAGCACGTAAAATAAGAGCACAAATATTTATATGACCCATTTTAGTCTTATAGGTCCATCAATTTACAGCACAAAACTTATTGTAGGGCTTTTCGGCGTCATTAGTTCATCAAACAAAGTAACCAAAAAATCCTTACGGGGCAATATGGGTCTTATTAGCTCACCAAATTAGAGTACAAAAGTTGAAGTAGCCCATTCATAGGTAATGGGCCCCCGAAATAGAGAGTACACAAATTATTTTAGCCTAGTTGATCTTATTGGTCCATCAAGAAAGATCAGAAATTGTGATGGGTCATTCAGTTAATACCAACAGGGGTACCTTATTTTAGACAAACTCTACCAGGGGGCTTCGAAAATAAGGTACCTTATTTTAGACAAGTGCAAGGAGTACCTTATTTTAGACAAACCCTTCTTTCTTTCTTTCTTTCTTGAATAGGGAGTAATACAACACATTCTAAACAATTATATCAATACTTCAAATTAAATGCAATGCTCACATCATTCATAACCATATTGAATACAAGGTCCGACTGTAAGCCACTATTCAAGAACAAATAACAAAGTTACTATAGTGTAGAAGAAATCCAAATTTGTGGAAATCGAACTTGTAATCCATTAATTACAAGACATACTTCTTGCAAACGAAACAATTTTTGAAAATTCTGTTGTGATTTATTGCAAACAAAACAATTTTAAAGTATTGTGAAACTATTGTGATTTTTGAAGATAATTTATATGAAATATCAAAATCAATGCATAATTAAAGTATTATCTAAAACGTCTCATTATTTGTTTTATATTAGATACTTATAAAAACAATGGTTATTGAATTTCAGGAGTATGTTTCAATGATCCATTAATCTCCGTCCAATTGTTCAAATAAATTGAACGTACTACATCTCATCCACTCAGAAATTAATTTTATCAATTATCTTACGTACCTTTTCTTTTTCTTTCTTTTTTTCTTGGTTCAAATTATCGTGCCTAAGAAATAGAGTTGTTGTTTTTATTATCTATATTATTAATAAAGTGTGAGAGTTCAAAACTTCTTTCTTTAATCCGTTTATTTGTGTAATTTCTAAATTGCCCATTTTTAAAAAAACAACTACAAGAATTGAAAAACCACCATTAGAGGTGTCAAATGGGCCGGGCCGGCCCACGAGCCCACCTGCCCAGCCCGGGCTGGCCCGGCCCAGGCCCTGCCTATGAACAGTGACAGGCGGGCTGGGCTGGGTTTTGGGTAGTGTTGTGGGCCCCTATTGGGCTTAATAATAATAGCCCAGCCCAGCCCGACCCAGGCCTGTAAAAACACGGAACCAGGCCCAGGCCCGAGCCCATGACCAGCTTGACCCAAGCCCGGTTTAGGCCCAGCACAGGCCCGGCCCAGGCCCGGTTTATGTGTATATATAATATAAAAAATTATACTTATAATTATAATTAGATAAATATATAATTATATTATACTTATAATTATAATTATATAAATATATAATTATATATAATATATATAATTATATATAATTATATATATTATATATAATTATATATTTATATAATTATAATTATAAGTATAATATATATAGAAAAGATTGGCTAGATCAAGAATATAGAGAAGAAGAATTGCATCGATTGGGAGAGAGATGGTTGCCACGTCAAAATAATGATTCGGATGATGAAACGGCATTTGAAACATCAACAATTGCAAGTACTTCGGCTACGGGGGAGGATTTCGATTTTGAAGCCATGTACTATCCACAAAATGCATAATACCAATAAGGAAGTTCTTCAATACCTTCTATGTACGATTGGGAAATGATCACGAATTAAAGTTGTATAAATTTTTGATGTAAAAATAATTTTTTTTGTTAAACCTTTATGCAATATTTTTTAAAGTTGTTATATGTACACTCTAATATTTTTAAGTTAATAAAATTTATTAGAGTATTTTTTTATAGTAAAATTTATTTTCATTTTATTATTCAAAAGTCAAAACTATAGTCTATAATATAAAAGTAATAAATACTTGAATAAGTTTAAGAAAAAAATACTAATTAATATTTAGATATGAAATATAAAGTATATAAGATAAGATATTTTTTAAAGTGATAAAAAAAAACCGAAGGCCCTGCCCGGCCGACCAGGCCCGACCCGCAAAGCCCGGCCCAGCCCACAAAACCTGGGTTCATGGGCTGAGCTGGGCCCAATCTCGTGTCTCCCAGCCCGGCCCAGGCCCGACCCACCTCCGGAAAAGCCCAGCCCGCTACAGTACCCGGGCCGGCCCAACCCGGCCCATTTGACACCTTTGACCACCATTAATTCTCCTACACATTTAATATTTTTTTCTTAGTTGTGTCACCACTATCTGCACAAACTCCTATTAATTTTTTTTTAATTTTTTTTTTTTTTGACCATGGTGAGAACTTGAATTTAGGGACTGATTTGTTTTGTTATTCATCATTATGAGGGGCTATTTTGCTATACTTTAAAATTTAAGGGTAAACACGAAATATGATAAAATTTGAGAGTGTAAAAATTAATTAATCCCAAATATTAAAATATTTGATCCAAATATTAAAATGTATTGAATATTTTTTTTATAAAATAAAAATAATTTTCGAACACTTTAAATGCGGAGAAACCCTTAAGCAAGCAAATTGACTTAAAAAAACCAGTTGTACATGATATGGAAGAAAACACAAAGAAAATAATAGTAGGGTTTGCGGCTGTGGATTTTCTATATACATTGATTTTGTGTGTGACAGACTCTCTCTCTCTCTCTCTCTCTATATATATATATATATATATATATGTTTGTTTTTTGGGGTCAAAGGCGTTTGCGTGTGGGTGTTGGAGACGATTTCAAGGAGAAAGTAGAGAGAGAGACGTCAAACCCTGCAATTATTGTCTTTTCACTCAATGAATATTTGTTTTGTTGGAATTGCCTTTTTCCTTCACATGTTACTTTGTTATTATTAACTTTCAAAACTCACATGTATGCCAAACAAATTCTCTCAACAAACGATTCTCCTTTTTACATTCTAATCCGCAAGGCGGCGAAGCAACCTGGAAAAAATTTTTGAATAAAAATCTACAGTGATTTTCGGGGCAGAATTAACATTTTTTTATTTAAAATTTTTATAGAATATTAAAGTTATTTTTTCAAAAACAATGGGCAAGATTTAAAATTTTTTAAAAATAAAATTAAACTCAATCTAAATTTGGGAATAGCATGACTGCTTCATATTCAAAAAAATGAATCCTTAATATATACTAACTGTGGCTCCACTCCATTTAAATGTTTATAACACCGAGACAAATTTTTCTAAATACAACAATAATTCCGACACTCTTAACTCCTTTAGTTTCAATAATTCTCTTTTTATTTGAAATGTCAATGAAAGGGTGAGTTTGACAACTCAGTACACTTTACATATGTAAGATGCAAATTAATTAATATCTTATTATAACAATATAATATGTGATACATATAGCTAAAATTTCCATCATGTGACTATAGCCCCAAAGATTCCATATTACAAACAACATGGTAGTTCCATATCAAAATTCCATATTGCAAACCATATGGAGGTTCCATATCATGTATATCAAATTAGTTGTAGTCAACATAATGTCCAAATATATATATATATATATCAACATATATTAAAATTTATAATGTGATATATACTTATACGAAGAGTTATATTTTGTAGTACATATATCAAATATATATTGTAATAATAAATATACTGAATATGAATAAAGTACTCACCTTATTAATTATTACAAAAATTAATATATGAGAGATAAAAAAGCTTTGGTATTTCTTGCAAAGTTCCCTTGTACATTTCTCCTTACAATATATTAGTATGAACTATATTTAATAAAACATGAATGACCTTTACATTTACCACACTCTGATCCTATATATAATCAAAATAATCAATCCCCAAATTAATCCTCATAATATTTTGTAATAAAATTTTCATTTATAACTTACATATCTAGTAACCAAATCTTGTCTTAATGCATTAAAACTTTCAAAGTTTCACAATCTATAACTTATTAGTAAGTAGCTATAATTTTGCACTTAAGACTTCAATAACTACCTCTACATTGTTTAACTCAAAATTAGTAAGTCCGTTCTATTATACTGCACCACACCTTTAATAATTAATCTTTTTACTCCAACATTTTATTGAATTATATAAATTATATCAAAATAAAATATAATAATAATAATAATAACCTCCTTTTAAAATTATAATTGATGTGGGAACATCCGTCCCACCATGTGTCCGCTTATGCCATGACATGGCACAATCCTTCCCCGTCACATGGCAAACAATCTCAACCGTTGCCTTATCTGACATGTGCCACTTGCCAAACCTAGATTCGAGAAGAGACCTCCCAATTCGAACATAGGCCCCATGTACTCGCCGTTACAACACCCTCCACGGGGTTACACCCGACTATCCTTCTTCGAGCTAGGAAGACCCCCAGTCAATGTTTTAAAACCCGAACCGTTCGTCGAACCGAAAAATCAACTAGGTTAAGGGTCACCGAACCCGGCGGTCGAACCGGTGACGTCATAATTATGTCATAAATAATATTTAATATACAAAAAATATCAAAAATAATAAATACTAAAAAAAATTCAAGCATTTTTCTTGTTTAAAATTATTATTTTAAGCAAAAAAAATTAATATAGTTTTAGCTTTTCAACATACACAATCATATATTTCTCAAATGTAATATGCTTCCTTCTAATATTAAAGGTTTGAAATATGGTAAAGAGAATTGTATTTAAAGATATTAATAGAAAAAAATGACATAAAAAAAACAAAAACAAAACAAAACTTGTGCATGAATTATTGAAACTAACCTTTAATAAAACTAGCAATTTACATGCTCTACCAACTTATATTACTTTTTGCAATGTAATATGTCAGTTTAGTATCTATTAACAATATAATGTCATATTGTTCTAATACAATTTTATTCATTAAAAATAATTAGTGTAAGTGAATTTTTAATTAAAGGGATTTGGTGAATTAAAATAATTAGCATATAACAATTGTATCCTCCTTGATTAGTTCATATAACAACAACCTTTCATGCTTTTAATAAATATAACATTTTCCTTCATTTTTTTTTGTTGATACCATACATTTATAGCAATAGTAACACTAACAACAAGTCAGCAATAGAAGGAGAGAGAAAAAAAAAAACTAGGATTTGATTAGTGTGGGATTTAATTTATGGTGTTATTGACCCGACCGATTTTATTGACCAGGCATCGGTTCGATCGGGTCACCGGTCGAACCGCTGGGTCAACCGGTTCTCTCAAAATACATCGATTTTGAAGGCCTTTTGGTTTTGAGGGTCTGACAGGGCTGTTTTCTGGTCCAGGTGGCAGTCCGACCTGTCGAACCGACCGGTCTGGGTTGGGTTTCAAAACATTGCCCCCAGTCCCTTCTCGAATTGCACCCAAATCATCTCCTCAGGGTGGTCCACTACAGAAAAAACGCCTGATTCCGGCGGAATTATTCCGGGGGAAATTTTCCCCCGGAATTTCCCCCGCAATTTTCTTTTTTTTTTTTTTTTAAAATCGGGGGAAATCCGGGAGAAAATTTCCCCCGATTTTTTTTTAATTTTTTAAATTAAAAACCGGGGGAAATCCGGGGGAAAATTACCCCCGGTTTTTTTTTTAATTTTTTTTTTAAAAAAACCGGGGGAAATTCCGGGGGAAATTTCCCCCGGTTTTTTTTTTTGAATTTTGTTTTTGAAAAAATCGGGGGAAATTCCGGGGGAAAATTTCCCCCGGTTTTTTTTTGATTTTTTTTTTTAAAAAAACCGGGGGAAATTCCGGGGGAAAATTTCCCCCTGTTTTTTTTTTTTAATTTTTTTTTAAAAAATCGGGGGAAATTCCGGGGGAAAATTTCCCCCGGTTTTTTTTTTTGAATTTTTTTAATTAAAAACATACTATTTAGACATATTAAGCAAAACAATAAACAAAGTTGGAATTAGCTCAATGGCAAGGTATTAGTCTTGCATCCAAGAGGTCCCAAGTTCGAGTCCACAAAAGAGCAAAATTTTCTTTTTTTTTAAATTAAAATCGGGGGAAATTCCGGGGGAAAATTTCGCCCGGTTTTTTTTTTAATTTTTTTTTAAAAACCGGGGGAAATCCGGGGGAAATTTCCCCCGGTTTTTTTTAATTTTTTTAATTAAAAACGTAATATTAATATATAATAGGCAAAACAATAAACAGAGTTGGAAGTAGTTCAATGGCAAAGTATTAGTCTTGTATCCAAAAGGTCCCAAGTTCGATTTTGTACAAGAGCAAAAATTTTTTTTTTTTAAAATTAAAAACAATCTTTGGGGAAATATATTTATATAATATCAATACTATCTTGTCACTATTATTACTTATACTATCTTTTAATTATGTTTAATATATTTATAGGTATACATATGTTTATATTGTATATATATGTTTATGTAGTATATAGAATATATATATATATATTTATATAATATCAATACTATCTTTTAACTATTATTATTTATACTATCTTTTAATTTTATATATAATATACTTATAGGTGTACATATGTCTATATAGTATATATATGTTCATATAGTATATAGAATATATATTTATATAATATCAATAATATCTTTTAACTATTATTATTTATACTATCGTTTAATTATGTATATAATATATTTATAGGTATGCATATGTCTATATAGTATATATATGTTCATATAGTACATAGAATATATATATTTTTATAATATCAATACTATCTTTTAACTATTATTATTTATACTATCTTTTAATTATGTATAGAATATACTTATAGGTATGCATATGTCTATATATTATATATATGTTCATATAGGATATAGAAAATATATTTATATAATATCAATACTATCTTTTAACTATCCTTAATTATATTATCTTTTAATTATGTATATAATATACTTATAGGTATACACATGTCTATATAGTATATAGAATATATATGTTTATATAATATCAATACTATCTTTTAACTATTATTATTTATACTATATTTTAATTATGTATATAATATACTTATAGGTATACATATGTCTATATAGTATATATTTTTTCATATAGGATATAGAAAATATATTTATATAATATCAATACTATCTTTTAGCTATTATTATTTATACTATCTTTTAATTATGTATATAATATACTTATCGGTATACATATGTCTATATAGTATATATTTTTTCATATAGGATATAGAAAATATATTTATATAATATGTTTGTATAGTGTATAGTATATAGTATATGTTTGTATAGTGTATAGTATATAGTATATGTTTGTATAGTGTATAGTATATAGTATACGTTTGTATAGTGTATATATATATATGTTTACGTAGTATATATAGGCCCCTTTTGATTGGGTGGATTGGATAAATGTATATTTAGTATTGAGTTGGTTGGTGGGTTGGATAATTGTAGTTGAAATGCCATATTTGATTTGTGGGATTCAGTTCATGGCTCAAATTTCAATGATATATAAATCTCGTTTGATTTTGTGGATTACATTGGATTAATAATAAAAGTTCCATTTTGCCCTCAAAATTATTTTTCATTGGTTTTTGACTTTTTTTATAACAAGGACAATTTAGTAAATTCAATTTTGGGATATTAACAATACATTCTAACTTCCTCTAGTAGCACCCCCCCCCATAAGACTGAATCCAGCTTAAATGATGGCTTCAATCCATGGTATCATGGATTGAGGCATTTCAATACATGATAAAATTATGAATCAAACATGGAATTTAAATTGGACTATTTATTGTATTACAACGTATTATAACAAATCAAAAGGGGCCATAATATATAAGTTTATATAGTATCAATACTATTAGAAGACAAAACTATTTATAAGAATCAGAAGAATATTTATTGGTATACATATATTTATATAGTATATATAATACATGTGTTTATATAGTATAAATATTATATTTTAATTATTTATAATACATTTATTTTGTTTTTTAAAATTGAAAGAAAGAATGTTAAAATAAGAATAATCAAATAAATATATAATAAATATAAAACAAGACAAAATAGAACACAACTTCCAGCAATAGCCTGGTGGTGAAGGGTTGGTCATCTAGCCTTGAGGTCACGAGTTCGAATTCTATCAATTACAAATATTTGCATATTTTGGGAGTTACAATTCCAGCGGCGGCGGCGGCGGAGGAGGAGGCGGTTCAGGCGGGTGGCGGAGGCGGTGGTGGCTGCGGTCCGGCGGGCGGCGGCGGCGGAGGCGGCGGCGGTCCGGGCGGGCGGTGGTGGTGGCGGCGGTCCGACGGGCGGTGGCGGCTCCGGGCAGGCGGCGGCGGCAGCGGGGTGGTCCGGCGGAATTCCGGCGGAAATTTCCCCCGGAATTCCGCCGGACTTCTTTCTGGCGGAAGAGTCCGGCGGAAATTTCTGCCGGACTTCTTTCTGGCGGAAGAGTCTGGCGGAAATTTCTGCCGGACTGTTCCGCCGGAAAGAATTCCGGCGGAAATGTCCGCCGGAATTCCGCCGGACCGTCTTTCCGGCGGAACAGTCCGGGGGAAATTTCCGCCGGTCTGCTTTCCGGCGGAAATTTCCGCCGGACTTCCAATCCGGCGGAAAATTCTGGCGAAATTCCGGGGGAAAACGACAGTCCGGGGCCATTTTTTCAGGCGGACACGATTCTATTAACATATAAATACAAATCAAAATTCTATTACAAAAGGAGAGGATTCTAATTAAAAATCGTGCTGACAGACCAAGTTAAATATAAAAGATATTTCAGCAATTTCAAGGAATTTTTGCGTTACAAAATTCTAATCAAAGTCTGTATATACTTTTGAGGGCTTATCTACAAAGGCCCAATGTAGAATGGCCCGCTAACAATGGTAAGAAATAGGGCTTTTAATGGAGGGCGTTTTAATTCGAATCCAAATCGAGTTTGATTCAAATTTAATGTATTCGATAAATCATATCAATTATAAAAATTCGTAGATAAACTATAAAATCAAGCAATCCGATTCAAATCCAATTTTTAATTATATTTTTCATTAGATTAATAACTTTATGTATATATGGCTTGCTTGAATAGGCTAAAAAAACTAATTGTCAAACAGTGCTTTTTATAATAATTATATTTAAAACAACCAATTTTGTATTTAGATATAATAAATAAAAGTATTTCAAAATGTATTTTTATTTGAAACTATTTTGAATTGCTTCTAAAAAAAAGAATTTTTTTGGTTTCTTTTTTCAAAAGAACCCATCCAAATAGAATTTTTTTTTCTAAAAAATAAGTGCTTATTCTGTAAAAAAAAAAAAAAAACCATTCAAATTGGCTCATAATATTAGTAGAAAAGTTTGAATAAAAAGCAATATTTAAATCATAATAATTAATAATGTACTATTTTTATTTTTTGAACTAATTTTTTTAACATAATAATGTATAGTTTTTACATATTCTAAAATAATTTTCTAATTATTTAAAATTTTATTTATTTACATAAGAAATAAATTTTTCTTCTATGTGTCCATGAAAAAAATACTTAGATTTTAAAGTTTAAAAAAAAATTTATTGTTTTTAAATTTTTTTTTAAGTGTTGCTTCATCTTCATTCTTCATCCGATGGAGAAATAGGTATTCTCTCTCGACAATTCTACTCTCACACTTGCTAAATTAAGATCTGATACGAATTTAGAGGGTTTTTCTTTTGGTTTATATATATTTCTCGTGAAAAAAAAACATTGATACGACATCGTTGAAGAAATTGGAGATATTTGCAGCAAAACATGATATAAGAGCGCAAAAGCCATACCAATCTCTGGCTCTTGATGAGCTCGCTCGAGCTACTCATGTATTGTTTCCGTATGAATAGTAGATTTTGAATTTCGCGGTTTCGTTTAATTTTTGGTTAATGGGGAATTTGGGGTAGTTGAGGGGATTTAGCAAATTCGTTTGCAGGATTTTTGGAATGGGAATTTGTTAAATATGATTGGTTTTTCATAGTTTAAGATGCACGAAACATTGACTGCTCAACTATCTCATGAAGTACATTAGATGTGCAGATTGACCTTTTTCCTAAAGAGCAGGCATTTGGGCTGAGGTAAAGGTGATACTGGAAAACAAACTCCGAGGAAAAATATTGGATGAATGAGTTGATAATTCCTAATAACTGAAATTAGCATTGTTACTTGTGGTGCGATTCTTTTGATCTCTAGTATTGAACTAAAGCTATGTGAGACAATGATCTTTTCTCTCCCTCCCCCCCTCTCTCTCTCTGTCTCTAATGCATTTTTATCTCTAGATTATTTTAGGATAGCTCAATCTTTGGTTCCTTGTTTCCAATTTTAACTTTGTTGGATAAATTTATGATCCTAGTGCTTACGTAAATCAGGTATCAAAATTCAAAATTATCATGTTAGCTACTGTTATTGTGACTTGAATTTAATGATGGCCTCGATTTATGCAAAGAAGCAAATTTCAAACTGAAGTCTTCTTGATTTGGATAATGTTTATCCATTAGGATTGGATGATATTTATCCATTAATATTGGATAATATTTATCCATTAGAAATGGATAATGCTTATCCATTAGAAATGGATGATGCTTATCTCATCTCTTCCTTTGCCTATAAATAGGTGGCCTTGGCCATTCATTTGGAGACATGAGAAAGAGAAAAAAAAATGAGAAGAAGTTAGAGAGCTTCAAGACAAGTGAGGTTATTTGAGAGGCTTGAAAAATAGAGAGTCGGGAAACACTTGAGAGATAAATTCTTTGTGAGAGAATTGTGAGCTTGTTCTCTTGAGGTTTCGGGTTTAATTAGAGAATTGTTTCTCTAATTGTTGTAACTCTCTATAAATCTCTTATAGTAGAATCGCTCCTTGCCCGTGGATGTAGGCTTGCTATTAGCCGAACCACGTAAATATTGTGTCGCTTTAATTTCCGTTCGTTTTATTATCAAATTATTGTCGTCTTTTTTTAAATAAATGTACTACGAGATCCGGGTGCTATCCTAACAGCTACAGAGGCAAGGACGAAGAGAGGAAAGCTAACTACACTTGACATGGTGAAATGACTTATTTATCTTGACCAATTTTGAATCTAATTGACAAGATATCAATTTAGATGCAATGTAAAGTCAAAATTTGTTTTGCTCACTGCTTCTATGCCTTTTGATTTCAGTTTCCTTTTCATTCGATACTTATTTTACTTGATGTTTGAATGTCTGTTGTGGTGTTATGTTCAATGAGAGACGTACATGTTTGTTTCACTAGGTCTTAATGACATTCCAACATTCACTTAAAAGCTTCAAAGGGGAGAAGTATGGGCTACAGAAGAAAATGAAGATAAAGTAGTCAACCATCATTGGTTGCAAAGTTGGTATTTTCAACTTTGATATTCTCACCATTGATAGATTAGGATATGAGGAGACGGGATTTGATAGATTATTCAATTCCATCTATGTATATATATATTTTTTTTTGCATATTTCCAATTTGAAGGCTTGGGAGATACACTCAGCTACCTCCAGAAGCTAACTATAGTAAAGGGTGAGGATACATAATTGTATAATATCCTTTTGACTACTTGCAGTTGTAGTTCTTAAGATTTTGGATGCTTCAATTTTGAGCCGAGTTGCACTTTGTTGCAAACAAAAAAGCTCATGAGCTTAAAATATTATCTTTGCTACCGTGGACAAGAGTTGGACAAGAAATTTTGAAATTTTCAATTATTAAGAAAATTTCTCATTGATCAATTTATTTTTGGTATGTTATATTTTTCCTAGGTTGTCTAAAATCATTAACATAAATATTTCTTGGATATTGTGCATTTCGCATAAGTTCTTGACAATATTATATTTTTAAACTAATACCGGATGAAGCACGCTTTCTTTGTTTGTACTCTTAAAATGTACATGTTCATACAAATCACAATCAATTTATTTATACACATACTAGAAAAATGCACGTGTATAATTATTTTTAAAAAACTATAATTATGAAATTTTTAAACCATTGCATGAAGGAGTTTGATGCAATACTATAATTTATATAATGGTAGAAAATGTTCATAATATAGTGTTTTGAAAATCATTATAGACGTGCAAAGCACGTGCAGTTTTCTAGTATATATACATATCTATATATATATATAGAGAGAGATAGAGAGAGTAATATCTTGGAGTTCCTCTACAAGCTTTGTAGGCACGCCAATTTCCTCAATTGATTCACTGTCCAGAGAGAATATTTTATACTTCTTTCTCCTTCTGCGTGACAGAGAAATACATTTACCCGTAAAAAGAGAAAAAAAAATGTAATAGAGAAAAACGTTGAGCTCACACACACTCTTGCTTTTTTCAATCTCCTCCACCAAACTCCCAAATGAAACCTCAAATTTTGCATCATAATGAAAAATTGTTAATTGTTGAACTCACTTCTTACCACTAGTTTATCACCTCAAGTTTCTGTGGGACAAATAACAGAGTATAAAATTGAAGGAAAAGTCTAAACTTCTTCTATTTCATTGATAATTGACTCGATGACTGCACTCGCATCTTGGATGTTAGGGTCTGTAGGAGAGTCGGGAGGGGAAGGGTCTGTAGGAGACTCAGGAAGGGAACCCATTTCTGAAAGGCTTGGCTCGGGTGCAACTTTCTGAGGGTCGAGCTATTAGGGCGGCCCGTTGGGTTGTGTATTTCAGACGTACAAACATACTGACATTTGTAACAATTCGAACACAAACCCAATAAAGTTCGGAAACTGTACAAAGCAATAAAAACAAATTCATTAGTACAAATAAAAAATAATACATTAATCAAAATTTAATTGATACTTATAAATTTAATTTTACTAATTGCCACAATTGTATTTTTTCTGACCAAGCCATATGCAGACCATATAGCTCCATTGAGCGTTAGAAAGAAGGATAGCGGGAATGACATAAATTCTACATTGTGCATCCTAAGAACTTCGACCTATTTTAAGAGAGAGATTAACAAGCAATAAACAAAAAACAACTAAATATATTTTTATGCTTATAGAAGTAGTTTAATTAAAATCTTACCACGTTGCTTAAAGGCGATATGTAGACATCCCGCAATTACCTTTCGCCTATATCCTCTGAACACAAAAAATGTGAAGAGGATAATGAAGCTGACTAGGCCTAAACTGGGACCTAGTAACTTAGTAGTACAAATCTTCAAAGAAATATAAAAAAAATAGTACTGTCAAATTATGTTTTTTTATTTTAGACTATTGCATAAAATTTTGTATAGTGATATTATGTTCTTACCCGAAGCTCGTTAGGTGCATAATAAATGTACATGATTTCGATTTTGCATCATATCAAGCTAATAGAAGGTAGTATGACTGAGTTTGTCAGACATGCATAGTAAATCCATAGAATTGCAGAGAAAAGCATGACTATATAGGCTATTGACTTATGCCCTATAGTCGACTTTTCGCTATAAACACTAATGAATGTGAGCCTGCACAAAAGAATTAGTTAGTATGTAAACAATTCAATTAGTTTTATTAAAATAAATTAAATGATATCTACCAAAAAAAACAAATTAAATGATTAATACTAATTCTTACACTGGAGCAAGATACACCAATAGCGATACAAAATTGCCTGCATAAGAAAGAAAATAGATAAACAGTGATAACAAAAGAGGAGAAATTAATACCTAAAAAATCAATAAATGAAAAAAAAAACCAACTAGAGTTATGCAAAATACCGATTTGTTTAACTAAATAACCCAATAAAAGCTCAAATTTGTCGACCTAAAAAAGCCATCACAACTAAAAATGCAAAATATAAGTTAGCTACAAAAATCTCAAAATACAGAAACATTTTCAATGAAGAGATCCGAGTTATGATAGTTTCATGAATTTATTTTAAACATTGTAAATGCGTCATGCAATCAAAAGTTTTTATTTTTACTTTACTGTAAACATTAAGTTGTCCTCATAAAATGTTTAGTTCATTAAATAGACGAAAAATGGGAAAACTATCAAATAAGAAATGAACAATTGCTCATAGTGAGATTCCTTCTATGCTTTTCGTTACCCAATTTCTACCTACTCTTGTCAAAATATAATGATTGTTTCTTTTTCTTTTATTATTTCATATGTGTTGGGATTAAGCAAGAAAATAAATTAATTTTTACTTTTTAGTTCCCTCCTCTCTTTTCTTTTCTCATTTTCCCACTTTTTCATTTTTCATTCTCTCTAATTTCTTGCTTCACTCCCCCATCTCTCCTCCCCACCCATTTTCAGCAACTGCAATCACATACAATTGCACACAACAAGACATGTAGGGAAAAAGGTTTGTATAGCCTTTTGCCGAGAAAATTTGTTCATCCGACCTTTCAAGTTTTTTTTTAATTTAATAGCCCTCAATTTATTTTTTCCTTTTTTTTAAGTCAAATATCTGATGTGGCATAATTTAAAGGTCAATTAAGTAAAACTAACAAGTTTAGAATTGGACGGGAGTCGAATTGTAAATAAATAAATTTATAACTTATATGATATCGATCAAACGATCGTGTACATTATGTGCTTAATAGTTGCTTGATCGATCAAAATAATCGATTGATCGATCACTATATATCTTGATCGATCAACACAATCGATTGATCGATCATTTATGTCGCTTAATCGATCATTTTGATCGATTATTATGTGTCGTTTGAGCAATTATTCTTCATCGATCACACATCGCTCAAGCGATATAGCATGTTGATTGAGCGATATAGCATATCGATTGAGCAATATGCTATGTCGATTGAGCGATCTGGCGTGTCGATCGAGCGATCTGGCGTGTCGATCGAGCGATCTGGCGTGTCGATCGAGCGATCTGGCGTGTCGATTAAGCGATTGTTCTTCATCGATAGCATGTCGATTGAGCGATCTGTTATGTCGATTGAGCGATATAGCATGTCGATTGAGCGATATGCTATGTCGATTGAGCGATATAGTATGTCGATTGAGCGATATGTCATATCGATTGAGCGATATTGCATGTCGATTAAGCGATTGTTTTTAAATTTGTATAATTTTACAAATTACAGCATAAAACATGATATTTCATTATTCTAATGATATAAGTAACTACATTCAAAGAGAATAATTAAAATTTCTTGCCATTTTCCACATTATGTGCGTAATTGTTTAAAGCAATCACATTACGTCGCTTAAGGGATATGTGCCAAATACTCATGATCACTTGATCGATTGTCAGATCTCTTTGGGGATATATGTAGATCAACTTTGAGTTTTGTATGGTCCCATATCATAAATTCAATAAATAACTACATTGTTCCCATATAACTTCAAAGTTTGTTGTATATACTTTGGCCAGTATAACCACAAGTTGTGATCTTTATATGAAAAATTTGTATAATTTTACCAATTATAGTGTAAAATATGTAGATCAACAATTTAAAGATGTGTGCAAGATAACTTTGAGTTTTGTATAATCTCATCTCATGAATTGGATAAACAACTAGATTGTTCCCATATAACTTTAAAGTTCATTGTATATACTTTGGGCAGTATGACCACACGTTTTGATTGTTATATGAAAAATTGGTATAAGTTTAAAAATTACAACGTAAAATATGATATTTCGCTATTTTAATGATATAAATAACTAGATTCAAAGAAAATAACTAAAATCTCTTAGTATTTCCAACTAGATTGTTTCAATATAACTTCTTAATTCATTGTATTTACTATAGTCCTAATGATTATAAAACATAACCACTATCATGAGAAATGTGTATAATTTGACAAAATGAAGTTTATAATTTGATCATTTGTTGTTTTAACACTATAATATATTCACAAGATATGTTTAATTTCTCATTTACAAGAAAAATAGTTAAATATTCTTATATTTTTTTTCGTTTTAGATCAATTGATATTTAATGTCGCTTAAGTGATAGTTTGTAAAATATACATGATCGCTTAATCGATCACTTGATTACTCTTCGATTCAATTCTTTTCACCTACCCACCCACAGTCAATCCCCAAACACAAAAACATGACAGGCACAGAAAAAGGAAAACCCACGCACAAACACGCACACACACATCAAATTAAACCATAAAACTTGGTTAAAATTTTAAATTGAAGACATTGTTTGCTAGCCCATCATGAGAGGAGTTGATTTATGAAAAAAAAAATGTGAATTTTTGGTCGGAGGCGGTAGAAAGGGCAACAACAAAGAACACACTCCGTTGCCGCCGTTTCACCACCTCTAGCTAGAATTTCTCAAAAAATTTTCCATTAATTAACTCTTCTCATGGGCAAACTGATTCTTTCATTAATTTTGAAATACAATTAAGTTTGAGTTGTTAATTTTGCTTATATTTGTGCGGTTTGTGAATGTATTTTTGTTTTCTTTTTTTTTTTTCCTATTTTAGGGATTTTTTTGCAATTCAATTGATTTTGGGGGTTAAAATATAAATATTAAAGGTTAGACAAATATTTACCTAAACCCCATTTAAGTTTAATTGACTATTAATTAAGATTAATAAACAAAAGGGCTATTTACCTCAAAATTAAAACTTGAATGCTATTTAATTAAAAATGAAACTTAAAAAGGCCATTTAACAAAACTCCCCGCCTTTTGCCCCTTCAATTCCCCGCCAACACAGCAGCACGCATTCACACCAGTACACAAAACAAAGCTCACTAACAAATATACATTTAGGCAAAAGCCATGGCAAAGATAGCCCTCCTTGTTCTCCTATTCTTTTTATGAAGATGGATTTTGAAGTTATTTGAATGTGACTCACCTTCAATCAGATTGTCCTAAAATTATTATTATATTTTTTAAAAAAAATGATTACTTTTAGAATATTTTTATTGAACACTCATGTCGCCATCTCATTTGAAATGACTTGCATGCCCATTACATCAATCTGATTCATTGATGGGATTCTTTTAGTTTCTTTTTGCATTTTTCACAGATTTTTCAAAAAGGAAAAAAAGAAAGAAAAGAAAATTGGTGCGCATAATCACAAGGTACGCAGTTAATTTTATAAAGAAAATCATGGGGTGGTTACTTACGTCATTTGTCTGTATCTATCAACTATGTATTGTCAACTACAATTGGTGGTTATTTTTTTATGCTATATGCAACACCCTTTCGATATAATTCAGACTGCGATATTCGGATTAAAAGATTTAATGAGAAAATTAAAAAAAGGGGGGGGGGGGGGGGATAAAGTAAGAGTGCAAAAAATTAAAGCATAAAGTTGCATCATTTAAAGTGAGGTAAATATCTCTAACTTTCTTTTTTGATTAAAATTTCAGATTCAAATTTTGGGTAATAGTCGAATTAACAGCTAAACTTCTTACTTAAGAGTCTTCAATGTTCACAAATAAAAGAATATTTGTTGCAACATGACAAAATATTATTAAAGTGAATATTGTAACACTTTTAATTTCTAAATACTAACTAAGAGTGTTCTGCAACAAGGCAATTCAATAGTCTATTTTACCATGTTAAAATGTCACAAAATAACTTTACAGTTAAAAATTTAGTTTAGTTTATTTTGAGATAATTCTTATCAAATATTGTAATTATTGTTTAATTAAAATACTTTTTAAAAGTATCAATACATTGACTTCCAGAAGCTAACTACAGTAAAAGGTAAGGATACATGATTGTATGCTCTCCTTTTGACTACTTGCCGTTGCAGTTCTTAAGATTTTGGATGCTTTAATTTTGAGCCGAGTTGTACTTTGTTGCAAACAAAAAAGTTCATGAGCTTAAAATATTATCTTTGTTACCGTGGACAGGAGTTGGACAAGAAATTTTGAAATTTTCAATTACTAAGAAAATTTCTCATTGATCAATTTATTTTTGGTATGTTATATATTTCCTAGGTTGTCTAAAATCATTAACATAAATATTTCCTGGATATCGTGCATTTCGCATAAGTTCTTGACAATATTATATTTTTAAACTAATACCGGATGAAGTACGCTTTCTTTGTTTGTACTCTTAAAATGCACATGTTCATATAAATCACAATCAATTTATTTATACACATACTAGAAAAATGCACGTGTATAATTATTTTTAAAAAACTATAATTATGAAAATTTTAAACCATTGCATGAAGGACTTTGATGCAATACTATAATTTATATAATGGTAGAAATTTTTCATAATATAGTGTTTTGAAAATCATTATAGACGTGCAAAGCACGTGCAGTTTTCTAGTATATATATATATATATATATAGAGAGAGAGAGAGAGAGAGAGAAATATCTTGGAGCTCCTCTATAAGCTCCGTAGGCACGTCAATTTCCTCAATTGATGCACCGTCCATTTCCAAGTCACTAGAGTCTTCGGCACCAATATCCTATATAGGTGCATGGCCCATTTCCAAGTCACTAGACTCTTAGGCTGAAGCCTGTTGGGACTGTTCTTGAGGCAATGAGTATCAGAACAAACAATAGAGGAAAACCTACAAGAAACCAAATACGAATCCCAGAGCATTTGGAACCCGTATAAATCAATAAAAAATCACATTAGAAAATATGAAATATTACTATTAATTAGTTAAAATTTAATTAAAAGTTATTTTTTAATTAAACTTACTGCTACGATTAAGTCCTTTCCAATAAAGCCATAGGCTGACCAAATGGCTTCATTCAATGCTAAACTCAATGGCAATGGGAATGGCATGAATTCCACATTGCGTGTTTGAATAATTTCAACCTGTGTGAAAAAGGGAAAAAAGGGTTAGCAAGTGATAAAATAAACTATGGAAACTTATTTTATTTTTTCACTCTTAAGGGAGCAAGTGTAATTATTCTTTCCATGTTGGACAAAGGTGATACATACACGGCTACAGAGTAAACGATGCGTATATATCCTACAATCACGAGTCTTGAAAAACCACCTATGGCAAAATTTGTGGCAAGTGTAATAAATACTAGTAGGCCCACACAACAACCTAGTCCTTTCGCGATACGACTCTGCAACAAATTATTACAAATTAGTATTATTTAATGTGTTTTACTTGTTTATGTAGCAACTGCATATATAGTTATATAATAATACTACATACCCGGTCCGCATAGGGTGCATAATAAATGTATACGGAAACGTATATTGTTTCCACAATACATCCAACGGAGAAGTTGGCCACTTGCATGATTGCAACTAATTTCAACTTTGAGAAATATACCCACGATATGGAAGAACATAGTGCAATCATGTAAGGTGCCGCCGAAAATCTCATAGTCAATTTTTCTTTATATATTTTTATAAACGTCGGGCTGCAAGGAAGAATCAATTATTAAAGTTATGTGTAGTTCAATTCAAGAGAAATTAAATTGTTTTTATCGAGATGCTTACATTGGAGAGAGATACATTAATCCTAATACAATGCAACCTTCACAAAAATAAAAAAGAGTTGAATAATTAAATTATTGTAAACAAATTGAAGGAAAGAAGTTAAAAAAAATCATAAAATTTTACCTACAATGCCTACGACTCGTAGAACTGCTTGTTGGTGTAGAAGGTACATAAATACTGAAAACAAAAATAAATACAAGAATTTATCAAAATATTGTAACAATGGACTACTTCCTAAATGAAATTTCCTGAAATGGCTGATAAATCCAACAATTATAATCCGGAATTTAGATTAATCTTTAATTTGTTGGAAAATAAATCTCTATTTCCTTATTAAGCTTCTAAATATCCCAATACATCCTTTTTACGTCCCTACAAGGGCACCCATTAAAATTTTAAATTTTCTTATGGGGATGCATTCATAATTTGAAAAAATGAGAGGAGGATTGGACTGTTATATTAAAAGAAAGGGATAACTTTTAGCATTTTGGAAATTTTATCATTTTTGGTCAAATTAAGTACGTACTATTTGATTTTAGTCTTATTCGATTGATTTGTATCATATTTGGTCCCATATCTCAGAATAATTATCAATTTGAGTCTTCATTTACATTTTCCATCCAATTTTTAACGGTGAATGTCACATGGCCATTATTTCTTGCATTTGAAGGAAAAAAATTATAGCAATCCCCCTTCTAGTTGCCTCGAAATAACATTGACCCCCTAGATAGTTTCAAACCTTACACTCACCTCGGAATATTGTGGGGAGCGAGCCCTTGCTTGTAGCCTTTGGTTTCAAGGTATTTCTAAGTTTTTTTTGTTGGTTTTGATTCTTTATTGTGTAAATATTTTCATTTTGATTGTTGTAATTTGTTTCATTGATTGGTTTGTAATTTTTGATATTTTTGGTTAGTCTAAGTTCATAGGTTTAGAAATAGGAGGTAACTTTAAACTCATAAATAAGAGCTTAAGGGAACGAGTGAATGTTTTCATGTTTTTCAAGTCATTTATGTAATGTTTGTAGAGAGGTTAAAAAAGCAGATGTTAATTATCTAGTGGTAGCTTTAGTTTTAATGGAGTTTTCGAAAGGATTTTTGGTGAACTTGCAATTCTATTTCTTAGTTTATGCAAGTAGATGTGGATATGTACGTGCTTTCATTGAGAAGTTTGGTGCAACTCCTATTAATTATGACTTGATTATCATTTTTCATTTTAAGAAATCAAGTGCCTAGACTAGAATGGCAAGATTATATTTTGGTGTGTAAAAGTAGCCATAGGCTTTTGAAATGATATTCTATTGTATAGTGGTAGCAAGAATTATGAGAATTGTGTCTTTAAGTACCATTGAATTGAATATAAATACATAAGTATTACTATACATTCCTATATATTTAATTACGAATCAACTATTGTTAAGTTATGTGTGAAGGAATTCTATGAATTAATATAGGCGGCAAGTGTAAGATTTGAAAACTTTAGAGAGGGGGTGGGGGGGGGGGGGAACTATTGTTTGTAGACAAATTGTAAGGGGGTTAGTGTAATTTTTCTTAAGGGGATGCATTTATAATTTGAAAAATGAGACGAGTATTGGACTGTCATATTAAAAGAGAGTGATGACTTGTAGCATTTTGCAAGGGATCCAAATGTAACTAACCATTATAGCTTTCTAAGGATGAAAGAAACAATGATCTCTACTATTTTTTGGGACGAAGATGGATATATGCCAATGTGTGTGTGTGTGTGTGTTTTTAATTTCAAGCAAGTGTTGCCATTTGATCCATTGTTATTTCAGTACCATAGAAGTAATTTTAATTGTCAGGCCAACAAACATCACATTGGTGAGCGAGCATTCACATAGTAACAATAAAGTTAGCAGAATTAACATTCCATCATAGATGAATAATAGGAAATAATCAGATGAATGAGATAATTACCTTAACTTAAGTGATCGGGTGGTTCTAATTGCTTGCGTTTCAACGTTACTGGAAGCTAGAGCTAGAATGTACATTTATTATCAGTGTAATGTAAAGTTAAAATAAATAAACAAAAAATGTCAAAAAGAACGAGTCCATTACACCGACCCCCAGTGAAATTTGTAAGTAAGACTATTGCTTCTACGTCCGATTCGATTTTCAGAATATTGAATACGGGTTAGCTTAGTGGCAGGTAAAGAAATGTTTTTGAGGTGATTTTCATCAAATGCTATTAACCCAAGGTTCCACATATTAAACCAAATTCTTGAATACTAATTTATTAAATGTACTTTAGTAAATAATCAGTCAAAAATTGATCATCGACGCATTGGTCACCAATTGATCTCGAGTCACAAATCTCTCATGAATTTATTGTAAACATTATCAGTGAGTCAATCACAAGTTTTTATTTTTACTTTACTGTAACCATTATGTTGTCCTCCTAAAATGTTTTACTCATTAAATAGACGAAACATGGAAAAAAAAAAAAGAAATGAACAATTGCTCAAAATACTGCCTTTTTATTTATAAAATGTATGTGTCACATTTAACTTTCTTAAAAATACTGAAACCTAAATTTTTTTATCTTATACTAAAAGATTTTTCACTACCCCACTTTTGATTACGCTTTCTAAACCGTATGAGTAAACATTTTACTAGGCTTTAGTCTGTAGTTTTAAAATTTTATAAAAGACCATATTTTCAATTGTTACCATAAGTGATATATAGCTGGAACTAATAAGCTTATAAAAGATTTTACTTTGGCAACATATTAGCTCAACTCACAGTATTCTAGAAAATAGGCATACATGGATAATTAATTGTTTAAATCTCGACATATATACAACAACTTTTGAACTCAAACTGTACGTGGCGTTGTTATACCAAAACATGAGTCATTAGAGATGGCTCTTTTAGTCTGGTCATTCGGGTTTCCGACCAACATACCGTTCTTGTTCAAATTTCACAAGCATTGCTCAAAAAGACCTCATACATAAAGCTAAATACACAAACTATATTGTAATAGCAATATGGTCAAGTAGTGTGCATACTATATACAACAATTTTTAAACTTGAACTGTACATAGCTTTGTTATACCAAAACACGAGTCATTAGAGATGACTCTGTCCTAGTTTCTAGTTGATATACCATTCTGGTTCAATGGTTCAATTTTGGTTTGGTCCCAAAATAAAACATACATATGCTAAATTTAATACAAAATAAAAACAAGATATGATTATAGATCTTGGCAGCAACCAAGAGGCAGAAATACCATATTGCCACATAATAAACTCGAGTTCAATTCCTACGGCTACCATTTTTTTTTTGTACATGGATAATTAATTTGTTTGAACCTCGACATATATACAACTTTTGAACTCGGATTGTACGTGGCATTGTTATACCAAGACACGAGTCGTCAGAGATGACTCTTTTCTGTCTGGTTGTCCTAATTTTCAGCCAATATACTGTTCTTGTTCAAATTTGGCAAGCATCGCTCAAAAAGACGTAACACATAAAGCTAAATACACAAACTATACTATAATAGCAATATGTTCAAGTAGTGTGCATACTATATACAATGATTTTTGGACTCGAACTATACGTGGCTTTGTTATACCAAAACACGAGTCATTAGAAATGACTCGTTTCGTCTGATCGTCCTGGTTTCCAGCCGATATACCGTTCTGGTTCAAGAGTTCAATTTTAGTTTGGTCCCAAAATAAAATATACATATGTTTAATTTAAGACAAAATAAAAACAACATATAATTATAGATAGAAAATACTATATTGCCATATAATAAACCCAAGTTCGATATTCATGGCTGCAATTTTTTTTTCTTTCGCATCTAATATGCCATTTGTGTTATCAACAGAAAATGTAAGCTGAAAACGTGAGGTAGCTTGGTGGCAGAGACACTGTATTGCAACCAAAAAAACCCCTTCTTTTTTTTTTCTTTTTTTTCAATTGGCCTGATGCGAGTTCGATCCCCAATACAAATAACCAACGCAGACAACAGCGATAGATGATCGGGTAACAACCAGCGGTTGCTGCTGCAATTGCCCAACTTCACTGTCTCAGGTACTAGACCCACTGTTTACAATTATTTGGTTCTGGTCCCCTTTTTTTTCCTTTTGTTACGGCCCTTGGAGATATATACATATATATATATATATATATTTAAAAAGTAATTCAGATTTTATGAATTATCAAGAAATCATGCGGAATTACAATTATTAGGTTCTGGTCCCTTGTTTTTTTCTTTTGTTACATCCCTTGGAGATATATATATATATATATATATATATATAAACAGTAATTCAGATTTTATGAATTATCAAGAAATCATGCGGAAAATTTTTATGGATCAATTTCTTTTATCCTTGATGAATACATAAATAAAACCACATAATGACATGAAATAAAATGAGATTTATGAATATGAACATACATCCACAATAAACATATATATATATATAACCGTAACTAATAAGCTTATAAAAGATTCAACTTTAATAAGCAATATTCCATTATTTCTTAAAAATTTAACCAAAAATAATAAACGATTAAAGGCTACCCTTTAAACTAAAACTTTAAGTAGTGCATAATTATTGGTTACATTTTTACATTTATCTATAATTGATAAATTTATAAAAGACTACGCGTTAAAGTAAAATCATACACAAGACGTATCGCGAATGTTTCTACAATCATAGGTAATAATTTATAGAAACTACATGTTAAAACAAAAATACTTTATTATTAATGCTTAAGAATTTGGAAGCATAATTAACAAATAATTTTGGAATGCATGTGGTTAATTTTATTTGAATTCACAACAAATAAAAAATATTTAAAAAAAAAGAGTGACTAGATACGTATAATTTACAATCCTGGATAAATGACTATAAAGTCAAAGAAAATATTCATTAATAAAATAAAGTCTGGAATTAAATTTTGAATAATAGTGTGCCAAATCATTAAAAAAAAACTATTTTCAAATAAAATAATTAATATTATAAAATTTATGATTATTTTATAGAAAAAAAATATTATTTTCCAATATTTAAAATTTATTATAAAGATTTTGTAATTATATTCTTTTGAATTATAGTTGACATGTAAATACCTTGTGCTTAAATCAATTAACAAATCGATCTCCATGGGTTTCTCAATATAATATTTTTCATTTTTTAACAATTTAAAGTTCTAAGCAACATGGTCAAACCAAACTCTAGTTCCTAAGTGCACCTTATAAGAAGGCTGTAAGTACAAATCTATTCAAGACTCAATTTGATTAGCTAAAGTTCTGGAACAATTACCAGATTTCACAAATGCACAATTTGAATTTCCTATTTTACCCCCTTAGCGCCGCCCCCCCTCCCCCAACAAATATATTATCTTTTTACCCCAATTGTACCCAAGTTTTATATATTTATAAATTTTACAATATTTATAATTTATAATATATATGGTGAATTTTTATAATTTATAATATATATGGTGAATTTTTAACATGTATGAATTAAAATTAATAAATATAGTGCATAGGGATATTATGTGATATATGGTTTTGACCGGGTTTGACTACCAATAGTCGATGTTTACCTTGTTGAATAGGTGTAGGGGTCGATTAAATGAGAACAAAGGGCTTTGATTTGCTTAGGTTAAGTAGTGTAAGTTACCTCTTTGTCCTCTCAAAGATCTGGCCTTCAACGGAATTATTCTTTTTGTTGAAAATCCCGACTCCTATTCATAACATAACATAACAAAAGTCGCCATCAATTTTCTGTGCACTATACGTATTTAGTTTCCATTTCTACAACAAATACACACTATCACATAATCACAAATTCAAGAATTCATTAAGACTAAACAACAGAATAAAACACTATTTACAAAGAATGCTGTTGTTTGATTCGTTCCCTTTCCAGCATATATATACTTTCCTCTAACCAATTAATGTATACAAATTTCGATTTTTGACAAGATCAAAGTAAAAGAAAAAAAAATAGAAGTAATTACATAAAACATTGGAACTTAGGTTGCCTCCTAGTTTACTGTCTTTTTTAACACTCAAAGTTCTGTATCTATGCGTCACTCTTTCTGCGTGCGTTTCTCTTTCTCCTCTTTTCTTTCGTTCTTTTTTCATTTATTTTTAATGTTAGAACCAATATACTTCTCAAATTAATCTCAAATTTAGCCTTGACATTATTTAAATTCACACACACACACAAACACGATAAGATCGAAGGAAGTTGAAAATATCCGGAAATTTCAGCACCATCGTCTTCGAATCATACGAGGATTAAGTTATTTTTAGAAATTAATTAATTGTATATTTTGTGGTGATTTGTGGTCGAGAGGGGACATCAGCATATGCCCACAACCAACTACCAAATCTAACCAGAAAACATAATCTCATGTTACTCATTTTGAATGTACATCAAAATAAAGAAAAATTCTTAGTCGAACCCGATTTAGTCGAACCCAACTAAACACGTGACAAATATATTAAAATGATTGATCATATCCCCTAAACTATCCAACAATTACAACGTAAATGTACAAATACTCACCATGTAATTATTATTGGTTCAATCAAATCGAGTGCTAGAATTATCCAAAGTACCAATATTATTTGCCTGATTTTACCATTTCCCTCGAGATTTCAACAATATATAGCACATTAATGTGAGAAAAAACCATGGAAAAAAAAATATGAACAATAAAAACACCAAATATTTCCATTTTTCCAGAATTTTTTCATAGCCAAAACCCATTTACTAAAACAAAAGGCAACAATTGCTATAATATACCAAAAATAAATAAATAAATAAAAGAACTTACATCCAATGTACTGTTACATGCCATAAGTTGTTATAATAACGACGGAAGAACATTTCAATGTGTAATGAATGATGTATGCACCAAATATATTCAATAAGATCATTGCTCGTTATATTATGATCATGTTCAGTGTTAAATATAAATCAAGAAAATGCATATTTTCACTTTTGATATATATTGTGACAATTATAAATTTAACTCAAAATCCTCTAATCAAATTTGAACGTGCCGCGAATCAATTACATTGCCAAACATAAATTAGAATAAAAAACATTTATTAAATAAATGGATTTCTTTTAAATTTTACTCAACAATAATGTAGTTAAAGAAAAATAAATAAATAAATAAGAAAAATTAAGGAGAGAGTGCTTTTTTTTTTCTTGCAGTGGCCGGTGTGCATTTTGCATTATGAGGAACCTTGGAAAAATTGTGAACTTTTTTTTTTCCTTGTTTATTTCGTGTATCATTTCAATATATATATATATATATATATATATATATATATTATATAAATGTGTGTATGTTTCTATCCATTAGACATCGACGGAAAATGAGTTCTATCGCAACACTCATCAGTAATCTCCCTTCTGAAATGAACTTCTGTCATAAAACTAATCTCCAACAACTTTAACAATTGTTTACAGAACAATGCTCTCTATTGGTGTAACGTATCTCAAGAAATTAACAAGGGGCAATGAAAAATTTTTAGAAGCAAATATCATAAACAAAATTTTATTAACAGGATCAAAGTAAAAGACACTACAAGAAAACAGCCATTTGCCTACGGAATTTTCCTACGGAAAACCTACGGAATTTATGTTTTCCAACGGAAAACCCACGGAACACCTACGGAATGGATTCCCTCAGAAAAAGTGTCGTCGGTAAGCTTTTGCTAGGGAATTACCTACGGAAAACCAACGAAAATTTCGATCATGATTCGACAACAGATTACCTACGGAAAACCAACGGAAACTTCGATCATGATTCACCTACGGATTACCTACGGAAAATCAACGGAAAAAGCATCTACGGCTTACCTACGAAAACGTAGGGAATTTTGCTAGATAATTACCTACGGAAAATCAACTGAAAAAGCACCTACGGCTTATCTACGAAAACGTAGGGAATTTTGCTAGATAATTACCTACGGATTACCAACGGATTGCCGGATTACCTATGGAAAATCAACGGAAAAAGCACCTACGGCTTACCTACGAAAACGTAGGGAATTTTGCTAGATAATTACCTACGGATTACCAACGGATTGCCAACGGAAAACCAACGGAAGATTCCATTGGTTTTCCGTTGGTAATACATCCAGACCGCCGGAGCACCGCCATCGGTCGGGCTGTCTCCGCCGCCGCCCCAGACCCGGCCCCCACAGCTGTCATCATCACTGGAATAGTACCCCCATAATTTGCAAATTTTTGCAACTAAAGGGATTTGAACTTGTGACCTCAGGCTTGTTTGTCAAGCCCTCAACGACCAAGCTATTGCAAGAACTTGTAATATGTTTTGTTTTAGTTTGTTTTATACTTATTACATATTTGTTTGATTATTCTTATTTTAATTTATTAATATATTATTTTGTTTTATACTTATTACATATTCTTATTTTGTTAACTTATTTTAATTTTTAATATATTATTTGTAAAATATTATTTATATTGTTTTAAATATCAAATATACATTCTAAATTTGTAAATATTATTTAAATTGTTTTAAATAACAAATGTACCATCTACATATGTATTTACATATAGAATTTAGCAAAAAAAGAATTTTAAAAACGTAATTGTTCATACATCTTTTAAAAGTCAAATTTATTTGTATTTTTAGATTTATTTTGATGATACATGAATTTTTCCAGAATAAATTTGTTATAACGATATACATTGCTATTTATTTTGATGATAAATTGAACCTATGACCTCTTGTATGGAAATGTAATGCTTTGGCACTAAACTAATTTCAAGACCAACTCATTAATCTATTTTTTTAATAATTACAAATAATATTCAAATATTTTAACTTCTATTAAATTCAATTTATTTAATATTATTTTTTAAAATGCTGAAAATATTCTCTTAATTCAATCGAGAAGAGAGAGATTAAATATTAGTAAAGAGAGGAGAAAGAAATTAATTATAATAAAGATATGTATAAATTATAATATTTATAAATTATAAAGATAATATAAATTATAAAATTAATAAGGTTATGTGTTAATTTACATATTGAATTTTGCAAAAAAAGAATTTTAAAAAATTAAAATTATATTTGGATCATACATAAATTCAAAACTTTTACAATGGCTAGAATAATATTTAACAATAGATTCATATAATTAAAGATCCGAATCCAAATTCGTTAAAGATCCGAATCCGAATTTTGATAATATATTTTATTAAATTTATACATTATATATAATACAATAGTAATAAAGATACTTCAATGTAATATATACATAATTAATTAGTCTAGATATTGAAGATCTCTATTATATACACAATATATATACACATATAGGATATGTTATTGGAGATATCTATTATATAATATCATTAAATATACAACTAATAATCTATATACTTATTAGAGATCTTTACTAAATATACTGTACGTAAACGTATTTATATATAATTCTAAATATATATTGTCATTAAAGGAACAATTCAATAGTTATTAAAGATCTCTATTATATATATAATATATTTGTACAAGTTTATATATTTAGTCGGTACCAACTCTCGGATTCGGATCCAGATTGCACTGATTTGCTCCAGATCCGATCCTTTGACAACCCTACTTGGATCGTACATAAATTCAAAACTTTTGAAATATATTTGGCTAGATTTTAAAAGAGGGAGATAGAGGGAGTAATGAGAGTAAAAATGAAAATATTCCCTCGATTTTGCCTCGCCAAATTTAAAAGAAAATTCTCAAGGAAAAAATCCATTGGGAATCCGTTGGGAATCCCTTGGAATATTTTGAACGAGATTACCTAAGGAAAATTCCGTTGGGATTCCGTCGGGAATTTTCTAAAAAAAATTACCAAAGGAAATATCCATTGGGAATCCCTCGAAAAATCTTGAACGAGATTACCTAGAGAAAATTCCGTTGGGATTCCGTCGGGAATTTTCTAAAAAAAATTACCAAGGGAAATATCCGTTGGGAATCCCTCGGAAAATCTTGAACGAGATTACCTAGGGAAAATTCCGTTGGGATTCCGTCGGGAATTTTCTCAAAAAAATTACCAAGGGAAATATCCGTTGGGAGTCCCTCGGAAAATCTTGAACGAGATTACCTAGGGAAAATTCCGTTGGGATTCCGTCGGGAATTTTCTAAAAAAAATTACCAAGGGAAATATCCGTTGGGAATCCCTCGGAAAATCTTGAACGAGATTACCTAAGGAAAATTCCGTTGGGATTCCGTCGGGAATTTTCTAAAAAAAATTATCAAGGAAAATATCCGTTGGGAATCCCTCGGAAAATCTTGAACGAGATTACCTAGGAAAATTTCCCTCGGTAATCCCTTGGTAGAAATGGCGCTACTTCTCCCGCCATTTTCTTGGCAAATTTTCTTACGGAGTACCAACGGATTACCAATGAAATTGCATGTTCCCAACTTCCGTAGGTTTTCCGTAGGATTTCCGTTGGTATTTGCAAGAGACTTTTTCCGTCGGGTTTCCGTAGGAAAATTTCGTAGGTTTTTGCCTGTTTTCTTGTAGTGAGAAAAAAAAAAGATAAAATACCTTAAGGTGAAGAAAGAAGTTGGGATTTGAAACTGGAAATGGACACACACGCGCAGACGGGGAGAGAGAGGGAGATGGAAAGGGAGGGAGGTTGGAAAGAAATTAAGAAAAAGAAGAAGAAGAAGAAGAGAGAGACCGGTTTGTTGGTTTTTGGGACAGTGTAGGTGGCGGATGGGAGTTTTCAGATTTGGGTTCAGTAAGTGGAAAATACAGTGTAAAAGAGCTAGTAGATCCTTTCTTTTTCCTTTTTTTTTGTTTTATTGTTTTATTGTTTTTTTTTCTCCTCTCTCGTGATGCTGGGAGGATTGGTGGGTGGTGGGTGGTCTGTGAGAGGATGATAGTGTGGATGGTGATGAAGACGATGGCTCCAAAAGAAAAGGAAGGGAAAAAAAAATCAACCATAAGTAGAAAACAGAGAAAGCAGAGAAAAAGAAGAAGCTAATTGATGATAACTTCTATTTCTGGAAGAATGTTAGCTCCTGCACATGCTAGCAAGTTAAGACCTTAGGCATTTTGCAGCGAAATTAGAGGAGGGAGAAGGTGTTCATTGGCTATTCAACGTACATGTGGTTTTTGAGTGCAGAAAAAGTGTATTTTATTTTCATTTCTTGGAAAATTGAACAATTTTATTTCTTATTTATTTTTATATAAATTAAAAGGCATGTCTTATTTACTAATGCCACATAATTATTTTAATGTACAATACTTTTTTTTATTAATATTTCATATTTAATTGTTTCTTTAATATATCATTTATCAAGTAATTTTGTATCATCTTTAATTAAAGAAGAAGAACAATTTGTGAACAAAGTTGCGTGCATAAAAATATGTTTTTCTCTCCAATAAAGTAATAAAGTCTATAACTTGCAGAAGCAGTAAAAGCCTATTGTGAAAGCATTGTGAAATTTGGCTATGCCAAGAATATTTTATGAGCAACAATTGAGCTGGGTGGAAAGGAAT
This sequence comes from Petrea volubilis, assembly GCA_026212405.1. Classification (NCBI taxonomy): domain Eukaryota; kingdom Viridiplantae; phylum Streptophyta; class Magnoliopsida; order Lamiales; family Verbenaceae; genus Petrea; species Petrea volubilis. The sequence continues at coordinate 10,792,479 of CM047870.1, forward strand.
TAATAAGCTCGCTTCAAAAAAGTAAAAAAGAAAAGTTAATTCTAATATACTTAGTGAAATTATAAAAATTATCATATATTATACAATTATAAAGAGTTTTATTTTGTCATAGAAATAATTTACACAAATCAATAGGGGCAATAATTATGTTCAAATTGCCAAATTAACAAGTAGTAATGTATATTCGTATATTAATTTAATATAAATATCTTTGTATGTAATACTTTTATCTATCATATATTATCATAGTAGGATAACATCACAAATTAAAAATCATATTAATGTAATAATTAAAATTTTAATAATATATTTTTATTGATTCAATAATTTAATAAATATTTATATTTTTATATCAGTAAAATTAGGCACGTGATTAAATTATGTGTTTATTTTATTTTGCAAACACTTGAACTGCAATTACTAATTAATTAAGTATATATATACACACTGCAAATCAGTTGTCCAAACACGGCTCTAGTATTCGCCAGCCCCTGTGCTGCGGACGAAACATTTCACATACGTTTTCTCAGATCTAAACAATCTCCATCTTTAAAAAAATTTGAATTTGTATTGTTTGCATTAGTCACAACTCACAAGTGCCGAAATAATTTCCAATAAGATTTTGTGGTCCCCTCCACATAACTAAGTTTTTGAGAAATATAAATACTCAAACGTGGAAAGAGGCTTTGAATTTAGTTGAACTAGCACCGGCCAAACACTATTACCGTCATTTCCTCTCACTCATCATTTAATATATCACAATACATATTCTTGTTGTTTTAAATCATATTTTGATAATAGATTTCGTAGAATTTGTTTTAGAATATAAAACTTATTATTAATTTTAACCGCATTTATAATAATATAAGAGGATTGTTTTTTACATCATATACATTATAATTTTTTAAATAATTTATATATGACTAAATAAAGGTAAAATAACATCGTTGAGAAAATATTGCTATATATTAACTTTTAAGAACAAGGATAATATGTGCTCAATTGCCAGTACTTTTATCAATGTTGACTCATCTATCAGAGTTTATTGTTTTTTTTTTCTTTTTTTAATTCAAATAGATTTCTAGGTGAAACCAAACATATCTCTTGATCATCTGTGTGAATTTTAAGAAAGTAAAATTTAAAATAATACCTCAAAAAGAACCATCCATACGTTTATATATTCTTTTATTTGTCATAATCTGTATCTACACTATTAATAAAGTATTTAGGGGTCTCATAATTATCAATCTCTTTGGTATCTCACACCCTCTCTAATTTATTTTCTCTCTCCTTCCCACTGTTAACATGTTTGATTTTTTGTTCCCCTTCTATCTCCTCTATCGATATATATATATATATATATATATATATAGGTCTCTTTTATCATTTTCTTTAATTTTTTACTTTCTTGTATTTGTTAATCTTATAATTTTATATTTATTTTAAATTATTTTTGTATAGTAAATTTAATAAAATACACTAAATAATTAATATATATATATATATAATCGTGTAGAAAATATAATAAATATTTTAATTTTATATTCAAAAATTTAAATATATAATTGAATTATATTTTATTTTTATTTTGAACACACATCGAGTGAGTCCTGCTGATTAGTTATTAATGAAGCACCTATTAGGTCTAATAATCACATTAGTGTTTTCGATCTCTCCACTTTCTCATTTATATTCTCCCTCATTTTTCACTATTGACGTGCTTTTAATTTCTTTGTTTTCTCCTTATATCTTCTCTACCAATATATATATATATCAACTTTTTATTTCTCATTGGCCCACCAAATAAGGGTACCCAAATTAATAATTATTAGCACATTTGGATTTTGTCGGCTCATCAAGTGGCAGTCGAAACATCATTATTGCCCATTACAGTCTTATTGGCCCATAATGTAAGAGCACGAAATTATTGTAGTCCGTTCGGACTTTAATGTCCCATTAAGTAATGATGCAAATATTAGTTATACTTGAGAGTATAAATATAATTATAGACGTTTTGGGTGTTATTAAAGCCTATTTTGGTCTCTTATCGACCCATCAAATAATAGCACAATAATTATGACAATACATTGGGGTCTTACTACTTCATCTAACAAGGATACAGAAACTGTGAAAAGCCCATTTTTAGCCCGTAAAATAAGAGCACAAATATTTATATGACCCATTTAGGTCTCTTAAACCTACCAATTAAGAGCACGTATTCATATAGGCCAATTTTGTCTTATTAGCCCGTCATATTAGAGAGCAAAAGTATTTAGCCCTTTTGCTCTTCCTAGCCCATTAAATAGAGGACATAAATTATTACATCCCATATGGGCCTTAAGGCCTACCAAATACGACTGCAAACTTATTGCAGCCCATTTTAGTCTTATAGGTCCATCAATTTACAGCACAAAACTTATTGTAGGGCTTTTCGGCGTCATTAGTTCATCAAACAAAGTAACCAAAATTTCCTTACGGGGCAATATGGTTCTTATTAGTTCACCAAATTAGAGTACAAAAAGTTGAAGTAGCCCATTCATAGGTAATGGGCCCCCGAAATAAGAGTACGCAAATTATTATAGCCTATTTGGTCTTATTGGTCCATCAAGAAAGATCAGAAATTGTGATGGGTCATTCGGGTCCCATTGGCCCATCAATATTACTATATTTTAGTGTATTAGAATAAATATTACTACAGCCTATTTGGGCCTTGTTAATCCACCAAATAAGAGCATACAGATATAGCTCATTTTGGTATAATGGCCCATCCAAAGAGAGATCAAAAACTATTGTTACCCATTCGAGATTTGTTGCCCATCAAATAAGATTTGTAGAGTTTTATTGAAATTAGTATGTCAGGCACATTCAATTCATATAAAATAAAAATAAAATATAATATAATTGAATTATTAATGTAAATATATTATTTTTTAACTATTTTATTATTTATACTATCTTTTGAAAGAGGAGGGAGGAGGGGAGAGAGATGAGAATACAAAAGAACAAAGAAAAAAATCATTGTTGGAGAGAAAAGAAAGGATTAAGGAGAGGGAAGGTGGTTAAAAATTAATGAGGGCACTTTTGAACTTCTACAATTACACATACCCAAAAAAAAAAAAAAAAAAAAAGTCAAAGACCCCTCCCACTTAATATATAGTATATATGTAGTATAGTTTTGAGTCTACTAATTAAGAGCATAAAAATTATTATAGCCCATTCAGTTCCTCTTAAGCCTTACCAATTAAAAGTCAACAAAGGTGTCATGGCAGGAAAAACAGTTGCATTTGAACATTGTGAAGCTCAATTGTTGAAGAAGTGCAAAACTGATATCTTACATTTGCAAATAACCTGGACTCCTCCCCCAAAGTTGCGGTTCAAAATCAATGCGGATGCTGCTTTCATCCATGGTAGATGCTCCCTTGCACCCGTAATTCACAATTCAATTGGAGAAATGTCATTTGCAGCTACCACTCAATCTTGGGCCTATAACGCAACACAAGGTGACGTAGAAGTCATAAAAGAAGCCTTTGTCACGACAGATAGATTCATAATCTCACAAGTTGAATTTGAGCGTGATTCAACAAATGTAGTGAAGATGGTTACTTATACATCCGAAGGCTTAGAGTGGCAATGCGCCTCAATGATTGAACAAGCCTTTGATTGAAATGTAATATTCGGGTAAAATTCCCTATTTGTTTGGTAAGATATTATGGGTTTTATAATGGTGGGTCGGGTGGGTTCGTGTTGAGTTGAAGTAGGGATATAACATAAAAAATCCAACCCATGACCTATCAAACTCATAAAACCTCAACCCTAACCCAATTTGGTTGGATTCATGTCAAGGTTGATCTGTTTTAAATTAGCTAGGTCGATCCATTAACCTGACTATCCATGACCCAACCTATCTTGATTACTTAAACTTATTTTTCATTCTTCATTGTGCAAAATATTTTCTTACTAGAATTTAGCACTGAAATACTGCAATCTCCACTTGATAAATAAGGAGGAGAAAGTAACAAGATGTTGCATAGAAAAAAATTCAATAAAATGGTTTGATATGTCTCAGAAGAAGAAAAAAAATGCTCTAATGTCTGTATCAAAATCCAATCTCCAAAACTTATAAAAGAAATTCAGAGTACTTAAAAGAAAGCAACAAAAATATAATCTCCAAATTTAAAGAATGAATTCTTAGTAGTAATAGCAATCATAGAACATAGAAAATAAAATTATATCGCTAAATTTGTGATAGAGAGATTTTAATATTTTGTCATAATTTTAGAGTATGATCACATCATGTAATGATTAATAACAAAGTTCAATGTGAATAGAACTAAATAAATAATTAGTAACAAGACATTTACTAATAAATTTCAAATTTGTATATAGATGAAATCCCACATATAAAACTAAATTTGTAATGAGTTTGTTACTAAAAGGTATGCATTCTTAATTCTTATAGTGATGGTTGGTTGCGTACAAGATACACATTTGGAATTTACATTAGAAATTAGGGCGAATTACATCTACCTCCTTGAGGTTTGGCGAAATTACAATTTAACCCACGATTTTTTGTAAATTACAATAAACCCCCTGTGGTATGAAATAATTAAAAGTGATGGACGGAAAGTGTATAAAGTCCGTTTTGCCCTTTATTTTTTGCTGATATTAAATAGGGCAAATTACATCTACCTCCCCTACGGTTTGGTGAAATTACAATTTAACCCATATTTTTTTGTGTATATTACAATAACCCCCTGTGATATGTAATAATTACAAGTGATAAACGAAAAATGTATAAAACCTACTCTAGCCCACAATTGACCTCACCAACGTGTTTCCTATGTCGAAAAGTTTAAGACCCGCTTCAAGTTCACCGAAAAATTTGTCGGAAAACAGAGCAATTTTTTCAATATTATTCCTTTTAGCCCCACAAAGATGTAATACATAACATACAACCCCGAATATTTTATATATATTATAAAAAAACCCTTCAAGGGTACTATCGGAACTTTACATACAAAAACTAACGGAACCCTAACGGTCATAAACGGTTGGGGTAAATTGTTAGACGGAATATACCACAGGGGGTTTATTGTAATTTACAAAAAATCATGGGTTAAATTGTAATTTTGCCAAACCTTAGGGGAGGTAGATGTAATTCGCCCTAGAAATTATTGAATTCATTTCTTACTCTAGTTTATTTAAATTTTATTTATAAGAATATACTATAAAAATATTTGATAAAAAAATTTCATTCAATATTAAAATAAATCAATATAAATCTTCAATGAATTCAAACAAACAATTAAAGAAAGAAGATAATCAAGATATACTTTTTTGGAGAGAAGAAGAAGATGATAACTAACATAATTATAGGTTTTCATTTAAGTTGACTTTTCATTTATTTAAAAGATTTAACAATCTCTTATCTTTAATCTTTAAGTATCTACAAGTTTTTGTATGTTTAACAATTAAAAAAATTCCCTATTCTCTTTGTCATAAATATAGTTTTTTCATTCAAGTTGACTTTTCACTTATTTAAAAGATTTAACAATCTCTTATCTTTAATCTTTAAGTATCTAAAAGTTTTTGTATGTTTAATAATTAAAAAAATTCCCTATTATCTTTTTCATAAATTTTTCCTATATTATATTATTAATGATTAATTATAACCCTTCAAAATGTTATGATTTATGATTTATGATTTATACTTAATATATTTTTCTATAAACAAGAGGGAAAGAAGAAAAAAAGATAAAAACAAAACAAATGATTTGGGTTGGGTTGGGTCAGGTTGGGTCAGATTGTCGTTTAACTCATAAATGAAATTTGGGTAACCCACGAGTCAACCCAACCCAACCCATCCTTTTCGAGTCGCTTTCGGATTCGATCCATTTTCAACCCAACCCATAAACTCTCAATTGTAACCCGATATCATAATATTTTCAGTAAATCTGAATTTTATAAATTCACTATATTTAAATTTATTTTTTGGTGTTGCTCAGATATTAAGCAAATTTATAGAGATAATGGATGTATAACATAAAATATTCAATTAAAAAGTAACAGAATTCATACAAATATTATACATGTAACAAAAAACATTTTATCCCAAAAAAACTAGTCAAAAACTTATTAAATTAAGTTTAATTGATAAGTTTAGGGAACATAATAAACTTCCAAAAGATTTTTAATGAATGTAATGTAGTTTACATCAAACCAAAAGTACTTGGAGTTGCACCAATCCATACAAATCTTCATATTTTTTTACATAGAAATGTGTATTAAAACCCGGCCAATGGAAAAAAATGAACTTAATATTCGTAGCTCAATTGCAATACTTTTTAATGTTAGGATATTAACACATAATAAATAACACATATTTATTCTCGAAGGTAACATATCCAAAGTAACATTCATTATTTATTATTTTACATATTAGGTTGAGGATTATATTCCTGCATCCAATCTTTCGAGTCAAAGACAATCAATTTTCAGGTAAGTATAGTAAATAACATATTTTGTGGGTACTCCATACGTGTTTTCTGGAATATTATAAGTATTATAATTTTTTGTAATTTTTTACATAAAAGGAATGAGAAGAAAGTCCTATGAGAAATATGTTAACTTTTAGGAAGTAGATTTTTTTGGGAATTAATAGATTTTTAAGGATGAATATATTCTCTCACCAATGGCAACCTTTTCATTTTTATTTTAGTTTAGCAATTTTATCCAAAATCTCGCGTCTGTCTTATTTTAATCTATTTCAATATTTCTCTTTGTTTTAAAGGCTAGTGATAAATTTAGAGCAAAATTCATAATAGCATGACAAATCTTGTTCAAACGTCCCTTTTACTCTCAATGGTCAATAAATTAAATCATACTAAAATTTACTTCCTAATAATTTAAGGAGCAAGGGATGAACACATTTGGTGGATTCATATATCTTAGATTACATTTATGACATTAAATGTGAAAAGATTAAGCAATAATCAAGGACATTATTATTAAAATTAATACATAACTTGTCATATTGAGAAACTAATACACACACACACACACAAAATCTAAAATTTGAACTAATTGATAAAGTGTTAATAATTAAAAACACTAATCAAGGGATATAATTAGAAATTATGTATAAGAAAATAATTAAGTATAAGGAGCAATTTAGGGAGTTAGAGATATATTATTGACAATACTGACATTATGTAATTTTAATTTTACAAAGACTTTAATGTGAATTAAAAAGTGAAAATATAAACATAGCAAACGTCTTATATGTCAAAATAATAAAAAGACAAATTGTCCACCTCATTGTTCACATAAGCAAGGGATAGACATATAAGATGGACTCTATTTAAAATATATATTAGATATTAGATTAGATTAGATTAGATATTAGATTAGTTGATCTTATCTAGAGGGAGTAGATTGAAATATAGAAGTAAAAATTGAAACTTTCTTACTCATAATTGAAAAACTGTAACTTTTGTGATTTAAAAAAAATATGAAAATATAATTATATGGCAAAAAGGGATAAAATAAATTTATCCACATTATTGTCACACATACACAATTATCTAAATTAGCTGGCTACACCATTTCACTTTGTATATTAGATTAGATTTCCAAAATTGATTAAATTTCCAAAATCGCATTGCTGAAAATGTGGTTCCTGAATGAGCATTGCAAGCATTTTAAATTGATGCAATTATTCAGTTTTTAAGAAGAATTTTTAACCAAGTCGGGCAGACTATTTCATCCTCTCTATAAAGGGAATGCCAAAAAAATAACACCATAGAGACCAAGACCAAAATATTTATACTAATAACTATGATTAAGTACCTATTACAATTTTTCACTCTTTCGGTTATCCTTCTCCAAACAAATGGTTTATGCTTTTTGGTTCCCCACATTGCTGTTCATGTTGTCAACAATCTACCTCAAAACTCTCCGCCATTGTTGGTGCATTGTGCATCGGGAGATGACGAGTTAGGATATCATAATCTTACCACAAATCAAGATTTCCACTTTAAATTTTGCGCCAACCTTAACTCCTTGTACTTTTGTCATTTATGGTGGAATAACAAGGACATAGCATTTGAAGTTTTTAATGTGAAATGGCCGAACGCTAAGTGCTATGACAACGCATGTTATTGGGAAGCAAGGAGCGATGGTATATATAACTCAATACATTATCCTCCAAGAGATTTAACAAGAGATTATAGTTGGTGATTTAGTAGAGAAGTTTGGCTCAATGTCTCGTTGGAAGTGCTTTACTTAGTAAAAGCTGTGGCAGCCGATATATACCCCGTGTTAGTGGACGAGGTTGTAATAAATTATTTCAATTGCATTAAACTGAATTGAGATCTCTACTTCTGATTATTTTTTACTTGAGTAATAGAATTTCTTGGTGTTTCACTTTGTGGGGCTATACCAATTTATTAAGGGAACATTAAAAAAATTAGTCATGTAATTTTAGCCTACTTGGGTATTTCTACCCCCCCCCCCCCCAACCACCACCATCCCCCAAAAAAAATATCAACTTTAGTTCTATATGTTTAAAAGGGTTGCAATTGTTGTCATAATTTGTTGTAATGCAAACAATTATATTGGCGCGGTGCTAAATTTTGTTGGAATTTGGTTGTCAAATCTTGCGTGTCCCTAATTTTGGGGATCTCAAATTTTTTGGTCTGTTTATGTTGATATGAGGACATACTAGAAATTTATGTAATACGATTATATACCAAAAGATCTAAATTGGACCTTGGCTGAGCAACTTTGTACTAAAAGTGTCAATTCCCCAAAATTGCAACTGCAAACACGAATTTTCCTGTAACTGGTTAGTGGCAACAACCAAAGGAAACAAGTTAGTGTTTGTTGACTACTTAACTACCAAGAATTCAAAGTCTAAAGTTCACCAAATTAGTTGGGGGTTTTTACGGGCTAGAGGTGACAAATTCAGAATGGTAAGATTGATAAAAAAAAAAGTGAGGTTTAATTTACTAGATGTTGGAGGAGTTACATTTATGAAGTTGTGTTTAATCTTAGAGAATTTTGCAAATGAAAAATTTTGTATCAATTAAATTTCCACAATTGGGGAAGTTACAACGGATCTCCCAACTTCATCCGTTAACTCAACATGAAACACTATTGTTAGATATTCTTAATTACCCATATTTATGGGTGTGCAATGTTCAGGAAATCGATCAAATCGAGACCAAGAATCCGATATAAGTTTTTTAAAATATGGGGTATTTTAATTGGTATCAATTTTCTATGTCAATTTATTGAACCATTCCGAATATCAAATTTATTTATAATTAGTTTTATTTGATTTGGTTGATTGTTTAAATGTATATTTTGTTTATGAATAGAACCTTATAGATTTGACGTGTTGTTCTTTTATAATACTAATACTGTCATATGTTTAATGTGCTTCTTTGACTTGCAATTTTAAAGACTTCTGTAAATATAAAATTGAACCAAAAAATTTGGTTTAGCGTAGCGTACAAATTTTATTTTTATCGATTCTTCGATTCGATTTGATATAATATTATCGAATGCACAACCCTACTCATATTCAGTGGCAGAACCACATTCCCTTTAGGAGGGGCAATTAGTGGACAGTGTGAAGAGACAATGGAGAAACCAATGTATGCTATGGAAGGAAAATTGAAATGTGGAGAAAGTCGATAAGACATTGATATGTACAAAGGACATGCCATATTTCAGTCACCGACATTAGCAAAACAGGGTACAAAAAATTGGGGAGAAACACCCACACTGAAAAAGTCAATGAGATATTAGACCTTACCAGATGCGGGACCTCTTGGTAGAAAACATTGTAGCCAAGAAAACTATCCGACTTGCCGTTTGGCATTGGCCATATGAAACATAGAAAGAGTTACTCGATCTCGACAAAGAGAAGCAACGAATTTAGGACCCACAAGTCCAAAAAATACTGTAGGTGGACAACTCCCACTCATATGTAAGGAAAAATGACACTTAGACCCCTAAGGTTCAATCAAATTATAGCTAGATCTTTTTAGGAATGAAAAATTACACATATCTCTCTTGAGGCTTGGTTCTAATCAATAGGTAACGCATTTCGGTTATTGATACACCGTGATTTACTTATATAAGCAAAAAATTATAGCAAAACCCCAATTTTACTTTTTTCCCAAAAATTCAAACTTTTTTATAAACAATATTACTTCTATTGAAGTTGATAATTGTCATCAAGGAAATGAACAAACTTATTATTTTATATTTAACCTAAATTGTGAAAAAAAAATTTAACATTACGACAAGAATAGCAATGTCATTTCGTTATCTTTTCCTTGGATGTTAGCAGGACCCAAACCTCAAGAGAAGTATGTGCAATTTTCCATACCTGAGAGAGTCTACCTATAATTTGACCTAACCTCAAGGGGCCTAATTGTAATTTTTCCTATATATAATTACTAATAATTTTAAAAGCTAAAATTATCTTTTTATCCACAAAACACATGTCACACTTATTTTAATTTAATATTTTTGCTCAATATAACTGTAATAAATATATAAAAAAGCAACTAATAAAAGCTATATATTTATGTAATAAAATAAATTAAAAATAATTTTATATATGCTATTAAAATTTAATTATCTAATTAAGTGGGAGAACTTTTTTTTTCATTTCTATTTGGTAGTTTAATTGTGTCATTCCTAAAATACCCTTCAAATACTCTTCTCTCTTCTCTCTTCTCTATCCTTTCTCAGCCCTCCAACAATGTAATTTTTTCATTTTTTATTCCCCCCCCCTCCCCCCTCCCAACAAATAATCTTTTCAATATTTTATTGGATTTCATATTTCTATTTATGTTTTCAATTTAAAAAAATATTTTGCTTAAATTTTATTGTTTAACTAATCATAAGTCAAAAGTATATTATAAATGATTAAAAAGATAGTATAAATGATAAATAGGTAATAAAGATATATTTGCACAGAATTTAGCACATTTTTAACTTTATATTATTAAAATTTAATCATTTGATTAAATTATATCTCCTTTTGTTTTTGCGCATACAATGAATGTGCTTGATATGCTAATAATAATAATAATAATAATAATAACAATAATAATAATAATAATTATTATTATTATTATTATTATTACCAAATTTATTTAGTAAGATGATATGTACAAATAGATTAATATTTAGTCACATCTTTAGTAAAATTTGATTTGGTAATTGGTATAGTGGTTTTATAAATATCTTTACATTGTAAGGTCAAGGGTTCAAACATTTTTAGGCACAATTGGTATTGTTTGACAAAATGACCTTATTATAGGACAAATATCAGATATTATGAACAACTCCGAAGTATTTTTCTTAAGATGCTTTGGTTTAAAAACTTGTAAAAATATTTTGGTTTCAATTTATTAATTGTGACAAATATTTACTTTTTCATAAGATCTTTTTATCAATTCAAAAGGAAAATTCTATGGTAATTATATTTGTTAACACTCTAATTCTTTTGAAAAAATGAATTGCGAACAATAAATATATAAATTCAAAAGTAAAAAATCAAATTCATAACTAAGTTATTTGTTACAAGAAGTGCTAATAGTAACAAATATTTACGTGTTACCAAATGTTAAAAATTTGGTTACAAATACATGTTCGTAACTGGCACAAAAAATTAATAGTAACAAAAATTTATTTCTTGTAACGAAATTTATATTTTGCTACAATAAAAATATTTTTTCATAACGAATAAATATCAAAAGCAACAAAATTTGTACTTGGTTATCAAAACGTTGATATATGGTAACCAATAAATACTTTAGTTACCATAAACTAATATTTGTAACTAAATTCGACTCTGTTATAATAACTTTTGTTATCTAAAGTGCATTTTGTTGTAGTGCATATTGGACACCAAGTAAATTTACGGGTTGATGTTCAAATGTACCAACTTTTTTATTTTGGTTCGGTTTGATTAGTGTGTTGAACTGTGAAAACTTTTACTACATCACAAAAATAATTACAAACTTTATATGAAAGTTTTTTTGTTGGAAATAATGTGATCAAAAATACTTTTCCACGATTTTTTGGAACTGTTCAACAAATATTTTTGATGATCAGTTTGGTCAATGGAAATTTAATAGTTGTCGATGGACGTTGATCAGGCGATAAGCATTGACCTCGTTGAAGATATTTTCTGACTATGCCACTGCTCATATTCGATTTTACTAAATCATTACAAACTATGTGGTGATATATTCCGCATATTATGAGATTAATGTATAATTTAAGAATTGTGACCAACCACGTAACGAATATAATTACCTTGCATTTGTTGGGAGTGATCGATCGATTTGATTTCAGAGAATTCTGACACTATAACTATCTTCACATTTTAAAGTCGTCACTAATTGCTTATTGTACTTAACTAATAGATGTAATATATATTATGCACTTTTAGAACAAAAAAGACGAAAAGAAAAGAAATCAAATAACAAAAAGCCAATAAAACACAACGGTAAAATATCTCTTTAGGTTCTTAAATCTAACTGGTGATAGTGGCATGCTCACTCTATGTGCATAAACATTTAGCTAAAGTCTTTTTTCTTTTAATTTATTGACGTAACGAGCAGGGCGCATGCATAAAAAATCAAATAAAGAGGATAAAGTGGGAGAAATAATTCATGTTGGACCGGAAATTGAAAAATAATATTTTGTTGGAAGACATAGCATTTTACCAAAATTACTTGAAAACACACACACTTTGACACACATGCTGAAAAAACAAAAAGTAGCTTAAATTTCATAAGCCCTTTATACTTTGGCGAAATCGTTCAAAATTCCCTGTGATAAGAATATAAATGAAAACAACCTGTGTTACTTACGTTGTTGCCAAAAACCCTTATTCCGTCTATTTCTGACAATGTTGTGTCTCTGCGCCCTCCTACTACTATTATGCAATAGTTTATATTTTTTCAATCCTTTTGACCTCTGTTGTAGTGGTGATGTTACTAAAATGTCTTTGTCTCTCATATAAAACAAGTAGTTTGACTAATTTATCCCTTCAAATTTGATTTTTAAAATACTGTCTTTTTTATCTAAAATTACAAATAGACCCTTTAATTTGTTGAAATTATAAAATAATCTAAATTATAGTTTTTTTCCAAAATATTATACATAGTTATAATATGAAAAATATTAAAACTGAAATTACTAACTTTTCTAACCTAATTATTTGCACTTCATTAACAAATTAGAAATATACACATTATTACTTTTTTCATTTTGAATTTCATTTCTTATTTAAGAATATATACATAAACATTATATTATTATTATTATTTATTTAATAAATAAATTTTGATAATAAAAAAATTCTTTATTTCTTTAAAAAAAACAAAAAAAACTCAAGCTATTTTATTTTTTTCAATTTTATTGTATTTATAAAAATATTAAATTATCTAAAGAAATTTTATTACAATATTTAAGAGAAATAGATAAGGAAAAAAAATGCATGCCATTACAAGCAAACCTGGAGCTCAATTCGAAAGGCAACTCAAAATTAGACTTCTTGAAACCCAGTATCAGTCAGGGCATTATCAATCAAGATCCCCTCTAACTATGGCTATAAACGGATGTTAAACGAAGCGAATATATAGTATTTGAATCCGTATGCGATTAAGTTTTTTGATATCCATATTCGAATCTGACAGATATTCAAAACATCATATCCGAATTCAAATTTGACGGATATGCAAATATTTGAATCCGTTTAGCATTTTTGAAAATTTAACAAAATTATGGATATTTGGGTATCGAAATATCTGTTTTTGCTTATAATTACCCAAAAATCTGATTAAATATCCGAATCTGCTTATATAAATAAAAATAAATAAATAAAATTTATATAACTTATCTAATTGAAATTTTTGTATACATATATAAGTATAGTATATGCTTATTAATATAAGTAAAGTTAATATATTTACTTAAATTTTTATTTTGTTGTAAATTATGGATATATGAGTCAATTAGATTTTTTCTATTTTACTTATAAGAAGACATTATAATATATAAATACACACACACACACACACATACTCTCTCTCTCTCTCTCTCTCTCTCTCTCTCTCTACTTCTACTACTACTACTACTAATAATAATAATAATAATAAAATTTTAATATTATTTATCGGATACGGATAACGGATATATATTAAATGAATATATCCATCGAATACACATTCGGAGCTGACATGCAATTAACATATCCATATCCGTTTATTATTTTGATACTAGTAATCGGATATGGATAATATCTGTTTTATACAAATATGGATAATATACCCTATAAACGGGTACGGATGCGAACAATAAACGAATTTTTGATTTACCATTTACAGCCCTACCTCAAACTTATAAAATTTGTTAATTGAACTCTCACAACAAGATTAATATTTAACAACCTAGTCAATAAAACTTATTGGTAATCATCTTAATTGTTACTAATTTCATATACCCAAATGATATGTGTAAAAAGAAAAATTGAACTTTTACCAAAGTTTTTTTCCCGAGAAATTTATTCAAAACCCACCATAAACAATCACAGAATAGAAATTAAAAACCCAGAAAAATGAAGAAAAAGAGAAAATAAAGATTAAAAAAGAACAGGATAAGTGGAAAAATAAGGAATTACAGGCAGAAGATGAATGTTGAAAGATTTCAAGTTTCAATGGAAGAGATCGAAAAACAACTGCCCATCTTCCTCTAAGAAACCAATGATTTTGCAGAGTACTTTTTCGAGCGAAGTGCATTTTGAATCGCACAATGCTGATACCGATACACACAATCTCTGCTTTTTTTCGATCCATAATAATCCCCATTGATGTTCAAAAGAAAAAAAAACTCAATTGACAAACGAAATACAACAAGAGAACACATGAATATAGAGATAGACATCAGAGATACAAAATAGACATTACTTGCGGAAATGGAGAGTGGTTTTGGGTTAATTTATACAGGCAACCGTCCCTCCCTCCCCCAGCCCCCCACACAGCCCCAACATGGACAAATCAATTTTAATTATAAAAAAAAGGAAAAATTGCATTGACCACCCCTGAGGTTTGGCTAATTTACGAAAAAATCCCTGTTTTTTCAAAAATTACCAAAAACCCCATAAGGTTATATCCATATTACAAATTTATTTGAAATTTTGAAAATACCCTTTCCCTTTTTTTGGATGACTTACACTAACCACCCTGAGATTAAGTTAATTTACGAGAAACCCCCCGTGGTTTCAAAAATTACCAAAAACCCCCTGAGGTTATACTAATATTACAACTAGCACCTACTTAGGTTGACTTATCAATAATATTAATTCTTTTTTTTCCCTTTGTAATATTGTTATCATAAAATTTTTATGTAATAGATTTGGAAAAAAAATGTGATTACTTATTCAAATAAATATTCCGAATTTAATGTTATGAATTTATACTAAATATACGTAATATGTGCTAAATTTATATTTGAGAAACATATAATTATATGCATCATATATATCCATTATGTAAAATGAGAAATATAAACATTGATTGAAATAAAAAAATTGAAATTAAATAATGCACTTGAAAACTTTATTTAGTTTGAGGACTCTAACGCATTTCTCTTCAAATTTACTCTGTATTAGCGATAATATAACATACTTGAAGTATTGGTAGATACCTTTACTGCATTAAATTCAGAATATTTATTTGAATAAATAATCACATTTTTTTTTCAAATCTATTACATGAAAATTTTATTATAACAATATTACAGAGGAGAAAAAAAGATTTAATATTGTTGATAAGTCAACCTAAGTATGTGCTAGTTGTAATATTGATATAACCTCGGGGGATTTTTGGTAATTTTTGAGACCAGAGGGGGTTTCTCGTAAATTAACCCCAACTCAGGGTGGTCAGTGTAAATCACCCAAAAACGGGGAAGGGGCATTTTCGAAAATTCAAATAAATTTGTAATATGGATATAACCTTAGGGGGTTTTGGTAATTTTTGAAAAAGTAGGAGTTTTTTCGTAAATTAACCAAACCTCAGGGTTAGTCAGTGTAATTCGTCCTAAAAAAAATCTTTAATCCTTTTTCATTCAAAAAGAACTCGAGCTATACATAGACATCTATATATATATTTCAATTTTTAACCCTACCCATGACCCTAAACCCACCTCATATTTTCTCCTCCTTGTTCTTCTTCATATTTGTTTTGGTTTTTTTTTCTGTTTCTTTTACTCCATCACCATTCAAGTTGGGGACGATCGATCCCTCATCAAGTTTATGTCGAATTAAAGTTTATATGTATTTTTTTCTTGAAAAATTTAAAATTTCATCCCTCTCATCAAATCATAAAAGTACATTTAATATTTTATGAAATTTGATATTGTCCCACCAAACCAAAAATTCTAGCTCGTCTTTTTTAAGTAATGCACACTGCCACATGCCACTTGTCTTCTAGATCAATATCTATATTATGTATTTTCATTTAAAAAATGACAAATTTTTCATCAAAAAAAATCTATATATATATAAAGATCATACCTATTAGGAGAAATGCTAAAATACGGGGCTAATACTTTGATCGCGGATTGAATACCTTGATTTGGTTGTCTTTTCCGAAGAACGCAGGGAATTTCGTGTGACTTTCGCGAAGAACGCCGAGCATTTTGCTTTTGATCTTCACAAATTTTCTTGAGCTTGTCTCGAGAGAATTTTAGGATCTTCTTAACTTCTCTTACTGTTAAAAGCTTCTTGATATTTTTTTTTTACTCCAAATGAACCCTATTTAAACTAATTTCTATGGGGTATTTTGATTGCTTCAAAAATATCTTATAAGATGTAGGAGTTTATAAGATGTTTTAAATAGCTTAGTCAAACACTTCTTAGTCTAATTTTAAGTATGTTTTTTCATTTTTTGTTAAATCTAACGAATGTATTAAAATTAGTTAAGAATATAATACTCGAATAAATACTTGAATAAAAATTTAATTAAGTATTTTAATTTTATACTATTCAATTTAAATTCATGATTAAACCGTGTCTTACTTTCCTCAAATTACAACAAATTCAAAACCTAAAGTTTTCCCACGAGAATCACAATATAAGGTAAGTTGTATCTTGATGGAAAATTTATGAAATTCCAACTGAGAGTTCAATTTGTCTAATTTCATGTGATTGACTTTTTTATTTTTGATTTTTTTTATTTTTGGAAGAACTGGGGAATGAATTGTCCAAATTTCAAGTGTTTTTATGTGGTTTTGATGCGGAATTGAAGTTACTTGTTTTATCTTTCCTTTTGTTGCAAGTTAATTTTGAATGATCTATGAATAATTGATTGTTTGAGCGAGTGAAGTAATTAATAAATTGTTTGAATTATCAACAACGAATCTGATCATGGACCTTCCACTTATAGGAATGCACACTTTATTCAAAGCACGGTAAGCACATGTGTGAAACAAAACCAGCCGAGAATCTAATGCCTTCAACCTTTTTCTACCTTCAATGCTGCACGATTAAGACCAAATCAACAAGTATTAATTAAGTTGAAAGGAGGAGGGACAATAGCAGCCAATTCTACTCTAACTGTTCATCTTATTCACTATAATAGTTCTAACGGACACTGAAATATAAGTCAAACTCATCAAGCCATAATTTTTCGTGAGGATGCCAATCATCAAAACTTGACTGCTGGCTATGTCTCATAGAAGCAAACTAAAAAAAGAATCTATACTACGCTGTTTATTTAGTTTCTATTTTTCTTTTTTACACACAGAAGCGAACCCAAAATTTTGTCACGAGGATGCAATCAAAATCCAGCTATAAATAGTTCCATCAAATCTCTCACCCCAAAACCCCCAAATTCGCTCGTATCTGTCCATCCAAGCCTGTTCGCACCGACCGCCGCCGTCACCACTTCCGTTCAGCCTCGCACCCATCCACCCTAGAAGCTAACCCAAGTCTTCACCTTCTGATTCCTCTTTGTG